>OY856409.1:1516310171-1516825171 GCA_963693085.1 Alisma plantago-aquatica
ATGCTTTCTTTTATTATCTGTCTGTATATTTGTTTGTGATAAACTATTATATGCCTAACTTGAAATTCATTTTCTTATGTATTCCATTTTTCTATTTTTGATTCTCCACTTTGACTTTCTTGCACTTAAATTACTCTAATTGGTTTTGTTGTCCCATTGCCTTTTGCCTAATAAGACAACCTTCTTGTTGTAGATGAATATCGTTGAAGATAAAAGCTCATATACATGATTAAGCACGTAACTAAAGAAGTCTGGTACCCTAACATAAGTGCTTGAAGGATAACCAAATATTCATATATTGATGCATGAACTTAGATGAAAATTTATGAATTATCCTTTGGGCAATAGGAATTTGCCAATTGGTATTTTTATTTACATAAGATCTAAATTTTATGCTTACAATTTATGGATATAAAACACCATCGTCACTGTCAACAATCTTTCAACGCCATGGTATTAACTAAGAGACAAGTACTACAACAAGAACCTACTTCCTCCGTCAAGTACCAAGATGTAGGGGAAGGCACTTCTTGAATTTCATTGGTAGTAGTTTATTATTGACAAGGTGGACGTTATGCAACAAACCCTTTAATGTAGGCATCATCATCATCATCAACTAGAGCCTCCAACATGTTGCTCACTATGTAAAGTGGTGATGTTGTCGACCACCAATGTAGTAACAATGATAGTAGGCTCTTGACAACACCCTATTACAAACAAATGGTCTTTAACTACAAAATATATAGAAAAACCATATATTTTGTAGATAAAGGCTTTAGCTACATTTATTTACTTTTAGAAAATGTTATTTATGATCGTGTAGCGAATTCTTTTTGCTCCATTTTTCAAATTTGTAGTTAAATAATGAATTAGTTATAAATACGTTTGTTGTCGGGAATGTGCTAGATATTGTCTTTACATATTCAAATGTTGGTGTAATTATAACTAAATTTATAACTACAATTGCATATGTAGATAATGTGTAAAAAATATGATTTTTTTACAGTTGTATGTGTAGTTAATGTGTAGGTAAAAACAAAATCTATTGCACATTTATATGTACGTGTAGTTAGTTTATGCATCCACTTATTAGTACGTAAGCTTGTTTAAGATGAAAATGATAGTAAATTATATATAGTTTTGGTTATAATGTCATCAATAATACTTTTATTTATATGAAAAAAGAATGTACATGGGGAATATCTATACCTTTCCCCTATTACACAGTGTACATGGATAAAGATATACATGTCAATGTAAGCTCAACCTTCTTTTTATTATTTTTAAAAAGGACATAAAGATCTATACGATGTCAGTGTCTGTAAATGATTAGTTGATACAACTGATAATCGAGTATGATCCTTCCCCCATGGATTCAACATGAGGTTTTAAAGTTTGCAACAACATGAAAGGCTGAGATAGAGAGCATTTAGAAGAAGTAGTGAAATGCCACCAGGTACTTTAGGAAGTTTGAAAATCCATTTAGACTCTTTCATGAAAGCCAAACCAGAGCTAGAGTCATTATCAGGAAAAGTAAAAGGAGGCATTTAATTTATATGCTTTAAAAGTGAGGGTCTTTGATGGCTGCATCTAAGCCTTCACATATGCAAATTTTTGCATGTAGCTTTTTGTTAGAGGTTCTCAACATCACCTTAGTTTGGAAGATACTTTTTTAGCATCACCACGAGAAGCAAAAGGACAAGACATACAATTAGTAATAATATAAAATGGCCTTTAATCACATCACAAAAGAGATGGATACACTTGCTACGATAAAAATTCTATATTTTTTGTGCACATTGGCTACGTGGCAGCTTCAACTTTAACACCTCAAAGATCCTTTCTCACCTATAAGCCAAGTTCAAGACAAGAGTTTGAAGTCCATATAGGAGTTACCAAGCCATTGTCAACTAATTATTCAAGAAAAGACAAGATTTAAATATTTTGGACATTACACTTCTTTGATAGAAAGATGTATGTGATTAGCATCTAATAGTGGACTTGATAATGTGTCCTTGTCTAATACATAAGCCATAAAGTCAGTCAAAGGAGCAGTTCGATGAATATAGTAAATGATATGTATGAAAACAACAGAGAATAGCAATGGAAGACGAGATTATTTTTGATATGTATGCCCAGAAAACCAATCATAAGAAGATTGTAATGGGGCATTAGATACCTGATTCGGTAATGATAATGGTAATTTCATCTATTATGTTTGTCTCAATCATGAGATGATGACACACATATGATACATGTTTAAAGAATCATGTTAGTCAATGACATATGTCTTCATGTTGATGACTTAAATGATGAGATCATATGTATGATAAGAGTACATACAATCTTGTTGTCCCTAGTCATATATTACTATGGAATCAAACAAACAATAGTAATACATAAGACTAGAGTTTGTGTTGACTGATGACTGAGTCTCACTAGTCATGATATGCGATATCATTCAAATGCACATGTACATGTTAGAGAAGAGTGTATCATACATATCCATGTTGAGAGTGATACGTGGATGTCATGAAATGGTAGTCAGAATCAACTCTCATAGTGATAGAGGTTCTTAGACCTGAAGTCACTTTACTTATCCGATAACATTCAATGTACTTTGACATCATCTACAACGACCTTAAATAAGGGTTGCCATAAAGGTGATGTTTGGGTGCACTGTGATCCATGGGGATAGAGTGTGACTAATGTAGATGGGATGTGTCCTTCCTATAAAAGATTCATATCCAAGAAACATGATAAGGTAGACTAAGAAAAATATGGCCATACTCACGTGATTCAATATGTGATATGTGGACTCACATGCATCTCTGACAATCTACTCTAGTTCAAGGAACATGGTTTCAACATTGAGAGAATGACGATTTTGTGCCTCAAGTTAAATTTGGATATCAGAGATAAAGGAACTATATGTTCATGATAACACTAATCATAGATTGTAGGTTGAAGTTGTTCTGCAACTTTTTGAAATTACTTGGGTAGCAATGATGTATTTCTAGATACCGCTCATTATTTATGATGTCATAAGATGGTTATAGACATTAACTACCAATGTAATTTGTGACCTATAGGGTCACACACATAGAATGCACTTTGAATAGGAGTTTATTCATGAATGATGTTTAAATTGATTACTAAAGATATTTAGGTATTCAATGTAAACAACACTATTTGGAAATTTACTAACTGGACTCTGAATCGACCGGTTCAAGTGTTGAACCGATCTGTTGGAGTTTTAGGTCAATTGGAAACAACAATTGGTTGAATATTTGCCCAAACTGGACATGTGAAATGACAATTTCACATATGAAATGAACTTTTCATGTGTGAAATCACCATTTTATGATATGAAACAACTGTTTCATGAAGTGAAATGACTGGTTCGTCTTCTGAAGTGACTGGTTCAATGATCAATTTGATTAGATCAAGGATTGATGTTGATGTCATGATTTTGAATTAATCGAATATTAAAAGCCAATATGTTTGTTAATAGGAAACATCTTGAACTGACTGGTTCACCCATGAACTTTCCAGTTTGACAATGAACCAAACAGTTCACTATTCTTAGTTTCCAGAAAATTCGTGAATCTCATCTCTTTGACTCCATACTGACTGGAAACCCTGACCCCGAACTCCCCTATAAATAGAGGGGTATTGGGGGCTTCCCAAACACAACAACATGCTCTGATAATTGTTGTTCTCTCTGGTGGTGCTAACCAATAGAGATCTTGAGCAAGTCATACCCATCAAAGGGAGGGATAGGAAGGGAGAGACAAGTGTGGGAGAGTGAATCAACACTAGAACATTGATGTTTGAAGGAGTAACTAGTTCCCGTTGGATTTGTTAGAAAAATT
The DNA here is from genome assembly GCA_963693085.1 of Alisma plantago-aquatica. Classification (NCBI taxonomy): domain Eukaryota; kingdom Viridiplantae; phylum Streptophyta; class Magnoliopsida; order Alismatales; family Alismataceae; genus Alisma; species Alisma plantago-aquatica. Next base: position 1,516,314,047 of record OY856409.1, read on the forward strand.
TGGAGTTCTCGAGGGTCTACGTGGACTACTACAGAGGAGTGAAGGCTATTTCTTACCACTAAGAAGATGTTGTCAACCACCATCTATGGTGCTGCATTAGGAGACAATTGTTGATGATTGTTCGAGTGCTGGTTGGAGAAGAAGCACAATGCAACAAACGTTGTCGATGGACTTGCTCCTAGACATGGTATAAATCCTTTTACCATCCTTCTTAGATACATCATTGTTGATGAGATCTTACTGATTAGAGAATCGAGTATTAAATTTTTTGTTTCCACTACCTTATTTGTCACCCCGAATCTCAATAGTGGTATCAGAGACAAATCAATTTACGGTGTATATAGATTTAAATCAATATGATCAAATTTATTTTATTGCATATGATGTGAATAATAAATTCATTAGTGTTCATATCCGATTAAATAACTTATTTGCACCGACCATTGAAATAACATATGTGGAGTACGTTGATAAGGTCAAACCATATAGAATAATTCAAAAATTTGTAGATCAGACGTGTTTGAAAAATCATTACCATATCTCATTTAGAACATGAGATATAGAAATATACCATTCAACGATTGTTACAATATCTACAACTTACCATTGATTAGAAAATACACATTTTCTTTCATAGGATGATCTATGAATACATTATTGTGGTGAATTTTTTATACACATCTTATCTAAGTGGTATACTTTACATCCATAAGGTTGGATTATTAGGTAGAGTTTTACAATCATCATAAATGAAGATGGGTACATGTAAGCTACATGTACTCAGGTACACAACTCTTTTGGCTATATATATATATATATATATATATATATATATATATATATATATATATATATATATATATATATATATATATATATATATATATATATATATATATATTAAAGATGAACCATATATATATTTATATATATAGGCTTCATTTTTAATACCCGTGTGGGTAGGTACCCGCACACCCTTCCTGCCACTTTTTTTTAAAAAAATTTAGCAATTATAGAGGAGCATTTTATCTAGCTCCTCAAAAAATTTCATCCAAAAATAATATCATTTGCCCCACCAAAATCAAAAAATACGTCAATGCTTACTGGCTATATATTTTCTGCGTAGTTACTTTTTTAGTCATATAGTTACACTTTTATCAATATAGTTACTCTTTTGATCTTAGAGTTACTTTTGTGTACCATATAGTTACACATTTGGAAGTGCGGGTAGTAAAAAATCAGGCTACCTGTGCGGGTATTGAATGGACACCCATATATATATATAATATATATATATATACATACATATATATATACATACATATATATATATATATATATATATATATATATATATATATATATATACCAGCAATATGTGTTGTCCTGAAAGTGTTTTATGGTGATTGGAAGCGTGTTCAACCCTCTCACATCCTTTACATATGTAAATTAATGATGCTCTTCCTATTTCTTCTCGAATGTAACTTGAGGTTTTCTGTTTTATAGTGTAATATCGAATACGATGGTTTAATTTATTTTTCATCGGGAGAAAACATTCAACACCATGACGAACCAGCCGACTCAAAGGAAAAACTAAATGGCTGGAGGATGAAGGAGGTAAGATGATAGGTCAATCGATCGATTTGTGGACCAACCGATTGATTGGAGGTGTCTAAACATCACTTGAACTTGAGAACTAGATGACTATTTCAACTGACCAATTGACTAACTAGGAGGCAATTCGATCATTTTAGGAGTTTAGTTGATCATCTTAGACTAGTTTCATCACATATCTTGATCAACAACAAGTGTATACATATGATGTGGACCTTAGGTTGTAGTAATTTCTTGTGACTCAAAGGAATTATAATAGAATTTTCATAACCATCAGTTGTGTGTTTTAATTTCATGTTTTTATTGTGGTTGTAGCATGTATAAGATACATACTATAAGTATATGGTGATTGGATATGTATATTTTTTTAAATAATATTAAGTCTTAGATGCTTTACATTAGCAACACACATGAAAAGCTTGATCGACTAAGTGTGGGCATGCCAAGTGTGGTGCACTTTTGATCTCGTGGAAGTGTAATTGTAGTCATGTGTGCCTCCCAAGCAGGGTGCATAACTATCGTACTGGTTTTAGGTCAGGCTTACCTATCTAATCTTAATGAGATTAAGTACCTAAAAGCATGCAGATAATGATTCTACCCTACTTTAGGGCTCAATCTTGTGTCTTATTGCACTTAAATCACATCTATACATGTTAGATTACATGTTGTTCCCCCAATGCATATTTGTATAAAATGCACCTATGGACATTATTTGCACATTTTTTAGGTATTTGGACCACACATGGATGGAAATGAGAAAGGAGTGACCCTAGGGTTTATCTACCTTTATAGAGACCCAAAGTGACGTCTAAAGTACCCTCAACCTACCCCAAGTGGCCAAAGATCAATTGAAGCAAACATGCCCAATAATAAACCAAGTACAAACTTGAAGTGCTGATACAAAGACCATCACAGCCGTGGTACCATAGAACGGTTGTGCTAGCTCACTCAAAACCAATAGAGTCAAGCTTGAAGTATTGCGAGATCACCACGGTTGTGCCACATTGAATGGACATACCACCAGGACCCAGAATGGTCATTCCACCTTACACGGCCATGTAGTATCTTAGCCAGCATGGTCATTCCTGAGAGAACGGGAAGCACTCCACCAAGCCACCACGGCTATGGTGACCAGTAGGGCAGTGCTACCCTTGCCTCACCACAGTCGTGCCACCTTCAGTTCTAAAGAACCAAACTCTCTGTAATTTTTGCTACTTTCCCACCATAGATTTTCCACTCAACCAAGACCATTATCATCCCCAGCATGGTCATGCTACATACAAAATTCCTTCTACTTTTCCATTGCATTTCCTATTTTACCCCTCACATGACCCAGTACTTCCCCACCACCTATATATACATAGGTGGCAGTTGGATCATGAAGTCAGCTATCTTCTACCCCCTCCTAGCTCCCCATTTTTGTCCCTTAGCCATTCCACTCAATCTCCACCTCCATTTCACAATTTCCACCACCAAAACCCTAGTTACTTGGTGTTTTGGCCACATTCCACCTTCATTCCATGACCTTGCCCCTTGGTGGAGGAGGGAGGACGACCTTCTAGCAGCTTGAGAGGTGGATCACTACATCTAAACTAAGCTCCATGATTATTTCTACCTCTTTCTCCTTTCTATTTGTATTTTCCATTTCCATGAGTAGCTAGGCCCCTTAGGTGGGTTTTTTGGGGCTAAAATGTTACTTTGATACCATGTTGGAGGAAAATGATATGTTAACATTGTAATTTCATTTGCTAAAGAACATTTTTTATTTCTATCTCATTCTCCATGAATTTCTTATTGGTTTATGCTTGAAATCACTGAGGAATTTAGAGAAATTGCTTATATGTGTGAATTTTGAGATTTTCTCCTAGGTCCAATTCATGGATCCCTAGATAGCTACCCATCTTCCCACATACTAATCAATTCCCCTAACCCTAGTTGAGAGATCTAAGTAGAAATTTTATATGAATTTAGTGTGCTTAGCAAGGAGCTTTCTCAAGGCTAGAATGTGGGTGATGTGAGGCCTAAAACCGCACTTCCACTCCCATTACTACCCTCAGCCCCTAATGACCTTAAAATCCTCTACCCTGAAACTTAGGATTCTTTAGAATATAATTGAATTACACCAAAAACCTAATCTAATTGATCCTCGTAAGGGTAGTGGGAGGTATTAGGGACAAGTTTCCCTATATACAACTTAGTCCATCCAAGGCCAGTTAGTAATTTAGGGAATTCATTAGTCTCTATCTTGTGGTTTGGTTTGGTAATCTAAATGAAAGAATAAGGTTAGCATGTCATCACCCTCAACCTTATTGATAAGTGCATTACCCAAAAACCCACATTTCCCATTTTTGCATTAAAATCTTAATTGCCTTCTTTCTTAGATAATGTTAGCTTAGTTATATCTTTACTTGCTGGACTTGTTCTTGCTTTCTTCTTGCTAGGTTCAGTCTTTAATTGCTCTTTTTCCTTGTTTGTTAGCTTAGTATATTGTAGATCCCTTCTTTCTTTCTTTAGTGTAGCTTGCTCTTTTCTTGATTTCCTTGTCTTTTCTTTCTCATTAGAATTAATTGTCTAGGGTAGTTTAGGTTTTAAATCTTGTTTGATTTCCTTCATTTAGTTTCTTGTTCATCATTAGTGTAATCATCAAACCAAAATCAAACCCCTCAACCCTAGATTCCACAGTAGGGACATATCCCCAAAACTAACATAGCTCTAGTGCCTTCTTTTCTCCCTGTCAATCAACCCTATACTTGCCGCCCTCTTGTACTATGACATGACCCCGTGCACTTACGGGTGTAGTGTCTTAGTGTATGTGGAGTGTGTATGTTAGGTCCTTATAAATTTCTAGATACCTATGTGCTTTGAGATCTTGGGGCACATCTAGTCAAATCTAATTGATTAGTTTGTGCACATCTCATTGAATCACAGCAGATTACTATGGCAAAGAGTTGTGCATACCATCTTTCCAAAAATTATATAGATGCAATTGGCAAAAGTTTCCTACCATAATAATTAGTTATGGACACTGGCATTGGTCGGGTAATAATTCAATTGTTTTGGACCTTGGCTCACTAGAAGGTTGTCTGCTACAATCTTCCAAATTTTACTAAGGGCTATCAATTTGAACAAAATAGTGGGAGCAATAATAAATTAAAAGCTTAATTAATATCAATAATATTATCAAATCAAATCAAAATGTTTTGACAAAGTTGCAAAATTTCTTTTGTAGAACCTAATGGAAAATAGAAATATTTTTTCATTGCGACCAGTCCTCAAGTAGGACAAACTTAACATAACTAACTTCCACTTCAAGTTTAGGACTTTGAGAACTATTCTCACCCATGAACAAAAAAGCTCTATATCCTTGAAAGACCAGAGCCAGAGGAATCCACTCCAAATGGGCCTAAGGCTGAAATGGATGCTTATTTAAAGCATGTCAATGATGTTGGAGACATCAAAAACCTTATGATGAGATATATGAACTATGACTTGCATGAACAACATGAATATTCTCAAGATGGTAACAAATCTTAATAATCATGTAAATCACACAATGTATAATGTCTCTAAAGCAATGCTTGAGTGCAAACGGATAGAGGGACATCCCGTAGAGCCCCATGTGCTCAATGTGATTAGGTATGCGAAGAGACTGGTGAAGAGTTGGTCACAGATATGATTTCACACATTGAATGAATCATATAACCACTTTATAGAGTGCTATTACTTGAGTGACTTGACCATGCAACTATCAGAAATATTTGTCTTGTTGATAAATTATAAAGCAATAATGAATAAGGACAAACTAATGGTGATGATCAGTAGAGTGAAGTTCAACAAAAAAGGCAAATCCAATAAGAGTTTTGAGGCTAAGCTGAAGTCCAAGTCTTCTTGCACTCAAGATAAGGAGAGGGATAAGTGTAAAAGGAAGTTGTCCTTTTCACTTATAAGGTTAAAGAAGGAAAGTGCCACCATTATCACCAGCCTAGAAACTAGAAATGGAACTAATCTCTTTATATAGAGGATTACAAGAAGAAGGACATAGAGATATCTACTTCAAGACCTAATAGAGATAAGAAAAAAATTGTACAATGCAAAAGTGGCTACCACTACAGTTGGAATCTATCATTTTGGACATATAATAGAATTAGTGAACTGCTATTATGTACATATAATTAATAAAAACGTCATGTATCTTGTATAAAAAACATTATGAATAAATTAATGTTTCATCTTAAGAGATAAGACCTTATACGACAATGCTCAATGTCTCATAATCTATATTTTATTGGTGAAGAGGAAAATATGTGTAACATATATACTGAATGACTCAATGACTCAAATAATGAATACCTATAGCATTTTCATGTAATCCACATAAATGAGAATTTTATATTTGAGAATCCATACTAATGGTTATCTAGGATCTTTTAGTTATTGAACCATTAGAAACATTCAAGTTTTATGTATTCGGCAATATGATAAAATCATCTTCACTAGATGTAGTGGGAGAACGATTATTCTACTAGGGCTCACACATACTAATGTATAAAGACCTTTTAGAATACATGCTAAAGGTAGTTACTAGGACCTCATTATATTTATTGATGTTATCAATTGATACATAAGTTTATATTCAATGAAATACAAGTATAGATCTCTTGAAGTGTTCAAGGAGATCATGAATGATGTACGTAACTAAGTTGGTAAAAGTATTAAGATCCTTCGATGTGGTCGATGCTGAAATATTTTAAACCAACAGTTTAAGAACCTTCTGGGAGACCATGATAATGTATCATGATGACTCGACCTAGAACACTATGATAGTACATCATAATAGTATATGAGAAAGAAGGAATTACACCCTGTTTAGTCATGTTGTGATTATAAATTAACCTAACTAAATTTCCAATTTCCTTTTGGGAACATGCTTTAGACTAAAATAATGTATCGTCCAAAATGGTTCAAAAAAAACCATATGAGAGATGTTATGGGAGGTGTTTCAATATTTCTTTTATAAGAATTAGGGTTGAAAGATTATATAAGAAAATAGTTTCTTAAAAAAATTTGTGCATAAATCACATAAACATTTTTTGTTGAATACTACTTTTATTCCAATCTGACAACAAAGTGTTTGTTGTCAGGATGGCTGTATTATTAAGGGGAACTTAATTCCAAAGGAATTGGTGGGATAAAAGTAGAACTCAAAAAGTTTGAGACCCACAAGAAAACATTGAACCAATAATAGGTTCATAGTGAATTACAAGATGTTGTTGAATCTCAAGTTCCTTCTATAATACAAAAAACTCATTGTTCTAGTGGAACACACCTTGATCTTGAAAGATTATGATAACTTATGATACAAGAAGGTGGTAGGTTGGTTATATATTATGAGTCAACTACCTATCTAGAATCTATTGATGGACTAGAGTTTGAGAAATGGCTTGAGGCCATGTGATCCAAGATGCAGTCCATGTAAACCAATGAGGTATGACCTTGATGGATCCACCTGAAGGGGTAAAACTCATAGGGTGAGATTGAATCTTCGGGAAGAAGACCAACATGGAAGGGTAGACTGGTTGCATCAAGTTTCAAACAAGTTCAAGTTGTTGAACATGATAAATCATTTCACTAGTGGCCATGGTTAAATCAATCAGGATCGTGCTTGTCATTATTGCTGGTCATAGTTATCTCTCATAGTGAAGGTGGTGATTGCCATTCTTTGATCTGAAATCATTGCATTCATCACATGTCGTTGGGTAAACTTTGACATCATCAAACACAATCATGAAACATATATTGTTATAACTGTGATGATTGGATGACTTTGACACATGGGGACTTACTGTGAGTGGTATAGATGGTATTTGTCCTTCCTAGTAGAGATTGATATCTAGGTCGCTTGATAAATGAGACAGAGAAATGCATGTGCATGCACATGTAAATCAATATATGATATTGAGGTCACATTATCTCAAACAATCTACTCTTGGTTCAAGGAACATGAATGTTAAGGAGATGACCGTCCATGCTTCGAGTTCATCCTGGATATCAGTGACAAAGGAATTATACAATCGCTAAAACAACTTACACAAATTGTAGGTTGAAATTGTTTTCCAAGTTTCCATTCACTTGGGTAGCTCTAATGTGTGACTAGGCACCACTCTCTACTTGTGATATTATAAGGTAGTTATGGGCATTCACTGTCAACGTGATATGGGACCTATAGGGTCACACACATAGCAACTCATCCCGAAGAGGAGTTGGATCTTAAATGATGATTGGATTAATTACTAAAGTGTTTAGGTACTCATATCCACACAAAATTGGTAGAGTACACAACCAAACGACCATCTCACAGGTTGAGATGACCGTTTGGGTGCACCAAATTAGGGAAGATTCGCTAGGTGTGAAATCCCATTGTATTCGGGGGGTCAAAGATTTGTTGGGAACCAGATCGAAGAAGGGGAAGACTCAAGTGTTGAGACAGTTGTTTGGGTTGTCTGGAAGATCAGACATCAAATTTGCTATGTTTTTTCTGGAACTGAGGTGTGAAATGATAAGGTATTTCTAAAGAATCAGTCTGCTCGTCTCAGCTCACCAAACAACTGTCTGAGTGAGCGATACGACCGTCTTGCATGTGTGAGATCAATCAATTAGGCCAGAGGCAGATTCTAGATACTTTCCCTGATCATTTTGATTGCACGTTACTTGTGGTGTAAGAAATTAATGTTTGACATTAATGGGAAATGAGTTGCCAATTTGATATTTGATTGGGAAACTACGAAAGGGCAGTGTGGCAGTACGAGACGAATGCCTCATAGTTCTAGATGATTGTCTAGACTGCTAGATGACCGTTTGGTGTCACGCAAGACGCAAAAATTCAAGATTCTTTGGTCCCTTCCACTTCTACACAAATCTTGAATAGAATGGGAACCCTAGCCCAAACCCCACCTTTAAATATAGGGGAATTGGGTGCTTCTCAGAACACAACAGTTATGTAGATAATTGAGAATCAATCGATGTAACAATTGTTGTCCTCTCTGGTTGTGGTAACCGAGAGATCCCAAGCTAGTTCTACCCAACTAGGAAGGGATAGCTATGGGAGAGAACAACTAAGGATCATTTTTATTGTGGGAAAGAAAGTTGGTGACTAGTAAACCAATAGGATTGACAACTCCTTGTCTGAACGACATGAGTTTTAGTTGGTCTATGTGGACTACTCTGGAGGCACGAGTATGTTTTCTACTGTGAGTACGAAAGCTACATCCTACATTCTGTGGCGAGACCACATGAAGCGCTGGAGAAGCTGTCAAGTTCATTGTTCATGGTGAAGACCAAGAACTACATGGCCACTGTACATTAGCAACTAGAAGATAGTTGCATAGAAATGAGTTGTTTTCACTGGACTTGCTTTAGGGTTAGGTATAACTCATTAAAACCATCCTTACTATTTCATAGTACTTGATGCGATCTTGCTATTATGGGAATACATATAAATAAGTTTTTTGTTTCAACTACTATCCTCTGTTCCCACATTTCCCTATAGTGGTATCAGAGCCATATCATTTTACTATGTTTTAGGATAATCTATATGATCAAATTTTAACTTTTACCATTTATTTATTCGATATGATGTGAATATTTAAAGTGTGTCATATGTGTATCCGATCAAAAACCACATAATCCCAAACTATATATATACATATATTTATGCAATTTACACACATCACCTTAAAAGCATTTTTTATGGTGGATGTGTAGAATGGTTATGGCATAAAACCTAAATCTATATGTGGTTGGCAGGTTTGGTTTTAATCTTGTTTATCTCGATCTGCGTACTGATCCTCTACCTCCCTCTTCCTAATGTAAGGTTAATTATTTCCACCTTAGCTCCCCTCAAATTTAAACTCGAGGTTTCTATTTGTCATGGAATAAATTAGCAATAGGATAGTTTCTTTTTTTCCAACTACAAGGAAGACAATCTGCATCGAATGAGCTGACCCGTTCGTGAGACGGAACGACCTTCTGGAGGACCATGGAGGCCAGAATAGTGGATCTAGATGACTACTTTGGGGACCCAACTAACCATTTGGAAGGAGTCCAAACATCAGTTTGACTAAAGTCTAGACAACTGTCTGTGATGACCAATCAACTGGCTCATTGGAGAGATAATCAGTTCAAGGGTTGAACATATCTGCCCAGATTGGCAAGCACAGATCTACACCAATAGGAAGTTCATACATATGATGAGATGATTGACCTAGGTAGTAGTAATTCCTTGTGGCTCCAAGGAATTACTGTAGACATGGCCATAACTATTATTTTTTATTTTATTTCATGTTTACATTATGGGATATAACATGTATATGATATGTAATATATATGTGGTAATTGGATACAATATATGTATATACATGTCATATATATATAAAATCCCTCATTCAAAAATATTAAGTTTAAGATGCTTTCCAATAGAAATAATTATGAAAAGCTTGTTTGACTAAGAACAGGTTATGCTAAAGCATGGTGCGTCGTCTACCTCATGGAAGTGTGATGGTAGTAATGTAGGTGCCTCCAAAGAGGGTTGCATTAGTATCATATTGGCTATTGGGTCAATCTTAACCGATGATTCTTAGAGTGTCTAAGCCCAAAAGCATAAATGATCACAGAAAGGAGTTGCACATATCATCTATCCAAAAATTGCATATGATGCAATTGGCAGGCATTGCCTACCTAAATAGTCATGTTGTGGGTGATCTAAAAAGGTTATCTCATGACTTGATGAAATATGGATCTTGGCTCATTAGAAAATTGCCCGCTGCAATTTTATGAATTGATACTTGATGGTTATCAATTTGAAAAAAATAATGAGATGATAATGAATTAAAGGGCTAATTATTATCACCTAAATTTTAATAAAATTGAATAAAAATGAGTTTTTAATAAATTGAAAATTCTTTTGTATTATCAAATGGAAACAGACAACAATCCATTTTCTCTGCGGTCGGTCCTTGAGATGGACAAACTAAATGGATACAACTTTCACAACTGGTTCAGGATGCTGAGAATTTTTCTAACTCAAGAGAAAAAGCTCTAGGTCTTGTAGATGCCAAAACTAGGAGAACCACCTCAAAAAGCACCAATGGATGACAAGGATGCTTATAAGAAGCATTTTGAAAATAGTGTGGATGTCAATTGTCTGATGCTATGCTCCATGAACTATGAGTTGTAGAGGTAGGATGAGAAATTGGATGTGATTGAGATGGGCACACATCTTAAGAACATGTATTAAGATCAGGCAAGACAAGAGAGATATGTTGTCTTCAAGGCACTGCTCAAATGTAACATGACAAAAGGAGATGCAGTAAGTCCTCATGTTCTCAAGCTAATTGGGTATGTGGAGAACCTAGGATTCCATTTGGGGTTAAGAGATGGCCACATATGTGGTTCTATAGTTCTACAAGAATGTTACAGTACTTTTTTCATGAACTGCAACATGAACAACTTTGACAAAATGTTGACAAAGTCATTGGGCATGTTGAGAACAATTGAGACAAGGATGACGAAATACAAGCCCAAGTTTGTGATAATGATGAGCAAGACAAAGGGGAGTCTAAAGGCAAAGGAAAAGCTAAGAAGAGTTCTAAAGCTAGCCAAAAGTCCAAGTCTTCAGATCTCAAAGCAAAGGGAGGGGTGAATAAAATAAGAGGTGATTGTCACTATTATCACCAACCTAGACATCATTAAGAAATTATCCACTCTAGTTAGAGGAATTAATGAAGAGCAAGGAAGACACTGAGGCCTCCACCTCAGTTATAAATGTTATAAGATAAATTTGATAAATTCTTCATTTTGGTATGTGATACAAAATAGATATCAGAAGTACTTCATGTGAAAAATCTGACAAGAAGTAAAAGCCTTCATAAAAAGACAAGGATGGAAAAGGTGTAGCAAGAGTTGTGGAAGATTTAGTCTACATATAAATTTATCTTAGGTCAATGGGCATGTAACGCACTTAACAGAACCGCTATATCATTATGCAATCAAATGTAAACATATAATTCAAAGCATCTTGTATGAGAAGATCATTAATCTATAAAGTGAGATATAAATGTTTATATTTCAAAAGATATGATCTTGCATGACAATGCCCAAACATATAAACTATATTTGTATGAAATATTTTAATATGAATGTTTATTGATGTGGGATTTTATCACACTAACAAACTCACTCGGGGTTGAAATCCCTGAGCTTTTACAAAAACTAATGTGGAATAATACCACCCATAAGCGGACGAGTCTTATCACAGTACAGTTAAGGATCGAACCCAAAGGACAACATTTTTAAGAATCTTGTCAGTCAAATCTAGTTCAAGTAAGACTAATATATATAACGATTGGTTAATTTGAGATTAATTAAACTAATTGCAAGGAAAGAGCAGAATTAAAGTCAGATCTAGATCAATGATATGGAATCACTGGGATGGTATCGGGTTTCACCACCGCTACACATGTAAACACATTCAATCGCAAACGATCCTGGCAAGATATAATGATCCAAATAGAGCTGTTGCAAAACCCCCCATATGGGTGTTAGGTTTGCGTAAGCATCACCTTAGGCATCCGATGTCTCGTCACCATCAGGATCACTTACTTATGGCTCTGAAGATACAGAAATCCATTGAAGGTTGTGGTCCCCCTATATAGGTGTTAGGCACACATAAGCATCACCGAAGTCTAGATGGCTCATCCCCTCGCGGATCATACACTTACGACCTCGATGAAATCCCATTATATTTCTAGTTTGGGAGTCAACCACGTTTATCGATATGCAAGTAGGTGATTAATATACGAGAAAACATCGACGGTTAATAAGAAGATACAAAATCCATCTAAGGTCGTGAACCCCCTATACAGGCGTTAGGTGCACAGAAGCATCACCGAAGGCTAGATGGCTCATCCCCTCGCGGATCATAAACTTCCAACCTCAAGGAATCCCATTCTATTTCTAGTTTGAGAGTCAACTTGTTAAATGACATTCAATCCTACATATAGTAGTTCTTACAACATAGGAAGAACAAAGATGAAAGCAAGCAATTAATATAACTACGAACATAACGATTAACCACGAAATGAAAAGTTATATACATTGCCATGGTAAGTTTAACAAAAGAACATGATTGCATGGGAAGTGGGGCTAGTCCCTGCACCCTAGTGAAAGTGGACCACTCGCTCATGATGCGAGAAACATGAAGAATAAGAAAGAGAGAGAAATCCACCATAAGCACGATGCAAAAGGTAGTCGCAACTCAGTGAAGATGATGCGGTCTTCTACGTCCTGTCGGAGTATATCTAGACGTGAAACGGGAGATGCCAAGACAGATCAGACAGTCTCTCTTACTCCATCTTCTTCTCTTCTCAGTCTCCTTGATTGCACAACAGGCAGTAGGTGGAGTAAAACTGGCATGGACATAACTGGATCTGGATCGGACCTGTGTACGGGTAGCATGTCGACGTCCCAAAACCGATTTCCCAAAATGAGGACCCTACTGGTCCTATTTATAGGCACTGGACTGGTCCTCACATTTTTAGCGTGTTTCCAGTCTCAACGGTCTTGGAGATATTTTGCTCAAATGGTTTACTAAATATCTACTTCAAACGGTTTGCATGCCTGCTGCTTTAGTAAACGGTCCGCATTGCATAAATGGTTTGGTAGAATCCTTTTCATTCGGTATGCATGTGAGATCTTGCTCGAACGATTTGCGGTCAGCATGGTGCCAATGGTCTTCACTTGTGAGGGGAAAACAGTTTTCATGCATGAGGCCATTCGGTCTTGCATTTCGATTTGCATGCTGGCAGCAGCAAAATGGTTTAGAAACCGTTTAATCCATTCTATCTGAAATTCTTAATGACCCAAACGGTCTTGCATGCTAGAGAAAACTGTCTACGTTGCTCATTCGATTTCATTCACGTGGGCACAACCTACACGGTTTAGTGCATGCATGCCCAAACAGGTTTGATAATTGATTATTCCAAACGATTTGCTTTATGCAAACGGTTTGCTTCTTTGGATCTATTTGGTTTGGAAAATTGATTAATCATACTCACGGTCTTGAATCCCATCCAATACTCCAATGGTTTCACATGCAAATGGTCTTGGAGCCAATCATTATCAAATAGTTTTTCTATTCAGCTCATTCGGTCTTCATGCATTGCATGATGCTCAAGTGTTCTTCACGTGATCCTTCATTTGGTTTCCATTTGATGGAGCAAGCGACCTTCACGTGATGAGGCTCCAAACGGTCCCATGCATGCATGCATGTGCAAATGGTCTCCAACTTCATTCGGTTTGGTAATCCATTTGGTTTGCATGCAACAAACGGTCTTCATCGCTCGGTCATTCAAATGGTCCGAGACCATGACCTCTCCAAATGGTTTTGAGTTGTGCCTCCAATCGTTCTCTACTGGTCTATCGGTCTTGAGACCGAATGGGTTCAAATGGTCTTGAGACCAAATGGGCTCAAACGGTCTTGATACTGAATGGGCTCAAACTGTCTTGAGACCGAATGGATGAAATCGCTTGGTTAGATTGATTGGTCAGAACCAAGGGTGAGTGAAGGTGGGCCCTATCTAATTGTTCAGTTTTATCAAGACCTGTATCAAATCAATATAATTTCAGTTAAAATCATGATAATTGGACCAATTTAGTAATTTTACAAATTTTGATATTCAATAAATGAAATTGAATGCATTGAGTCAAATTTGACCCAATGTGGTGATTAAAATTCCTGATGAATATGCATTCATCAAAATACCCCAAACTTAAATGTTACTCGTCCACGAGTAACACAAAATCTAAAATAGTTGCAAATGAATACTTTCAATTCGTGTGATTGCCTCATCTTCACATCACGATTGTTTTCTTTCTGCTTAGTATGACTCAGTATCTCAAATTCCTGAGACCACTAAACACATCTTACCATATCTTTGTACCTGAGTTTGCTTTCCAATATCACTTCCTCCTTACTTTTTCCAACAACAAGCATGTCAAAGAGTTTCATCAGAGTCCAGAGATACCCACAGAACAACAAGTGTGCATCTGATCTGATACTAGTGTTTTTCAGGATAGAGGGGGCATGCATTGTGCCATTAGGAAGAAGATGGAGTGAAAGGTGGTATGGAAGGAAGAAATAAATCTCTCCTCTATTTGACTGGAGATTTTCTTCTTATTTGTTTTGTAATTTCATTTATTGCATTTTTTGTGTGAATCTCTCCTCTATTCGACTCGAGATTGCATTTCTTTTTGTGTGCGAATCTCTCCTCTATTCGACTCAAGATTGCATTTTTGGTGGTACACCCCTATTAATTTGCGAGGCATATGGAAGAAGCAGATATAGAGGGAAGTGGTGTGCCACCCCGAACTTAGGGTTTGGCACTATTTTGGCTATTTTGTTTCTTTTTTTTTGATGGGTGGAGGGGTACAAAGATGATGGAAGAAGTGTAGAAGAGATTTCAGATTAGAATGCAACTTGATTTACAATTCAGTGCACCAGGTTCTTCTCTTTATCAAACTCTGCTCAAATAATGACTTGATGAGGGTCCGATGGGGATTCCATGCTATTGTTCCACTAGTCAGTTAGGAAGCATGATGTTTTTGATCCCTATTAGTTTGACAGACACTCGTCATTTTTGCATAAGTATCATGATGTTAGGAATCGTAAGCTTCACAAGATGATTTCAATCAAAAGGCTAGTTTTCAGAAGTAGGTCCTTTTGAGGATATGCTTCGAATAAGGAAGGTATAGTGATTCAAAATGCATAAGATTGAAATGAAAAAGAGTCAAAATTTCATCCAGTATTTGTTCAAATTTATTTGAAAAACATTCACAATTTTGAAAATTTTATTTGAAAATATGAAAATTTTGGTAAAAAATGCGACGATGAAAACGTAAGTCAGATTTAGATGGGTGAAGGTGGAAAGTAAGATACGTACCACCCACCCTCCACCCCGAACATAGAAATTTGTTCATCCTGAGCAAACTCTAAATCCGAGATGGAGGGGGAAGTTCATGCCATTTGGACCACTGGATGTGGTTGCATACCAATCAATGTGCATCCTCCATCTGAAAATCTCAAAAATGAAGATTAATCAGAACTCAAAATAGAATCTCACGATGCGATTCTTATTTGGTGAAAAATTATTTAAAAAGTAAAAACAAAATTGAGAAAAATTTCTAATTCAAAGTTAAGACGAATTGTATTTATCGGGTTGCCTCCCGACAAGTGCCTTTGTTTTGCGTCGGTGGCTCGATGTGATATTTTCATCTTCATGGTGGTTCCTTTGAATTGGAGAGATATATTATTGCTTTGGTGCTTATGTCATCTGTGGTGAAATATCTTTTCAAACGTTGACCATTTGCCATTAATTCACCCGACTTTTCGCTCCATAAAGAGAAAGCACCATGTGGGGAGATACTTTTGACAATGTACGGTCCAGACCAGCAAGAGAAGACTTTCCCTGGGAATAACTTCAACCTTGAGTTGAATAGAAGAACTTGGTCTCCCACTTGTATGTCTTTTCTTTTCAAATGACCATCATGCCATAGTTTGGTGTGTTCTTTGTAGATTCGTGCATTCTCATAAGCTATCATCCTGAGTTCGTCCAGCTCTTGGAGTTGTAGAATCCTGGCTTGGCCTGCTTCTTTCATATCAAAATTTAGTTGTTTTATTGCCCACAATGCCTTGTGTTCCAGTTGTACTGGAAGGTAGCAAGCCTTTCCATATATTAATAAAAAAGGTGTAGTCCCGAGGGGAGTTTTATAAGCAGTTTGATAGGCCCATAATGCGTCGTTGATCTTCACAGACCAATCCTTCTGATTGCGACCTACATTTTTTTCCATAATAGCCTTGAGTTGACGGTTAGAAACCTATACTTGTCCACTTGTTTGTGGGTGGTAGGGCGAGGCTACCTTGTGCATTACAAGATACTTCCTCAGTAATGCTTCAAAGCTTCTTTCTAGAAAATGAAACCCTCCGTCAGATATCACAGTTCGTGGTACTCCAAAATGGGGGAAGATAATATCTTTGAATAATTTGATGACGGGTTTGGAATCACTAGAAACGGTTGGTATGGCTTCAAACCATTTTGAGACGTAGTCTACCACTACTAGGATGTAAGAAAATCCATGAGAAGATGGGAACGAACCCATGTAGTCCACCCCCCAAACATCAAATATCTCTACTTCCTGCCACATATTCAATGGCATCTCATCTCTCTTTGTTATATTGCCAGATCTTTGACATTTGTGACATGATAGGACAAAGCCATTGAAATCTTTGGGTATAGTTGGCCAAAAGAACCCCCATTACAAAACTTTTATAGAAGTTTTCTTTGAACTCATATGGCCTCCGACTGGGCCAGAGTGATAGTGCTCTAGAATAGATTGAGCTTCTTCCTCAGTGATACATCATCTGTTAAGACCATCAACACATAGCTTAAAGAGATATGGCTCATCCCAGTGATATTACTTCACATCATGCATGAATTTCTTCAGCGCATTCCTGATGCATTGATGATGAATAACCCCAGAAGTAAGGTAGTTCACATAATCTGAGTACCATGGTGCAGCTTCTGAGGCCTTCCTTAATTGATCATCTGGAAGGGAGTCATTAATTGGAATCTTCTTGATGTCTAGAGTGTGGATGCAACTAAGGTGGTCTGCTACCACATTCTTTGTACCCTTTTTATCTCTGATATCTAGATCAAATTCTTGTAGGAGGAGAATCCATATTATTAACCTAGGTTTTGCATCTTTCTTTGCTAGAAGGTAACGAATGACAGCGTGATCTATGTAGACAATGACCTTTGAACTAATTAGGTAGGATCTGAACTTGTCAAAGGCATACACGACTGCTAGAAGTTCTTTCTTAGTGGTTGCATAATTCCTCTGAGCTTCATCGAGGGTCTTCAATGCGTAATAGATCACATAATGTTTCTTTTCTGTGCATTGGCCCAAGACAGCTTGTGTCACACATAATTTCAAAAGGGTGGTCCCAATCGGGAGCTCTAATGATGGGTGTAGTTGTAAGGGCATGCTTCAGTGTGTTGAAACTTTTAACACATTCTTCGTCAAAATTGAATTCATCATCCTTTAGTAACAAATTTGTCATTGGCTTGGTTATCTTTGGGAATTTCTTTATAAACCGTCTATAGAATCATGCATGACCCAGGAATGCTTGAACTTCCTTTACATTGATAGGGAAAGACAGCTTTGAAATCACTTCAATCTTAGCCTTATCTACTTTAATACCTTGATTACTGACCCTATGGCCCAAGACAATGCCTTCCTTTACCATGAAATGATACTTCTCCCAATTCAGCATAAGATGTGCTTTTTCACATCATTTGAGGACATGGGAGAGGTGTTTTAGACATGAATCGAATGAATCTCTGTATACAGAAAATCATCCATGAAAATTTCCATAATGGTTTTGGTGAGACCATAAAATATAGCAGCCATGCAATGCTGGAAAGTTACAGGTGCATTGCAGAGGCCGAACGAGATTCTTCTAAATGCGTATGTTTCGAATGGGTAGGTGAAAGTTGTTTTCTCCCGGTCATCTGGATGTATAGGTATTTGGTAGAATCCAGAGTAACCATCGAGATAACATAAGTATTCTTGATGATCTAGCCGCTCTAATACTTGATCAAGAAAAGGCATTGGGAAGTGATCCTTTCGAGTGGCCTTGTTCAACTTCCTATAATCAATGCACATCCTCCACCCTGTGACTGTTCAGGTGGGGATGAGTTCATTCTTTTCATTTCATATTACAGTTGTTCCACCTTTCTTTGGGACTACATGCACTAGGCTCACCCATGGTGAGTCTGATATTGGATAGATAATTCCAGCAGTGAGTAGTTTAATGACCTCTTTACGGACTACCTCCTTCATATTTGGATTCAGTTTTCGTTGATGTTTGATGGTTGGCTTGTGATCTTCCATCAAAGGGATCTTGTACATGCACAATGCTTGACTAACCCCCGTGAGGTCATTCATTTTGTAGCCAATCACTTTCTTCCTCTCCTTCAATTCTTTTAGGAGTTTATCTTCTTGTTCGGTCGTAAGATTGGAATTTATTATTATTGGAAAAACCTTGAGGTCATCCAAAAACACATACTTCAGTCCCTTGGGTAGGGGCTTCATCTCTAGAGTTTCTAGTTTTTCACATATTTCTCCTGTAGCTTCCACAACATTGAGTTCTTCACGCGTGGCTTCAATATCTTCTTTTACAGAGTCGATGTATTCGATGCAATCCTTTACTTGTTCGTCAATAGGTTCATCAACTAATGGATCCATTAGAGCAACTTCTAATGGATCGTCTGATTCATGATTCTCTTGAGTTAGAAGTGACATCTGCTCTATGCAATCAATTAGATAGACTTCTTCTTGTATACTTGGTCTTCCCATGCTTTCAAAAACTTTAAGTTTGAGCATTTCCTTGCCTAATCTGAGCAGCAAGGTTCCTGCTTCAACGTCAATTAGAACTCTTGCGGTGGTGAGGAACAAACGTCCAAAGATGAGGGGATATATGTGTTGGATAAATTGGACATTATGATAAATCCCTTTGTTTCGATGATGACAAACATTTCATTCTTGTTGATCTAACGTGCTACTTGAGTGTTGCAGGAATTAAGAGGATGACAAAGCTCTAGGGAAACTATACGCTTGAATGATTGTAAAAGTCATACAATGTAATCAATTGTAAACTTGTACAAATATATAATGTACAAGTACTTAGATTTCATGTAAATCAAGCGTTAGATCTTCCCTAGCCAATCACCACACTTAGATAGGTCATCCCTTTCAAATAGGTTCACATATGGACACTCATACATTTACTTAGTGCCCAAATTGAAAGATTGAAACAGGGTCAATCTCGGTCGACCAAACTCCTCGACCGAGACACTCTCGGTCGACAAACTTCTCGACCGAGAATGACCCAAGTAGCCGTTAGACACAGCTGACAAGGTAGTTGGCAGTTGCAAATGAACGTTGATCCAGAGAGCCTGTCGGTCGACAAAACTTCGACCGAGTAGGTATCTCGGTCGACAATTTGTCGACCGAGATGGTCTCTGACAGCAACTGCAGAATAAAGTAACTAGCCGTTACTAATGCACCTAACTTATATCTAACGGCTGGTTAAGCACTTAGAAACCCCTAGAAGTTGTCTAGAACGTCCTTAAGCATCCATAGGTCATTCCTATAAATAGGACATGCCTTAGGACACCAAAATACACCTAAGCTACACTTGTGCTATACTTGAGCTTGAATACACACTTGCAATCTGTTTTAGAGCAATAGAGCAATTCCTACACTTGCCATTCATTCCTATTGCTCCCATTTCGTGTTCTATAGGCTAGTATCTCCTATCCACTACAATCACATTGTCATACACATTGGTTAGGAGATCTATACGCTTGATATAGGCAAATCAAGCCTTGTGCTTACAACGGTATTGTAATTTCTGTTTTCTTTCTTGTTCCTTGTTATCTTTTGTACTCTCCTTGCTACTCCTAGGGTTGGAGGCTGCGGATTGGAGAGGGTTGACTTCTCAGGTGGAGAAGGGGACTTCAAGCTACTTCAAGAATGCTATCGCACGGGAAGCTACTTCAGAAGGCTGGTGCAACGGGAGTTGGTGCATCTACTTCAAGGGAAGGCTGCTTCAAGGTTGGGCGATTACTTCTAGGTGAAGGCTGCTTGAAGGGTTTGGGAAAAGAAATTGTATTTTATGTAAAGTCCTTGCGAGGTAATAAAATAAATTTCTTTTCAAATCCCGGTTGGGTAAGCAACCGGGTAGTGGACTGACGGCTATAGTATTTTCTATAGTTGGAACCACTCTAAACCCTGTGTCTCCTTGTCCAATATTTTCATTGTGGTTGTTTGAGTTCAATAATTGTTAAATTATCTATAAAACTCTATTCACCCCCCCTCTAGTAGTTTTCAGTTGGTATCAGAGCGAGGCTTCAAGGAACCCTAACCAGGTCTTGAAGAATGAAGGGTGGAGGTGACTACAACCGCAGGCAAAGGAGCAACTTGGACCAACTTTCAACAAGCTGCAATTGGTGTTTAGGAACGAACCATACAACAATCGGCTGTCCATGGAAAGAAAAGAAGAAAGAGGTCCATAAGAATTGTTTCATTGCTACAACCAATGAGGAGGAAGAAGAAGAGGTAAGCCTTCTTGATTTATCAAAAGAAGAGCTAATTTCTAGTCTTGAAGAAACACACAATAAGTATATTGAGTGCAAGAAGAAATTAAAGAAGTCTAATAAAACAAACGATGAGTTAAATGCTAGACTTCTTGCTCTTACATCCGAAAATGATGATTTATATGCTAAATTGAATACTCTTGGTTTTGAAAAAGATGACATTGTTTCTGAAAACCGTACTTTGAAATCATCTCTAAGTAGTAGTTATCAATTGGTAGTAGTGAAGTGAAGATTTTTACTCTATAAACAAATTATGATCTTCTATATCAAGAAAAGGTTGAATTACTTGCAAAGTTAAATGACTTTCAAAAACAACCTATATTATGCACCCATGTAGACTATGACAATATAGTGAAAGAAAGGAATTCTTTATCATCCAATCTAGATCAAGCAAAACTAGACATTAAGAAAAGAATGGATGAGATCGTTAAGTTGCAACAAAAAGTCAGTAGGTTAAGCAACAATGGAATCCTTGATAGAATATTGGATAATTCCTATCATCAAATTGGAAGAAGAGGACTAGGTTATAAGCCCAAAGAGAAATCTTATCAACAACCTAGTTGGAGAAAGACACGAGCACATCAAGCCACATTTGTACCAAAGAACAACCTAGAACAAAACCATAGAAAAAGACTTGAGGTTGATTCTATATGTTGCCATTATTGCTCACGTCTTGGACATTACTCTTTTTCATGCCCATACAAGAAAAGGAATGTTGAGTTAGTATGGGTTCCGAAAATCCCAAATTGAATTGATTAGACTAAGTTGAGATATGACCAAAGATTTTTAATTGCACATCCTTATGTCTATCTCAACTTAACATAAAGGGATAACAAAATGATTCAAGTAACTAAATCTCTAACTTGAAAACTTATCTCAATTAAGGTCCTCAAAACTTAAAATTTTGAATATGATTAGTTGAGATTTGATCTAAATGTTACTTTGATATTCATATGTTTTATCTCAACTAAAACTGATTCTTAAACTGCATATTTGAGTTAGACATAGTCTACATTTACTTGAAATCAATAAATAGTTCTGTAGGAAAAACAGAAACCTTGTCGGTCGAGAAATCATCGACCGAGCAGTCAGTCGGTCGAGAAATCGTCGACCGACCTGGTCACTGATTTCAGTCTGCAGTAAAATTGCTGAATAATTGATTGATCAGTGGCTATCTATTTGTTGTTAATGACTGAAGATCTTTTTGAATATAAATGACATCATTCTCTAAATTGAAAATCAAGTTTAGAAATCCCTATTTTATAATGTTTACATGATATTCTTTAAAGCATCTATCTAGATAGAAATCATGTGTTATGACATTTAGTTTTAAATGATTACAATCACTGTATTTCATGAAATTATCATTCTATTGGACATGCTTTCACTATTTCATCATTAAGCATGATTTTGTGTTAACACAAATAGATAATGATAATTGCATGCATGATTCTTGATGATAAGCAAGCAAAATAATTCATTAGTGATATGACTATTAAAAATGCTTGCAAAGAACACAATGTTACAAAATTTCTCAAATTGATATCTTTAAAAAGACTTGAGACATTAATCATGCTTTCATTGTTAAGAAAATGTTTTCATATTGAGTATCACTTAACATGCTTCATCATGATCATTATGTTTCATTGGTTTAAAATAAGCTTTGATTCATATATACAAACCATGAATGATCATTGTGATTCAGATAATTGCAAATGTCATTAGCATAAAAGCATCTTGACATAATAGATAATGATTGTGGACACAGCTTGTGATGATGATGTTGCTATGACAAGCCAAACGGTGCCTCTTAGAACAAAATATTAATGTTTTTATCTATTTGCTTGTTCTAAGAAATCAAAAGCAAAAATCTTGACTTTAAAGATATTAATCTTGCTTTCAAAATATATGTTTCTAAAAGAATTTTATGATAAGGGTATAAGAAGAGATGGGATTTGATATTTCTGTACCCATAGCAAAGCATATGAAACATCATTTACAATGAATGTAAAACATGCATTCTAGAAAAATCAAGGTCAAAGACTTCACTATGATGCTCATATTAAGTCTTCATAATAGGTATATCTCAATGTGCTTCAAATTGATATTTATAGCTATCTGCAGAAATTATACTTCACATATGAATGTTTATCTTGGAAATCTGCAGAATTTTCCTCTTGGTTAAAATTAAAATTGACCAAGGGGTGCCATGGTCGTAGTCAAGGGCGACCTAAAATAAGCTTTGACAAAATGCTTATTTGGATATTATTCTATTGTACTTGATCTTAGTATACTTTTGATGAAGGTCAAAATCAAAATTTAAAATCATGTGTGACCTTAAAAGCCTTAAAATTGCATAAATTGTAAGATTAAGGGGGAGCTTATAAAATCAAATTTGTTTTAAGAAGTTTACATAAACATTTTGGAGTTTGCTATGACCTTCGTATTCTTAAAAGTAACTTGTATGAAAAAGAATTTCATCAAAATAATATATTTTGCTCTTAAAGGAAATCTCTAGACAAATCAGGGCTTAACATTCCTTGTATTTGGTTAGAGACATCTTCATATATTCTAAAGATTAAAAGGACTCTCATTTCATTTTCAGGGCTTAACATACCTTGTAAAATGGGTGAGAAATCAATATACATATGCCATGAACCTAACATGATCTCATATCATTTCAAGGCTTAACATCCTTTGCAAATGATTGAGAAATAAATTGTGGCTAAATTAGACAAAAATGATATTAAATCCATGTTCCTAATAGAATATCTATCTAAGGGGGAGCATAATATAAAATTAAGGGGGAGAAGAAAAAATATAAAAGATTCAACTTGGATCTCTTTTTGAAATGACAAAGGGGGAGAAAGAATATAAAATAAAAAATATAAATGAGTTTCGTAACATCTTGGCCAGCACTCACTTGCAAAACAAAAATGGTAATCTTCAGGTATGAAACTCACATGCTTTATATTTTCTTATTTCATATTTTAGGAAATGTTTGTCATCTTCAAAAAGGGGGAGATTGTTGGATAAATTGGACATTATGATAAATCCCTTTGTTTCGATGATGACAAACATTTCATTCTTGTTGATCTAACGTGCTACTTGAGTGTTGCAGGAATTAAGTGGATGACAAAGCTCTAGGGAAACTATACGCTTGAATGATTGTAAAAGTCATACAATGTAATCAATTGTAAACTTGTACAAATATATAATGTACAAGTACTTAGATTTCATGTAAATCAAGCGTTAGATCTTCCCTAGCCAATCACCACACTTAGATAGGTCATCCCTTTCAAATAGGTTCACATATGCACACTCATACATTTACTTAGTGCCCAAATTGAAAGATTGAAACAGGGTCAATCTCGGTCGACCAAACTCCTCGACCGAGACACTCTCGGTCGACAAACTTCTCGACCGAGAATGACCCAAGTAGCCGTTAGACACAGCTGACAAGGTAGTTGGCAGTTGCAAATGAACGTTGATCCAGAGAGCCTGTCGGTCGACAAAACTTCGACCGAGTAGGTATCTCGGTCGACAATTTGTCAGCCGAGATGGTCTCTGACAGCAACTGCAGAATAAAGTAACTAGTCGTTACTAATGCACCTAACTTATATCTAACGGCTAGTTAAGCACTTAGAAACCCCTAGAAGTTGTCTAGAACGTCCTTAAGCATCCATAGGTCATTCCTATAAATAGGACATGCCTTAGGACACCAAAATACACCTAAGCTACACTTGTGCTATACTTGAGCTTGAATACACACTTGCAATCTGTTTTAGAGCAATAGAGCAATTCCTACACTTGCCATTCATTCCTATTGCTCCCATTTCGTGTTCTATAGGCTAGTATCTCCTATCCACTACAATCACATTGTCATACACATTGGTTAGGAGATCTATATGCTTGATATAGGCAAATCAAGCCTTGTGCTTACAACGGTATTGTAATTTCTGTTTTCTTTCTTGTTCCTTGTTATCTTTTGTACTCTCCTTGCTACTCCTAGGGTTGGAGGCTGCGGATTGGAGAGGGTTGACTTCTCAGGTGGAGAAGGGGACTTCAAGCTACTTCAAGAAGGCTATCGCACGGGAAGCTACTTCAGAAGGCTGGTGCAACGGGAGTTGGTGCATCTACTTCAAGGGAAGGCTGCTTCAAGGTTGGGCGATTACTTCTAGGTGAAGGCTGCTTGAAGGGTTTGGGAAAAGAAATTGTATTTTATGTAAAGTCCTTGCGAGGTAATAAAATAAATTTCTTTTCAAATCCCGGTTGGGTAAGCAACCGGGTAGTGGACTGACGGCTATAGTATTTGCTATAGTTGGAACCACTCTAAACCCTGTGTCTCCTTGTCCAATATTTTCATTGTGGTTGTTTGAGTTCAATAATTGTTAAATTATCTATAAAACTCTATTCACCCCCCCTCTAGTAGTTTTCAATATGGCGTCCTCTTTTATGTCCATAATGACAAAGTCACACGGAACATAGGAATCTTTTCCTACCTTGACAGGTACATCCTCAATAATTCCTAATGGGCATTTCATCAAATTTTCTGTGAGTTGTATGGTCATGACAGTTGGAAGAAGTTCAGTAAACCCTAGCCTATTGCAAAGGTTGAGTGGCATGATGGAGATGCTAGCACCAAGATCCTCCAGTCCTTTCTTGCATGAAGAATCACTGATATGGCTGGAAATACCAAATGATCTTAGATCTTTTTGTTTCTTTGGCAACCTAGTCTGGATTATATCCAAAGTGGTTTTAGCTAACTTGACTGTCTCATATTCTTTAGTTATATATTTCATGGTGAGGAGTGACTTTAAGTATTTTGTCCATGCTGGTATCTCAGCCAGTCCATCCAAAAAGGGTATGTCAACATGAGGTTTCTTCATAGATTCGTTAAACTTATTGAACCGAGTATCAAGCTTGGTTTGCCTTAAACGAGTAGGGAACGATATACGAGGCTTGTATACAGGAATATCAGGTTTTGGTGTTTCAGTTTCTTCATCAATTGGTTTCTCAAGACATTCCTTGTCTGTCTTATCAGCAGTTACTGGTTCTTTCAATTGAGATTATGGTGTTGTTGAGTCTTGGACAACCATAGGTTCATCTTCATCTGTAACAATCACAAGTGTCTTGATAGGGGGGGGGTCAGAATAGTCTTTTCCTAACCTGGTGGTGACTGCCTTCAACTGTTTAGGATGCTTAGGATTGTTCTCAGGTTGGCCAATAAAGACTCTAGCAAGTGGCTTTATGCTAGCTGCGAGTTGAGCTAGTTGAGATTCAATAGCCTTCTGCTGGGCTTGCTGGTTAGCTATCATAGTTTGTTGAGTTTGCAACATCTTTTCAATGGTTGTTAGCTTGTCATCAGGAGAGACAGGTCCTTCTTGTTGTCCTTGGTTAAGACTCTGGTTGTAGGAATTGTTTTGATAATTATTGAAGTTCCTATTTTGAAAGTTTCACTTGAAATTTCCTTGATTTCAAAAATTCTATTGTTGAATGTATTGGAATCCTGGTGGGCCTCGTGGCTGATTATTCGAACCAAATTGATGTGAGTTTACTACTCCAGAGGGGTTTCCATATTGAAATCCTAGATGATTCCTATTCTGATTTGGATTGTAGTAACTTTGACCAGGGATGGTATTAACAACATTAAGATTTTCCATTTGACCATTATCTCCTTGTCCACATATGTTGCTCAATATAACATTGTAAAGAACATTACATGCTAATGTTGAATGATCAGTACTTTTACATGCTTCACAGAACAATGAAGCTGACTTGATCTATTCTTATTGTCGAGTGGGTGAATGTCCTCTTCCAATAGCAGTAAGAGATGATTCAATATGGTCTTTCTTGGCAACTAAAAGTTTTAGGGTTCAGCGATAGACTTGTACTCGGGAGTAGCTTCATCCATAGCTACTTTCAAGACTCCTTTACCTACAGATCTACCCCAATTGGCTTGATTTTCGACTCCAAGGGTGGACGACCCTCCATGCGCTGTCATAACTTTGACGCATGATGTTTCCTCTAGATGGGGAGTCTAAGAATCTCTTGATATCATCGTCCACACCCCTATAGAAAATTTTGATGAGTTGATTCTTAGGAATTCCATGGTGTGGACACTTGCGTAGAAGCTCTTTGTATCTATCCCATGATTCAGCAAGAGTTTCTCCAAGGACTTGGGTGAAATTTTTCGGCCTCTAATTTCATATGTGAGAGATGGAGGGTAGAACTTTTCCTGAAACATATTTTGGAGTTGTTCCCAAGTGGTGATGGGTATTTCACTTTGCAATGAATTGTACCAACTTATATCTCTATCAACAAGGGAATACTTGAAGAGACGGAGTCGAATGGCATCACCGGATACTCCATTTTGCTTTGTCATGGTACATAGATCAATAAACCTCAAAAGTTGTTCTTGACTATCCTCTCCTTGTTTGCCATACAATGGGATGTTTTAAAGCAATGTGATCCAATGTGCCCTAATCTCAAAATTGGCAGCATTGATGGGAGGAGGTTGTACTAGATGATGAACATTTGCATCTTTCGGGTTTGAGAATTCTCTAAAATCTTTTTGTAGTTCAGCTGCTTGTGCTACTACCAGTGCTACTTGAATTTCTTCTTGAACCACATCTCTAGCTTCTTGCATGAATCTTTTTCTCTCTGTATTAAGGGCTTGAGCCACCCTTCGAGCTATCTCCTCCTCTTGAGACATTCTTGCTTGGTTCTCTCTATTTTATCGGTGGAAGGTTCTGCCAATCTCTGGATCAAAGCTGACGGTGAGTTCGGGACTGTTCAAACGGTGCATGCACTAATCCTTCTGAAGTACCTAAAAATAGAAGTATTTTGAAAATGAGATCCACAAAGTAGAGTCAAAGTTAAGTAGATGATTGATTGTATCAAAAGAAAAACAAAATCCTAGATTAGCCTTAAAAGAACTGGATTTGACTAACAAATTTCGTTGTCCCCGACAACGGTGCCAGAATTTGACGTCGGATTCTATCGCACTAACAAACTCACTCGGGGTTGAAATCCCCGAGCTTTTACCAAAACCAATGTGCAATAATACCACCCGCAAGCAGACGAGTATTAACATAGTATGGTTAAGGATCGAACCCAAAGGACAACTTTTTTAAGAATCTTGTCAGTCGAATCTAGTTCAAGCAAGACTAATATTTAGAATGATTGGTTGATTTGAAATTAATTAAACTAAATGCAAGGAAGGAAAGAGAAGAATTAAAGTTGGATCCAGATCAATGATATGGAATCGCTGGGATGGTATCGGGCTTCACCACCGCTACATATGCAAAAAACATTCAATCGCAAACAATCCATGCAAGATATAGCGATCCAAATAGAGCTGCTGTAAAACCCCCCATACTGGCGTTAGGTTTGCGTAAGCATCACCTTAGGCATCTGATGTCTCATCACCATCAGGATCACTTACTTACGTCTCTAAAGATACAGAGATCCAACAAAGGTTATGGTCCCCCTATACATGCGTTAGGCACACAGAAGCATCAGCGAATTCTAGATGGCTCGTCCCCTCGCAGATCATGCACTTACGACCTCGAAGAAATCACATTCTATTTCTAGTTAGGGAGTCAACCATGTTTATTGATAAGTAAGCATGTGATTAATATACGAGAAAACATTGACGATTAACAAGAATATACAAAATCCAACTAAGGCTATGAACCCCCTATACTGGTGTTAGGTGCACATAAACGTGACCGAATGCTAGATGGCTCGTCCCCTCACAGATCATACACTTACAACCTCAAGGAATCCCATTTTATTTCTAGTTTGGGAGTCAACTTGTTAAACGACATTCAATCCTACATATAGAAGTTCTCACAACATAGGAAGAACAAAGATGAAAGCAAGCAATTAATCTAACTATGAACATAATGATTAACAACGAAATGAAAAGTTATATACATTGCCATGGTAAGTTTAACAAATGAACATGATTTCATGGGCAGCGGGGCTAGTCCCCGCACCCCAGCAAAAGTGGAAAACTCGCTCATGATGCGAGAAACAAGAAGAATAAGAAAGAGAGAGAAATCTGCCATGAGCATGATGTAGAAGGTAGTCATAGCTCAGTGAAGATGATGTGGTCTTCTATGTCGTGTCGGAGTATATCTGGATGTCAAACGGGAGATGCCAAGATAGACCAGACAGTCTCTCTCGCTCTGTCTTCTTCTCTTCTCAGTCTCCTTGATTGCACCACGGGCAGTAGGTGGAGTGAAACTGGCGTGGACAGAACTAGATCTAGATCGGACCTGTGTACATGCAGCCTATTAGAGTCCCAGAACTGATTGCCCAAAATGAGGACCCTACTGGTCCTCACATTTTTGGTGTGTTTCCAGTCCAAACGGTCTTGGAGATATTTTTCTCAAACGGTTTACTAAATATCTACTTCAAACGGTTTGCATGCCTGTTGCTTTAGTAAACAGTCCTCGTTGTTGAAATGGTTTGGTAGAATCCTTTTCATTCGATTTGCATGCGAGATCTTGCTCAAATGGTTTGCGATCAGCATGGAGTAAACGGTCTTCACTTGTGAAGGGGAAACAATTTTCTTGCATGAGGCCATGCGATCTTGCATTTCGATTTGCATGCTGGAAGCAACAAAATGGTTTGGAAACTATTTAATCCATTCGGTCTTCAATGCTTAATGACCCAAATGGTCTTGCATGCTAGAAAAAATGGTCTACGTTGCTCATTTGGTTTCATTCACGTGGGCGTAGCCTGTAGGGGTTGGTGCATGCATGCCCAAACAGTTTTGATAATTGATTATTCCAAATAGTTTGCATTATGCAAATGGTTTGCTGCTTTGGATCTACTTGGTTTGGAAAATTGATTAATCATCCTCACAGTCTTGAATCCCAGCCTATACTCCAAATGGTTTCACATGAAAATGGTCTTGGAGCCAATCATTATCAAACGGTTTTGCTATTCAGCTCATTCGATCTTCATGCATTGCATGCTACTCAAGTGTTCTTCACGTGATCCTTCATTTGGTTTCCATTTGCTGGAGCAAGCGACGTTCACGTGATGAGGCTACAAACGGTCCCATGCATGCATGCATGTGCAAACGGTCTCCAACTTCATTCGGTTTGGTAATCCATTCGGTTTGCATGCAGCAAACGGTCTTCATCACTCGGTTGTTCAAACGGACCGAGGCCGTGACCTATCCAAATAGTTTTAAGGTGTGCCTACAATTGGTCTCTACTGGTCTATCGGTCTTGAGAACGAATGGACTCAAATGGTCTTGAGACCGAATGGGCTCAAACGGTCTTGAGGCTGAATGGATGAAATCACTTGGTTAGATCGATTGGTCATAACCAAGGGTGAGTGAAGGTGGGGCCTAGATGATTGTTCAACTTTATCAAGACCTGCATCAAATCAACATAATTTTAGTTAAAATCATGATAATTGGACCAATTTAGTAATTTAGCAAATTTTGATATTCAGTAAACGAAATTGAATGCATTGAGTCAAATTTGACCCAATGTGGTGATTGAAATTCCTGATGAATATCCATTCATCATTTATAACATTAAAAACAACGTAATATAATTGATAACTCAAGATTATCATTAGCACAAGTCATCTTGTATGTACATATAAGAGATGCATGTCTAGAAAACAATTCGATGTTAATCTAGATTCCCTTGGTTATTGAACCTAATGAAACATGTCAAGCCTTATTTATGCACAAAGTGATATGTCATCCTTCCCTAGATATAGTGGGAGGATAAGCTTTCCATCAGACCTCCTACATATGATGCACGAAGATCTTAGGGAATGAATGCTATAGATAATTACAAATACTTCTTTTCATTTACTGGTAATATGATGATATGTTCCAAGTAAAATAGAACCATTAATCTCTTGAAGTGATTAAGGAGATTATAAATGAAGTATAACTTTGATGAAAGCATTAGGAAACCTTGATGAGATCAAGTGTTGAAATACTTTGCATCAATATCTTGAGAACCTTCAAGAAAGAACTGTGATAATGTATCACATGTCAAAATCCATCTGAACAAAATGATGTGTTAGAATGAAGGAATTATACCATGATGAGTCATGATAAAGTTATCAATTTAATCAAACATTCTTATACCCTCTTATATATATACCTATCACTGAATAATGTCCCATATGAATGGTTTATAAAGACATCATATATGATATGATTTGGTAATGTCCCAATACATCTAAGGGATTGAAACCTACATTGAGAAAGTAGTTTGTTGAAAAGGTTTATCTAAATCCATGATCGTTGAATGTTACTATTAATCCTAATCGAATAACAAAATTGTTTTGTTGATAGAATGACTGAGTTCCTAAAGAATTAGTGGGAACAAAAGAAAAACTCAAAATGTTCAAGGTCAACAAAAGGGTACAACGAGAACCACGTGAATCACAAGTGTTGTGGAGTCTCTGGTTCATCAGGTAACACTGAATAAAATAGTTCTAGTAGAACACATCTGAGGATTGTGAATCCAATGATTCATATGGGTTGGTCATAATAGGATGAGCCAACTAGTCAAGCAGAAGCTATTAAGTACCATAGTCTGACTAATGGGTCAAAGACATTGTGGGATCCATGTAAGCTACCAAGGCAGGACCTTGATAGCACCACCTAAGGGTAATACTTAAAGGGTGCAATAGGGTGTAATGGAAACGACCTACATGGACAACATAAAAGGATAGATTGGTTGAATAATTATTTAAAATCAAGTTCAAGAGTTAAACATGATTAAAATTACTTTACCAATTGTAATGCTTGTTGTTTTAGTTAAAATATACTATGAGATTTATTATATGAAGATAGAAATTGGATTACTTAAAAGATATACATCAGAGGATGTGTATGTGACACAACCTAAAAGGTTTCCTAACTTCAAGAATTCAAATAAATTCTATAAACTACAAATCAATTTGGGATTGAAACAAACATCTCAAAGATAGCATCTTTTAATTTGACATGATAGTCAAAAGAGTTTGACTGGAATCAAGATAAAAGATGAAGTTTGTGATTACAAAAAATTTAGTGGGAGAATACATTAATATTCCACATAAGATGAGGAATAACATCTAAATCTTGTGAATATTGAGATTTGGCATGGAAAAATCCTTCACTAACGAAGGATAAGATGAAACATCTTATGAGATAAGGATCAAGACCTATGAGATAGTTCTTGAATGTTCCACAATGGAAGTATAGTTCTTGAATGTTTCACAATGGAAGTTTGAACTCATACATTAGCAATGTGTTGAAGGAGTTCAACATTGAAGGATTCAATGAGAGATAATTCAGATTAGTCTCTCATTAAACAAATATTCCAATTCTTATGAAGAATGGAAATGACGTGATTGATATGCCATAGGCTGTAGCAATGGATCTATCATGGATGCTATAAATGTACTTATCCAATATAATATTGTACGTATTGGACATGAAAAGATGATATTAATTCCATTAAAGGTTATTAGAAAATCATTAAATATATCCATTAGTACATGAGATGTAACTAAAGATAGATTGCTAGTAATTAAGGAAATCAATA
The DNA here is from genome assembly GCA_963693085.1 of Alisma plantago-aquatica. Taxonomy (NCBI): domain Eukaryota; kingdom Viridiplantae; phylum Streptophyta; class Magnoliopsida; order Alismatales; family Alismataceae; genus Alisma; species Alisma plantago-aquatica. The sequence continues at coordinate 1,516,346,514 of OY856409.1, forward strand.
AAGAAAGAGTTGGATGTAAATGGTTACATCGATGCAAGCTTCCATAATGACAAAAATGATCGTAATAAAATATGTTTGATTTAATAGGAGAAGTGTTGATTAGTTGGAATGGTTCCGAACTAAAATCCATTAGTTATATTCTACCATAGAAGCTAGGCATACTTGTGTTATGAACACCAAGTGATACTATATGGATCTAAAGGTTCATATGATGAACTTATAGATGTTCCAACAATTGATGACTCAATAGTAATATTGTGACAATAATGGAGCTAATTGTTAGGCAAGGAATATCAGATGCCATATTATGGTAGTTCAATCTCATATGAGAAATCATACAACAAAGAGATAAGGAAACTTGCAATATAACAACTATAATCAAATTGTTGCTAACCCACCGAATTATCACTAGCGTAATAGAAAGGTGGACATGTTTAGGTCACTATGAATATGATTCATGGGTGATCGGATCTAAGTGCAAGTCAGAGTTTGTTGGTAAGTTATGCCCATATATCCAATCATGTGATGATTGACATGGAACATACAATAAACAATTTGATTAATAATTATATAGGCAAGCTTCCAATTCATTATATTTCATTCACTTACGAGATAATGTGGAAACATTATGAATGTCTAGAGAATGATATTACTCAATGACTCATGTCTTCAGGATGAGTACTGAAAAATGAGATCATACAAATGTTAAGAGTGTACATTCTCATTATGTCCCTTATAGGTTGTTATTATGGAAGGTTGATAGACAATAATAAAGCATAATATTAGAGTGTGAGTTTGGTTGATGAAAAAATCTCATTAGTCGTGATATGGTAATATCAAAGAAAGCACACAGATTCATGTTAGGGAATAATGTATTGGATAGACCCACTTTGTGAGTGACACATGGAAACCATTATTGGTGGTCATAGTTATCTCTTATAGTAAAGGTGGTGATTGTTATTCTTAGACCTAAAATCATTGCACTCACCACATGTCGTTGGGTATGCTTTGACATCATCAAACGCAGTCCTAAAACATGGATTGTTATAATGGTGAGGATTGGGTGACTTTGACAGATGATGACTGGAAGTGAGTTATAGAGATGGATTTGTCCCTCCTACTGGAGATTGATATCTTGGCCAGTTGATAAGGGAGACTGAACAAAACATGTGCATGCACATGTGAATTAATATATGATATTGAAGTCACATTATCTGAGATAGACTGCTCTTGGTTCAAGGAACACAGATTGAATGTTGAGTGGATGACCATCCATTCCTCAAGTTCATCATGTATAACAATGATAAAGGAATTATACAATCGCTGCAACACCTTACACAAAATAAAGGTTGAAGTTGTTCTCCAACTTTCCATTCACTTGGGTAGCACTGATGTGAAACTAGGCACCGTTGTATGCTTCTAATGTCATAAGTTAGTTATGGACATTCACTACCAACATGATATGGGACCTATACAGTCACATACATAGGGACTCATCTAGAAGAAGAGTTTGATCATGAATGATGATTGGTTTAATTATTAAAGTGTTTAGGTACTCAAATCCAGGAAATATTGGCTAACTATACAACCAAACAACCATCTCACAGGGTGATACGACCATTTGGGTGCACCACAAGAGCGTCTCAAGTGTTGAGATAGTTGTTCAGGTTGTTAGGCAGATCAAAGGTCGAATTGGCCAGGATTTTCCCAAACTGAGGTGTGAACCAATCAGTTCAGATGAACCGATCAGATCGACTCAGATTACCAGTCGACTGTTTGGGTGAGAGAGATAGCCTTCCCACATGTGTGAGATTTCTCGGTTGGGCTGGAGGAAGGTTCTAGATACTTTTCCAGATCATTTTGATTGCACAACACTTGTGGTGTAAGAAATTAATGTTTGGAATTAATGGGAAACGTGTTACCAATTTGATATCTTATTGGGAAACTACCAGACGATGATGTGGCAGTATAATATGATCGTCTCCTAGTGTGAGACGACCGTCTGGACTCCCATACGCCCATTTGGTATCTCACATGTTGTGAAAGTTTAAGATCTTCCTATCCCTTCCTCTCCCTCACAAATCCCAAATAGACTTGTAGCCCTTGCCCAAATCCTGCCTATAAATAGAGGGATACTGGGGACTTCCCATAACACAACAATAACATAGACAATTGAGAATCAATTGTTCTAACAATTGTTGTCCTCTCTGGCTGTGGTAACCAAGAAAGCCCAATCAAGTCCTACCCGACTAGGATGGATGGCTATGAGAGAGAACAATTGAGGATCATTGTTGTTGTGGGAGAGCAAGTTGGTGACTAGTACACCAATGGGGGGATAAATCCTTCGTGTCCTTTCTAGTTGAACAATAGGAGTTCTAGTTTGTCCATATGGACTACTCTAGAGGCGGGAGTCCTTTGGCTACTTCTAGGAGAAAAAATTTAGCCCACAGTCCATGGAGAGACCATAGTAAGCATTGTGGAAGATGTAAAGTCTGTTGTTTGTGGTGAAGACTAGGAGCTGTACAACCACCGTCCAAGAGAAACTAGAACATTGTTGCATAGCAAGGAGTTGTTGTCACTGGACTTGCTCTAGGACCATGTATAACTCATTAAAACCATCCTTCCTATTTCATAGTAGTTGACGCGATCTTGATCTTGTTGTTATGGAACTACAAATAGATAAAAAAAATTCTACAACTATACTTTGTGCTTGTATTTCCCTACAATAAGAACTACAAAGATAGATAGAAAGCTTCTTGATCTAACAAAGAGAACATACATTGGAAATACGTTGAAGGGGTTCAAAATGTAAGACATAAAGAGAGAAAACTTATCTATGTGTCATGGAGTTAGTCTCTCAAGATCCTAGTGTCCCAATTCATGTGAAGAACAAGAACACATGGATAGATGCCTATGCAAACAAGAACATATGGACATATTTCATATGCATTTGAAAATGGATCTATCTTGAATGCAATGTCATGTACTCATCTTGTTATCTTGTATGTGTTGGACATGATGAGAGGATGTATGTACTCATCCAATTATGTTGTATGTATAGGACATGACGAGTGGATATCTATTAGATCCAAGTAAGAGTCATTAGATTTCCATAAGGAATATCCTAGAGTACTTGAGAATCACTAGTAGTATTGGTTCCTTAGTTATTTTAATAATGAAGAGTTGGGTGTAAAGGATTATACCGATGTGGGCTCCCAAAATGACAAATAAAATTAATGATTCCAATCTAAATTCATGTTTGACCTTAAAACAAGAATTGTTAGCTGGAAAAATTCCAAGAAAGAGACAATTATTTATTTGTATGGTAGAATTCGAGTATCTTGGTGTTATGAACACAACAAAGGATACTGTATGGATCAAGAAGTTTATGTGGACGAACTTGTGGGAGGTTGCAAACAATTGATGACACAATAGAGATATTGTTACATTAATAGAGCTACTGGATGGTTGGGAATCTTAGATGGCATATTACAACACTTCCATCTCATACAAGAGGTCATACACCGAGGAGATGTGAAAACTTGAAAAATACCAACTTTAGGAAAACATTGCTAATCAACTATAAAAGCACTTGCACATTAGAAACATGATGGACATGTTAAGATCACTTGGGATAACATTCGTGGGTGATTGTCTCTAAGTGGAAGTGCAAGTCTAGTTGTGTGTACACCTAGAGAGTGAATCACATGATGATTGTAGTGGGGCATTAGAAACCTGATTTGATGATAATAAAGGTAATTATGTCTATTATATTTGTCTTAATCATGAGATGATGACACAAATATGATAGATGTCTAAAGAATGATGTTACTTGATGACATATGTCTTCAAGTTGATGGCGTGAACAATGAGATCATATGTATTATAAGAGTACGTACATTCTTATTATGTCACTATTGTACAATGGAAGAAAAATAGAAAATAGTAATACATATGACTAGAGTGTGTTTTGACTTATGACAGAGTCTTATAAGTCATAATATGTGATATCAAGTGAACCACATAGGTACATGTTAGAGAACACTGTATCTGACAGACCCACCTTGAGAGTGATACTTTGATAACATGGAATAGTAGTTAGAATCACTCTCATAGTAATAGTGGTGATTTTGGTTCTTAGACCTGAAGTCACTATACTCTTCACATGTCGTACGATGTACTTTTTCATCATCCATCGTGACCTTGAATAAGGGTTTCCATAAAGGTGATGCTCGTGTGCACTGTGACATTGGGAATAGAGTGCAAGTGATGTAGATGGGATTTGTCCCTCCTACAAGAGATTGATATCCATGCCACTTGATAAGAGAGACTAAGAAAAGTATGTCCATACTGATGTGATTCAGTATTTGATATGTGAACTTACATGCATCTTAGATAGCCTGCTCCCTAGTTCAAGGAACATGGACTGAAAAATTGAGAGGATGATGATTCCATGCCTCGAGTTCATATATCGGAGACAAAGGAACTATACAATCATGGTAACATTCGTGACAATTGTAGGTTGAAGTTGTTCTCCAACTTTTTGAAATTACTTGGGTAGGAATGGTGTGTTTCTAGATATGGCTCGTTGCTTATGATGTCATAAGTTGGTTATAGGCATTCACTACCAATGTAATTTGAGACCTATAGGGTCACACAAATAGGATGCACATGGAATAATATTTTATTCATGAATTATGTTTAAATTACTAAATGTGTTTAGATATTCAATGAAAACAACACTTATTGAAAATTGACTGAGTGGACTAGGACTCACTTGTCACACAAGAACAAGATTGCTTATAAGAAAAGCAAGTAAACATCACTAAGGATGTGGATTACCAGAAAACATAGGAAATTAAAACTAATATCACAAATCCACATCAAGTTGAAATATATCACTTCTAAGTCCACAATTGTGTCACATGTATCCTATAACATGTATAAAGACTTATGTGTCACTGTTCATTGGCTAATCATTCTACATCCTGTTAAATATGATAACCTGTTAATACATACATAAGCCATATCTATACAACCATGGCATACAACAAAAAACCTCGTATCAATGTACAAAATCAGAAAAACCTACCAAGGACTGAGAGTACTAGGAGGACCCATAGGACTCTACTACAAAACACAAGCAATGTGATAAACCTTCAATGGTTGTTGTTCTCCCTACTTCTCTTCCTCAACAACTTGGTCTCTACCACATCCAAAATGACCACTTTAAAGATGTGGAAACCCACATGGTGAGACCCATGTCCCAACGAGAGATATAACTCTTCGCAACAACTATTATTAACTTGATTAAGCTAAGAAAGATAGATAGCATTGATAACAGGATGAATAGACTCAACCAACTAATATATGAAGTTTAGAGCAACAACAATTGTTTAGGAGAACATCATATAATTTAATAATGTATACAAAAAACATGTATAATTGATATAAACTATACAATGAAAGATATAAGGCAAAGGGTCATCACATGTTATTCTTGTTTAACACTATGTAGATATGCTATACAGATGCATTACATCTTTTATTGAAGCCCTGAGGATTTGAGTCGTACCGCCCAAATTCAACTGACCAGTGCTAAGTCGAAATAAATGTCATACAAGGTCTACGAAAGAGTCAGAATCCTAGACCTCTCCAACACCTCTTGGTCAGTACAAGAGAAACACCGTAGAGACATCACAGTCAACTACAAATAGTGATAAATAGTCAAGATGAAGGATCGACTTATGCATGGTCATCCTTATAAATCACATAGACTACGTACAAGTCACGATGCTAGATAATAGGTTCATGCATGGCCTTTCTAAAAAAGCATTATGCAGTTGCACTACTACCATTCTCAATATCTCAAAATTGAGGCATGACTACAACCACCTTCCAAAACATTTCATTTGTGGATGCATGGATATACACTGAAATTGAGCCCCCCACATATTCAACAATATGTACTCTAAGTTTCCTGTAGAAGTTACTCATTTCTCCATCCAACAATAAAATCAACACTGCAATGGATCTATGGAATAGAGAAACTGCATGATTAGGATTTCATTTATTAGTTATGCCAATTTAATTGATTAAGGTTGCATCATACAAGTGGACATACAAAGCCTAATTAAATATAGAAATCATAAGTGTGAAACAAGTTTAGAAGATATATAATGTTTGAAGTATAAAACTTGTCACATAAACTCATGATGTCACTGTCTCACTGCCTTCATCAATCCATCAACATCAACACAGATTATCATTGTCACACAACTCCAACATCATCTTCACTTCACACTGGAATAATCATCCTAAAACACATTCCTGTGTATTATTACTTCTCATTGGTAATTGAGCCCACACTAGGTCATAAGACCTGAACATATATTTCTTATACATCATCATTATCTCACCATGCCTCATAAAGTCTCACAATCATCATCATGTGTCATATAAACATCACCATAGAAATCATTAGCTATGCCATTCATTTACATGTATGGTTAGGATTACATAAGTATCAAAGAGGAAACACCTCATTATTGAACCATTCATTCATACAAGATAAACATCAACCATTATGTGTACTAAATTAGATTTAGGTTTATCACTTAGCGATGATTAGGGTTTCACAAAATAACAATAATGTTCAACCCTACAAGTCATAACTGCCAAATTCTTACAGCATATAAGACAAACACCAGCATCATGAGTAAGCCACTAAGGTAACCACGTAACCAAGGAGAATCATTTTACCGAAGAGGAACTGAGTAACCTAAATCATTCGGTTGAATAAAACATCATCATGGTCAAAGACCATAGCTCAACCAAGCGAGTGAATAAGAATCACCATCATTCACTTGGCCGAAGAGAACAAAACCTTACCAGAATCAAATAGATACCCTAGGTCGAATGAAACAATCAATCCATGCAATCAAAGGGAATCAACCAAGTTAAACAGTCGAAAGAGACCTACCATTCTAATCAATGGTCTATGTGACCAACACCAAGGGAAACACTTCTTTCTAGAAAATTCAAACCAATCTTTCACAACATGGTACACAACATGAAGGACATTTTAGAGAGAGAAAAGCATCATCAAAATAGAGATTAACATATTGAAAATAGAACTTTTGAGAAAGAGAACTCAGTAGGTCAAATATCACATTCAAAACCCAAAAGTCAAGCATTCCTTGTAACCAACATCAAAATTATAATGTGGTAATTAGAAACAAAACTCCATCTCATCCAAGGAATCTGAACCAAAAACTAAGATCAACAAAATCAGCATCTAGTTGCATGAAAAACCATATCATCTCCATCAATTGAATCTTGAGTAGGTGAATTAGGGTTTACATAAAGGAATAAGCACATGCATGATCATTATGGAAACACAACCCTAATCAATATGACATTAATAGTAGAAAGTAATCACACTTTAGAATAGGTTGCATGTAGGATTAGAGTGCAATAATAGTAGGGACAAAGTTATATAACCCACCTTAGATGATGATTGCACCACCTCCATTCAAGAAGCTCCAAAAGCAAGAGAAAACCCTAGATTTGATTTACTCCATGATATATATAGCCCCCACCTCAAAAGAGAAGAGAAAGAACCCTAGGTCAAAGACCAAAGAATAGAAAACAAAACCCTAGGCTGAAAAGAAAGGAAGGAAGAAGAAAATCTTCATCTCACATAGGTACCACCATGGAGAACCATGGATTTGACCTCTATGGAGAGATTCTTTTCAAAAGACAATCATAAAGAACCATGGATTCGACCAAGAGGAGGGTAGGATCATGCAAGAAAACTAAATCATGATTTGGGTCACTCACCAAGGATCAAGAAATAACCAAAGGTCACCAAAGAAAGGTAGCTTCCAAGCTTGGATCACCATATGCAAGGGATCTCGGCCACCAAGCACCAAAGGAGAGATTCCTCTCCACCAACAACAAAAGAGTTGAACACAAGGTCAAAGAGGGGGAGAGAAGATCTAAGAGGATCATATGCATGTGGAATAAAGGGTACTTATACCCAAAGATGGAAGAGAGATGAAGAGGGGGTTAGGTGTCAAGATATTAGGGTTTGTCATGACACCTTGTGTAGCGACCCTGACCTGAGTTATGAAGTAACCCTATTTTTTTTGGCTAATAAAGTTGCTTAGAAATTTAATATAATCCTATAAGGTGTTTTGTTATCATGTGACACACTTATGTTCCAAGTTTGGTCCTGATTGAATGTTGTTTGAGCAATGTTCCTTTATTTTGGACCAAAGTGCAATTTACACAAGTTGAGGGGTTATATTGAAATATGTCATATGTTGAACATGCCTCATGTTTTATATCATCTTTATAGAGAGAATGATGCAAGGTGGTGGCTTGTGGAAAGCACAAATTCCAAGTTTGAACTTGTTTGAACAATGTTGGTACCTTGTGCATCAATTTTGGTACAAATTGTTATTTACCCAAAATGTGGGGTTGATATGAAAATTACTACCTCTAGAGTGTCCCTACTCCCTCCTAGTATCATGTATAGGAGATAGAAAGAAGGAGACACCATGTTTGATTCCATTCTGAATGATGGTTATCTTGGTGATGAAATGACCAAGAAAAGGGTTGAATATGAATGCTTAACTTGAGTTGTATCAAGTTGAAAAGCCTATATATGAGTGCCTATCGGCCAAGGAGCCGTAGGAGGACCCTCATATAGTTTTATGAACTCTTGGAAAAGGTAATGTCGTGCAAAGCACCTCAAGGAGGTGAGTTGTGTCGGGTCACAACTTCCTTAGTAAAGTTGTGACGAGTTGTGCATAAAGTGATGTATTAATTGATATATCTTAATCAAAGGGATATGTAATGGATGAATCTTTATCTCTAGATCACCCTCAACTATTTTTCATGTCAAGATAAATGTTGATGAATGCATGTACATGTGTCATCCATGCATGGACACGTGGCACCTAATAGCTAAAATTGATGACACCTCATTTTTAGCTTCCTTCATGAGCAACAAGTATATATACCCATAGTTACATCCCTTAGTGCAATTTTGGGACCCTTACCACACTCCCCCACTAAGGTATCATGCATAGGATCCATGTATCGTGAAGGAGTGATGTGGTATCATGAATGGGCCTTGGGTATCACCAATAGCAAGATCATATCGCCCAAGTAGGGTGATATCGACCAAGAAGGGTGATATCGGCCATAGTGAAGTGTTTTTGGCCACAAGTGAGGGGGATATCAGCAACACATGGTGGCATATCGTGCAAGGGTTGTGAGGTATTTTTTAAAGGTGATAGAGCAAGAAGGAGCTCATTACTTAACCCTAAGGTGAGGTCATGATCATCTTCAACCTTGGATTGAAGCATGATTTTAGGGTTTTGATCATCCTTTCACTTCTTCTTCACCAATTTCTTATCCATGGTGATTCCTAGTATATGAAGGAGTTGTGAACGAGCCTTGGACATTTGATAAAGTCATATTCAACATTAGGAACGTGGATCTTTTGAGCTTGGAGCTTTGTAGTTGTTCTTAAGGCGGGTTATATAACTTGAACACAACCATGTTATTATTCATCACCTAAATTGCTATATTTAATGATCTACTTTTAATTCCAAAATTTCCTAAAATAGTTGATGAAATTATGAGTTTTATTAGTTTCTTAGACCTGTTTCCATGAACTATAATATTTAGAACTAAGGTCTATAGCTTGAAGATGATGGTATCACTTTTAAAAGTGATATCGGGTGCAAGCACACAAGCAAGCACCTCTAACCCGATATGATGATGCACCTACTTCACTAAAATGATATGGATATGATTGTATACCTTCCTACATGATATGGGGGTGTAGTATACACCTCTTGCATGATAGGGAGTCAAGTATAGACTCCATGCATGATACAAGGTTAAATGAATACTTATAAGTTGACATGAAACCCTAATTTGGGTAACCCGATATGAGTAAAGAATAGAAAATGATATTGCACGATATGATCATATAATATATCATTGGTACTTGGTATCATGAAGCACACATATCTAGTGAATGATATGAACATTTAAGTAAACCCTGTTGCACGATATGGTAGCCCGATACACAACCCTAGTTGATGTCTATCCTGACATGGTGATGAGTTGATACCTCTTAAACACCATGGGCGATGCATACATGTATCATGTGCCTATCACAACCAACCCTAACCCAATATGGGTGTTACAACCCAACATTAGATGGTCTAGCCCAACATGGCTTGGTGCCCTTCACTCCTATCGACTTGTATATTGGGTTGAGCCCGATATGGCAAACCCTAACCCGTCACGGACAACCCTAGATGGTGAGCCACCCGATATGGTGATTGAATGCATCTCTAGCCTGACATGGCGATGGCTTAATACCTCATGCATGACATGGGTAACACATACAAACACCTCTAGCCCAATATGAATGGTGTGGATATACTTCTAACCTTATATGGTGAGTGCTCATATACTTACAACCTGATATGGTGAACATATGCACACTTCTAACCCGAGTTACCTTGTAAAGGTGAGGGCAAGACACTCATAGGAGTGATGAGTGTAACACCAAGTAATAGTGTGGCTAATACCTTGATAGTTGAAACACCTAAAGTGGTTGATTAACGTGGTAAAGATCGCACTAACAAATTCATTCGGGGTTGAAATCTCCGTGCTTTTACCAAAACCAATGTGCAATAATACCATCCGCCAGTGGACGTGTCTTATCACAGTATAGTTAACGATCAAACCCAAATGACAACGTTTTTAAGAATCTTTGTCAGTCTAATCTAGTTCGAGTTAAGACTAATATTTAGAATCATTGGTTGATTTGAGGTTAATTAAACTAATTGCAAGAAAGTAAAAGCTGAATTAAAGTTGGATTTAGATCAATGATATGGAGTCGCTGGGATGGTATTGGGTTTCACCACCACTACACATGCAAACATATTCAATCACAAACATTCCAAGAAAGATATAACAATCCAAATAGAGCTACTGCAAAACCCCCCATACGGGCGTTAGGTTTGCGTAAGCATCACCTTAGGAATTAGATGTCTCGTCACCATCCGGATCACTTACTTATGGCTCTGAAGAAATCCCATTCTATTTCTAGTTTGGGAGTCAACCACATTAATTGATAAGCAAGCATGTGATAGATCTACAAACAAACATCGACGATACAAAATCCAACTAAGGTTGTGGTCCTCCCTGAGGGATGTTTAGACTACAGAAGCATCACCGTAGGCTAGATGTCTCGTCCCCTCATGGATCATAGACTTACGACCTCAAGGAATCCTATCAGAAGTTCTCGTCAAGGTGTTGAACTTGTAAACCGCCATCCCATCCCATATATAGAAGATTTTGTAATAAGGGAAAGAACAAGATGAAAGCAAGAAGATAAATCAACTAAAAACATAGCAATTAACAACAAAATGGAAAGTTATATACATTTCCATGCAATGCTTAACAAAAGAACATGCTTGCATGGGCAGCGAGGCTAGTCCCCGCACCCCAGTGAAAGAAGACTACTCGCTCATGATGCGAGAGACAAGAAGAATAAGAGAAAAGGAAGGTTCCACCATGAGAATGATGAAGAAGGTGGTCGCAACTCGGTGAAGATGATGTGGTCTCCTACGTCGTGTCAGGGTATATCTGAATGAGGAGGAAGAACCACCAAGGCAGGCTGGGCAATCCTTCTTCTTCACATTCTCTCTCTCCTTCTCTCCTTGCTCGGTGCCAAGAGGAGCAGGTGGGTGTGTGGAAGTTGAGGCTAGATCGGACTAATGGCAGCCTATCGGCGTGCCCTGAATGAACCCAAATGAGGACCCTTGGGGGTCTATTTATAGGCTCGGATGGGAGCTTCACCTTTTTGATGTGAAGCAGCTCAAATGGTTTTGAGACCGTTTGATGCCCAAATAGTTTCAAGACCGTTTGACGTCCAAATGGTCTTGCGTTCTATCTTCATTCGGTCTTCACGCAAGTGACCAAACAGTCTTCATGTATCGTTCTCTCAGGTTCATTCGGTCTTGCGAGCAAACGGTCTTTGGACCGAATGGAACCAAATAGTCGTGGGACTGAATGGAACCAAATGGTATTGGGGATATTTTTCTTGAAACGGTTTAGTCAAACGGTCTAGGGACCGTTTGGATGGCCAAACGGGTTTTGAAACTGAATGGCACCAAATGGTCTTGACTTTAATGATCTTCCTTTGACCGGTCTTGTGTCTTTTGCAAACCAAATGGATCCAAACAGTCTTGAATCCGTTAGGATGCAATCGGTCTTGGGATCTATCTCCATTCGATTTTGGTTGCACAATCGGTCTTGGGACCGAATGGCTCCAAATAGTCTTGGGACTGGATGGATCCAAACGGTCTTGGTCGAAGTGGTCTTGAATGATCAAATGATCTTGATCCAAACGGTTTTGATTGTTCAAACAGTCTTCATCCCAAATGGTTTAGAGTATCCAATCGGTCCTAGGTCCAAACGGTCTTGAAACCGTTAGACGTCATCCGGTCTTGAGACCGTTTGGGTTCATTTGGTCTTGAAACCGCATGGACTCAAATGGTCTCGGGATCGTTTAGGCTCATGCGGTCTTGAAACCGAATGGGCTTAAATGGTCTTGAGACCGTGTGGGTGAATATCTAAAATTGAAAGGTCAGAACTGTTACAGTAGACCATTTGGTCAAGATCAAAAGTGGGAGGTTCTTTGGTGAATTCCATGTGATGATAGAACTTGATTTAGACCTGCATCAAATCAATATAATTTTGATCAAAAATCATAATTATTAGATTTATTTAGAGAACTTGCAATATGTGACATTTAAGAGATAATCAAAAGTATTGAATCAAATTGGTTAAAAAAAGGATGACTTAAAATCAGGATGAATATGTATTCATCATTAATAATGGAAAACCTTATATCAACAATGCCTTAACCCGAGATGAGTCCATATCATTGATGATAGTTTGGTAATTCAAGTGTGTGACTTATGGCCAATACTTTACAAGATTAATATGATGGGATAGTAGATAAAGTATTAGGATGGGAAATACCCTAATACAAGATAAGTTGATGAACTTAAGTAAGTTAAAAGTGATGAGGGAAGTGATACACCAAGGCATGGTAAATATCACATCTAGCACTTTAAGGTTGTTACTCCTTGATGCACCTTAAATACAATATGTATGGATGAGTAACACATGAAGTGTGTCATGCCAATTGTTACATTGAGATGTAATGTGCTTAATGCACTTTGATTAGTGTAGGCTAACATACATTGAGAAAGGGTTAAGCCAAGTTCATAAAGTATAATGTATTCATACTCTGGTAAGGATGAGAGAGAAACTCATACCTTGTGTTGATAATTGTTTAATGATAAATGATGAGAATAAATAAGTATGATTGAATGCTTATGATATCCAAGTTTGCTCCTAGATGTGTGGAGCAACAAATTAGGGTTTGATCATTGATAATATGATCTTGAAAACCTAAATGGTTAATAATGGAAAATCCGAACCCTAATGATGGAAAGTTGCACTTCTGTTATTGCATAAGCCTTCTAAGGCATGTTAAATACTTGTGTAACAAGTATAACAACTAATAGCCTTGTGAGCCATGTGAATAAGTTGTTGCCTAATGAGAGGTGACAAGATGTGTAATGGCCTTGTGTGCCATGTGAATAAGTTGTTGCCTAGTGAGAGGTGACAAGATGTGTAAAGGCCTTATAAGACATGTGAATAAGTTGTTTCCTAGTGAGAGGTGACAAGATGTGTAATTGCCTTGTGAGCCATTTGAATAAGTTGTTGCCGAGTGAGAGGTGACAAGATGTGTAATGGCCTTGTGAGCCATGTGAATGAGTTGTTTCCTAGTGAGAGGTGACAAGATGTAAAATGGGCCTTGTGAGCCATTTGAGATGCTTGTACAACAAGTATCATGTATACCTTGGTCTGAGGACCTAGAGATAATAGTTACCTGATAAGTGGTAACATTGTTCTATGATGAACTAAGGGTTCAAATACCCAGATCCAGTAATCATGATAATGATGAAGTGAAGGGATGAGAATTCCCAGTAATGTGATAAGGGACTGAGATCCCAAGTATCATGTGTTTTAAGGATTTGAAAGTACTTGATAGATGTATTACACCTTTCTTTGTAGCATCTGTTATAATAATTTTTGTTTAAAACTTGATTGATGCTAAAAAATATGGTAATGCACTTAATTAATCAAGTGGAATCTTATCATGTAGTGCCCTGGCCATAGATCCATCATCGTCAGTAGCTGGTGATGGTGAAATAGGTTTTCCTACGGGATCTCCTGATGAGCGCATATTGTTGAATATGTTGGGGTGATGGGCACGAATACCTTACTCCCTAATGAAGGGATTGATGTGAGATAAACACAAGATCTCTCAATCCTTCATTATAAACGTCGGGATGGATGTATCATGAATCTCCCAATGATGATGATGAATGTCGGATGATGTGGAGATAAACATAAAATCTCTTGATTCTGAAGAGAGTGCAGCTACCCCTGCAACTCTATAGCGAAGTTGCCAGTATACCATGGAAAGATATTTAGCAGAGACACAAGATGTCCTGCATGTGGTCTCACACTGATCGAGACAAGGGAGGTCGTAGCAACTGGATTTGTTAGACGACCTTTATGGCACCGAATTTGGGTTTTGCAACTGAAGGTTGGAGTATGAGTGGTATATCTCATCTCCTCAGGGCATAAGTATGAATATAAAATGTAATCGGCTGAGTAGCATATCTGCTTAAGGATCGAATATGGAAAACATTGATTGATGCATACTTCAGTTATACATCTTAGTTGATAGATGTTATTTATGCTCTTTACATTCCTTGCAAAGTAGATAGATGATTTATAACTCTGCTAGGGGTAGATGCAATGCTTTCCTTAAGAAAGGAGATTACTTCATTCTGTTCATACAGTGAATTATACTGCCTATTCATATAAAAAGAACCTCTGCTCAATTTATAAATGCTTAATCTGTGATAATAATATGGTCAGTAGAGAGTTATATCTCTCGCTGGGACAATTGTCTCACCCCATGGGATCCACATTTTTTTCAGGTGGACATGCACGACGTGGCGAAGATCTTTCTGAAGAGGAGGAACAACACTTGAGGCAGTAATGATAGCTCAGGTTGAGTGTATTGTCTATCATATCTTGTAGATAGAAGTCCTATGTGTCGTCTTTGTACTCTCAGGTCCTTAGATTTAGTACATGTTGGGTTTTGTGAACAATCAGAGATTTTGGCTTGTATGCCTCGAGGTTTGATGTTGCTTTATGTATATGTTTTGAGAATGCAACTGTTATATGTAACCCTCGAGATAAAGATGTACATGGTATGTATAATGTGAACCATGATGTATGTAGTACTTTGGTTCCCTTCTTAAGAGTTTCCTAGAAATGGATCTCTTTGCAAATGGTTTTAATTTTTAGTGATTTTTGTTAATCTGTTGCTTATGTTTATTCCGCTTAATCAGTAACTGTTTGTCTATCGGTTTGGCGACTGTCGTTACATGTTTGATATCAGAGCTTAAGGTTCGTTGAGTCTACAAAGACATAGGACTAAGGTGTTGAGTTTGTTTTAGTGTCCTCCAATATAACCTATAGTGACTTCTGTTTATATAGAACAAAGGGTGAAGTTTAAAAATGACTGGAGAACATGAGGAACACATTGTTGAGGGCAATGTTGATGCACCAGGAAAGGGTGTAAGGGATCAGGCAAGAAAAGAATGAGTGCCTGAGAATTCCTATCATGACCCGATCAGGTTAGAGAATCCTATGTTTATGCTCTTGTTGGGCAGGCTAGGACAACAGTGATACATATAGTAGACTGGATACTAGCATTACAACCTAGGTTACCAGTCCTTAATGCAGAAACTATGGGCTTTGCAAGGGTTCATGAATGATATAGTCATGTTGGAACATTGGAAAATGTGGGAAAGATTAGCATATGGCGAGAAAGTAGACTCTGCCATAAGTTTAAACAGATAGTATATTTGTGATGGTAGTGCCCAAGGAGGTGTTTTTAGTGCCACCAGTGCAATAAATACCTAGTGCACCACGGCAGTAATCACTATGTAAAGGCAAAAGTCCTAACTTTCCACCGGTATGAACTCATGGCTTAGCTTATACATCGGTAATAAGACCAATAAGACCATGGTACAAGGACAAAACATGTTATAGATGTGTACATGTTGAGCATACTAAACTCTTTTCCCTGAAAAGAAGGGAGAAAATGACTCAACAACCGAGGCAGACTCGGCAGGGCTTACAAAAGTCACAGCCCAATAGTGTAAAAAGGCAAGAGAAACAACATGAAACATCTAAACTCTATGTGTTGAGTCAACCTAAAGTGGTAGATGACCGCAAGGGGTAACAATCATATAGAGCTTTTCATTTTAATATGCTTTTTTATATTACCTGATAATCATCAGAAGGATTGATGTTTTGGATTTCCTTATTAATTTCCCTATGGGGTCATAGGGAAGAAATGATGAGAACTAGAATTCATATTCTGTTCAGTATTCCTTTAAATGCTCTATAATTGCTCTTATCTATATGAAAGAGGATGATATATAGAAGTGATGCCTGGAGAAAATCTAGGAATGTTAAATCATGTGTTGGTTATGATACGAAAAGTAAGGAATATGATAGCACACAAAGTGCATACTACCTAATCTTAGTACTTGTATACCCTGGCCAAGTATATATTTATTGAAGATAGTGTAAGTATGGAACTCTTAGATTGTTATTTTTCTGATTTCTCTGATCAATAGTCATTCTGAGACAATCTAGTGAGCATAATGAAACTGGAAATATGGTATGGACATTTGTATCACATCCTAAGTGCAATACATGGAATCTGAGATGATCTCATATCAATCTATATGTATGAGAAAGTAAATAGTGTAAGATAAAGAGAATGAGAACAAGGGATATGATCCATTTCTGATAAATCTTGTGTGAATATTAAAGATCTTTTCCCATGATGTAGAAATGGGAAATGTGATAAAATCACAAAATGTTCATGAACATGTTAGACAATAACATAGAAAGGAGTGATGACATGTAATCATCCTTATAATTCCTATGTTGATGGTAAGGAACCTAGGATGAAACAAGAGTAAATGACTCATGAACAGTTGAAAGTTCATGCGATAATTAGAGGAGATGATAATCTCTTCTCTTTGATAAACAACGCAGGGTAATGATAGGGTGATAAGAGGAATATGTTTCTTTGTGTTCTTTCCTTTAGGGACATGGCAATCAAGTGGGTTTTATGACACTTGATGTGCATGAGTTAAAAATGTTCAATTGATAGATACTTAGAAAAGTATTAGTTCGTCTTGGACCTTGGTTCTGAGATAAAGATATGTGTAATAAATAATGTCCCAGGATAAAAGGAAGATCCTATTATATGTGTGGTGATGCAGGGATTTTGAGTCACTTTTATAGACTAGTTTTGCATGTGTTTTATGCGTGTTTTGGTCATATTTGTGATTAATATCGCATGATTCACTACCTTTAGTTTATAATCTTATTTTGCATCAAATTTACTGTGTTTCATCTTATTATGTATAAAAGATCATATTTGTTGGATTTGATTGGTGTTCTTATTTTCTTTTCAGGCAATTAGGATATCTAAATCCATCGATACCATCGACGGATGGTAGATACCATCGACCTGGTCACAGTGCATTACCAGAGAAGAGCAGCCAGAAGTCGACACCATCGATGGGACAGTCGATGGTATCGAGAGAGCGTCAGCGAGCCAGTTTTCCAGAGGTCGATACTATCGACCCAGGAGTCGATACTATCAACTTCACCTGAGTAGAGGCAGCTTCAGTGTCATTTTCTACATAAAAGTGATGCCTAAGGCATTGATACTATCGACACACAGTCGATGGTATGGAGGCAACATCAGAGAGAACCCCAAAGAATTGTGTAAGCGTCAGTGCCTTATTCAGGTCGATACCATCGACCTGCATCGATGGTATCGACGCCGTCAGATCAGGTTTTACTAAAGATCACGTCTTATCATACGGTGGTGATTTTTGGGATACCTAAAGTGGTGCATATACCTAATTACGACGGACCTAAGCAAGGGATCACGTCATTAGCCACCTGACAAGTCTCAAGAAGGAGAGGAGAGAAGAATAGAGCCGAGAGCTATGCTCCAATCATCCTGAAAGCCGCAGAAGATGTTTTCCACCACCGAAAGGCTGTAGAACGTTCTCCCCGTGCCATGGAACGCCCAAATCTTCTCCGTTCAGGGGTTACACAACATCTATCCACATTTTCTCCATTTTTTCTCCTTTCCTCATGTTGTTTTTGATTGAGATGAACATGCGGGGCTAATCCCCTTTATCTTTAGGATCGGGAGTAGCCCGGGTAATCGTTGTGTGATAGTGTTGACATAGTTATCATAGTTTGTCTCTAAAATCTGTGGTATGATTTTGTTTTCTCCATTATGTCATTATGATTTATCACCCTAATGATAATCTAATACCTTTAATTACTTTGAATGAAGAATTAATGGTTGAAAAGAGATGAATATCACATTAATTAATAAATCATTTGAACAAGGCAATGTACAGTTAATGGTGAAAACCTAGAGTGTGATCTTCATTAATTTAGGGTATAGGTTTCTACTACCCTGAAATCGAACTAGATTTAGGTAGTGAATTGTATCGTGATAACGAACAATTCTGACTATAGGTCACTACCTAGAATAGGAGATGAATTAGGATAATTGTGTAGGAATTAGTACAACGAGAACCTGCGGTGAAACTGCAATCCTAAAGATTCCATCTTTAATTGATTAAACCAACCATTTTATCGATTGTTTTTCTTTCTTTTATTTTTCTTTTCTTTTTCAATCAACTCTCAAACCATTTTAATCGGTCTAGCTGATTGCGAACAGTTAGTAGTAGTCTACCAAAAATCCGTTCGCTGAGTTTGACTCGGGCCTCACAAAGGCCTATATTACTTTGGCACGTGCACATGCGTTTTACGCACGGTAAATTCATGTCAAGTTTTTGGCACCGTTATCGGGGACGTGATTTCGGCACTACGAGGGCTGCAAGCGGCCACTCCAGGCCATATTTAAAAAAAATTAAATTTTGGAAATTAATCGTCTATCTTTCATAATCCGTAATCGTCTAGCACTGTGCCTAATTAAATTTATTACTATGCATGTACTAGTGTATGGTGAGTACATGTAGCACAGACTACGCACAGACATCATCGGAGGTCTCATTTTTGGGATCAAACTACAAAGAGAACGACACCCAAATCCAACTCGAAACAAGAATTCAGATTCTGAACCTGAAGCAATGGCTGAGGAACAAACAATTTGGGAGAAAATCAAGGCGACGTCCTCTTTTGCATCTAAGGGGCCAATTAAGAAGCAGGCCATCAACATTCCTAACTACAAAATTGACCCAGGCCTAATCAATTTGGTCAAGTCTAATGCTCACAGGCTCAAATATGAAGAACCGGTGACCCACATAAGCCAGTTCATGGAGAACAGTGATATGGTCAAGATAGACCGATTTCCACAAGATATGCTCTACTTGAAGTTATTTCCCAGTTCTCTAGTGAGAAACGCTAGAGAATGGCTACATAATATGGATGACGAGTATGTGGAATCTTGGGACCACATGGTTGAAGTTTTCTTCGAGAGATTTTTCCCGCCTGAGAAGACAAATGATCTCATAAGAAAAATCCACAATTTTAGTCAGAAAGCTGGTGAAACATATTCTGAGACTTGGGAGAGATTCTAGATAATGCTGAGGAGATGCCCACATCATGGGCTGGACAAAGAAAAGCGGGTCAATATTTTTTATTTTTCTTTTTTGATAATGATAGAAGCAATCTAGATTCAGTAGGATCGGGGTTCTTCCTGAATAACACTGATACAAGGTGAAATTCAGAAAAACATGGATAAAAGTAGTCATGGGGTGATAGAGATGCTCCTGAACAAGTTAAGGTTGCAGGAGATGCCAAATCCATCAAAGAACTCAATGAAAAGATGGACCTAATTGCTAAAGGCTACTTGCACAAGAGGAGGAAACGGATGAAGATGCGCAAGTTAAATACATGCGTCAACAACAAGGGTACATGAATCATGATTACTCTTGGAGGAAAGATAAGAAATTTTCATGGAAGGATGCAAATAATTTTCTCCAAGATTCGAATGTTAAGCCATAGCCCACGACAAAGGACAAGAGCAATGATTTGCTCAACCAGGAGATAAAGCAGAATCAAGAGTGGATGAGCACCTTTGGTCAACAAATCAAGCAACAAGGGGAGTTTATGAATCAGTTTGGGAAAACTCTGCAAAGTCATGGGGCTCAAATGAGGACACTCAAGACGTCTTTAGCACAGATGGCAGCAGATATTTCAAGTTTAAAGAAACTAACACAACAAGGTTGCCCAGGAAATACAAATGTTCCAGGAGGGAGTCAACAAGCCAAAGCAATTCTATTGAGGAGTGGACAGATGCATTTAAACTCTAAGGCCGATGAACCAAGCACACCCCAGCCAGAAGCCATACGTGAGGCCACAGAGGAAGACAAAATCACAGAGATAGTGGATGATGCTGTAGAGAAGGCCGCAGAAGAGCCCATTACAGAGGAAGAGACTAAAAAGAGGATGCCATATGTTCCACCACATCAGAGGGCACAAACCGTCCCAGTCCCTTATCCAAATAGTCTGAAGGCAAAGAAGGTGGATGCTCAGTTCAAAAAGTTCCTAGACAGTTTTAGGAAACTTTCGGTTAACATCCCTTTATTAGAAGCTATTGAGAAAATACCCTCTTATGGTAAGTTTCTAAAGGATGTAATTACCAAGAAGAGGAAGATTCTTGATATTGAGGTGGTAGGTCTTAAAGAGCAGGTTAGCGCCTTTATTTTGGGCACGTTGCCACCAAAATGACAAGATCTGGGCTGCTTCAATATTTCATGTTATATTGGTAAGGTGACATTTGGCGAAGCATTGTGCGATTCCGGGGCAAGTACAAACTTGATGCCCCTTTCTACTTTCAAGAAATTGGGTCTTAAGGAATCTAGACAAAGCAACATGACAATTCAACTCACGGATAATTCTGTCGTGCGGCCATATGGTATTTGTGAGGATGTTTTGGTAAAAGTTGACAGATTTGTATTTCCAACTGATTTTGTAGTAATGGAGATGCAAGATGAGAAAGGGAATGAGCTACTCCTAGTAAGACCTTTCCAGGATACTGTAGATATGATACTGGAAATGGGTAGAGGTCATCTGACATTAGGTATAGCAGATGACAAATTTGAGATGGTAATGCCACCAAGTACAAAACAATCACAAGCAAAGGAGCAATGCCATATCGTGAATCACTTTGATCAGAACATTTATCTTGGTTTAGGGAAGCCAATTCTGGATATGTCTCATGTAATGACTAAGGTAGACAAGGGGACATTGGCCGTGGATATCATGGAACAAACAAAAGTTGTTTGTCTTTGTAAAGATGTGGGTTATCTGAATGATGAAGAGGAGGAAATTCCTCTATCTATGGAGGATGATGCAGTAGCAGTTTCTATGCTTGATTCATATCTAAAACTGCCCCTTGAAGCTTGCCTTGTCAACATCATGCATGATTGGATGAGAAGCACGTCGTTACAAGAATGTGTCAAGATGCTTCAAGTGCTCCCTTGTTATTATGCTAAGCACTATGAGGATCTTGGACCACTCCCACCACTACTACAATCATCATTGAACAGTCCACCACAATTAGAGCTGAAGCCACTGCCCCCTCACTTGAAGTATGCCTTCTTAGATGATGGTGAAAATCTACTAGTGATCATCTTGACATATCTCAGTTTTGATGAAGAAAAGTAATTGATGATCGTGCTGAAGAACCACCGTGGTGCATTCGGGTGGTCAGTTGCTGATATTAAGGGGATTCCTCCTACTCTTTACTAGCATAAGATTTGGCTCGAGGAAGGAGCTAAGTCTGTGATTCAGCTGCAACGTCGACTCGACTTGAGCATGATAGAGGTCATTAAGAAGGAGGTGATAAAACACCTTTCTACGGGCATCATCAATGCCATTTCAGACTCAACGTGGGCAAGTCCAACACAGGTAGTCCCTAAGAAGGGGGGAATCACTGTAACTCATAATCTTATGAATGAACCTGTCACCACCCGATTGGTAACCGGGTGGTGGAGTGTGCATTGATTACCATCGCCTCAATTCTGCCACTTTAAAAGACCACTTCCCTCTCCCATTTATTGATCAAATTTTAGAGCGGTTGGCGGGCCGCTCTCATTTTTGCTTTTTGGATGGTTATTCTAGCTATAATCAGATTTCTATAGACCCTAAGGATCAAGAGAAGTCCACCTTCACTTGTCCTTATGGGACTTCCGTATATCGCCGCATGTCGTTTGGGTTATGCAACACACCGGCCATTTTTCTATGTTGTATGCTTTCTATATTTTCTGATATGGTGGAGCGCTTCTTAGAGGTTTTTATGGACGACTTTTCCATCTACGGTGCGTCGTTTGATGAGTTCTTGTATAATTTGGATCAAGTGTTATAAAGATGTGAGGACACACATCTAGTCCTAAACTGGGAAAAGTGTCATATGATGGTTAACCAAGGAATCGTGCTTGGACACAAGGTTTCTAGCAAAGGAATGGAGGTAGATCTAGTAAAAATCGAGGTTATTGCCAAATTACATCCACTAAATTCGGTGAAGGAAGTGAGGAGTTTCCTTGGTCACACGGGTTTCTATCGCTGTTTTATCAAAGATTTTTCCAAAATTGCTAAACCATTGTCTGAATTACTTGAGAAGGATGTCATGTTTGATTTTAATGATAAATGCATACATGCCTTTAATGTCCTTAAAGAAAAATTAATTTCTACACCGGTTGTCCAAACGCCGGATTGGACTAAGACCTTTGAGATTATGTGTGATGCATCAGATTTTGCTATAGGGGCTGTTCTTGGGCAGCATTTTGAGAACAAACCCGCAGTGATTTTCTATGCATCTAAAACTTTAAATGATGCACAACATAATTATACCACCACTGAAAAAGAGCTTCTTGTCATGGTTTTCACATTTGAAAAATTTAGGCAATATTTAGTGGGGTCAAAAGTTGTGGTTTGGACGAACCACGCTGCCATCAAATACTTAATCGAAAACAAATATGCCAAGCCTAGATTGATTAGGTGTATCTTGCTCTTGTAAGAGTTTGACATCAAAATTAAAGATAAGGCAGGCATTGAGAACGAGGTTGTGGACAACTTGTCTAGGTTAGAGCTGGTAGATGAGAGAGATATCAATATACCCATTACCGAGACATTTCCCGATGAGCAAATTCTGTCAATACAATCTAAGGATCTGTGTTTTTTGAATATTGTGTATTATCTTACATGTAAGGAAATACCAGATGATTGGACTTGTCAAGAAAAGAAAAGATTTTTCCATTCTTTAAGATATTATTTTTGGGATGACCCCATTTTGTTGAGACAATGCAGGGATGGCATCTTATGCAGGTGTGTTCCAGAAGGTGAATATGATAGTGTGCTCAGTCACTGTCATAAACTACCCACTGGAGGTCATCATGCGAGCATAAGGAAAATGACCAAAGTGTTGGAGAGTGGCCTTTATTGGCCTACACTCTTTTGGGACACCTATGACTGTGAAAAGATGTGATTCGTGTCAAGACGGCTAGCGATGCCCCTCAAGTTGTTTCAAGAGGTTGAGGAATTTGATTTATGGGGCATCAATTTCATGGTACCATTTGTGTCCTCAAATTCCAATTTGTATATTTTGCTTGCTGTGTATTATATGTCGAAGTGGGTAGAGGCAATACCCACAAGAACTAATGACGCTGCGGTAGTGTGCAAGTTTGTGAAGGAATACATTTTTTACAGGATTGGTAAGCCACAGATGATTATAAGTGATGGAGGCACCCACTTCATGAATAAGAAATTTGCTACACTATGGAGTAAATACGGGGTCAAACACAATGTTGGTACCCCGTATCACCAGCAGACGCAAGGCTAAGTCGAGGTTTCCAATCGAGAGATCAAGAGGATATTGGAACGCATAGTGGCATCTTATAGGAAGATTTGAGTGCACTACTACCAGACTTTTTATGGGCATATAGGACCGCCTTTAAAACACCTATAAGCACTATGCCTTTTAGGCTGGTTTACGGGCGGGCTTGTCATGTGCCGGTCAAGTTAGAGCAGAAAGCGCACTGGGCGTTACGGAAGCTTAATATGAGCTATGGTGATGTAGGAAAGAAGAGAATGTTAGAGCTCAATGAGTTAGATGAGCTTAGGATGAATGCTTATGAGAACCAGAGGATCTATAAAGAACGGACAAAGAAACTCCACAACCGCCCATTTTTAAATGCACGTTTTCAAAAAGGGTGATTGCGTGTTATTGTTCAACTCGAGATTAAAGTTGCATCCCGGGAAAATGAAATCCTGGTGGAGTGGACCATTTATGGTGGAAGTGGTCCGACCACATGGTGCTATTATGGTGAGAGATGGAGAGCTAGCATTCTTAGTGAATGGTCAAAGATTGAAGCTCTACTATGGGGAGGATTACATGAGAAAGGTACATGATGTTAAACTCATAGCACTTAAGGAAGAATGATGAGCTTGATTGTGTCTTGCCTAAGATGTTAATGTAGGGCGCTTGTTGGGAGGCAACCAACCATCGGTAGTTCACATTTTTCTATTTTTTTTTCTACTGTGTTTTCAAGATTAGTTTTCGTTAAATTTAATTTTAGTGTAAAAATGATACCCTGATAAGTTTGCTTAGTGTGCAGTACTGATAGAAAATCGATACAATCGACCACAGTGTCGATGGTAGCGACGTGGGTAGGCAAGCAGCTACAGAACATTTTTTGAGTCGATACCATCGATGACCTTGTTCATGGTATCGACCTACCATCAGCGACATCAGAAAAAAGAGAGCATCGGGTCAATAGTATCGACCAAGAAGTTGATGCTCACGAGATCCATGAAGATTTTCAGAGAAATCCGTCTCAGTAAAGTCAATACCATCGACATCCGTGTCGATGGTATCGACATGGAAGCAGTGAGGAAGTGGTGCCCGGGCCTCACGAGGGTAATTGAAACATAAATGGTCGATACCATCGACCACCTGTTGATGGTATCGACGTGACACGTCACTGATCCGTGAGAAGATATCAACGGAGCTCGCCAAATCAAGAAGTCGATCCATGGGTTGGGTCGATACCATCGACCTGCATCGATGGTATCGACACATCATCGATCCGGGCCCCCACATCCAACCATCGACGACCGTCGATAGCAACGAATCCTGAATTGTGCTACAAGTGTCGATACCATCAACACCTCGTCAATGGTATCGACGGGTCAACAGTGGTGGCGATCTCAGCTATAAAAGGAGGGGTTGAATTCATTTTCTTTTCACACCTTCAGACCTTCTCCTTTCCTACTTGCACTTGAGCACTTGTGAGCAACCAGTGGTCTTCACCGAGCATATAGCGAGTGAGCAAGCTTCCCCAAGCTCTTCATTGACTACGAAGATCATCTTCTCTGACCTTCACCAAGCTCCATTCTTCTGTCTCTTTTCTTTCATCATGGTGAGGAATGTCAGTTCATCCTCTTCGCGGGCTGCTCCGATGGAGATTGAAACATTCGTGCCACCACTGTCGAGCTCCATTCCCTGTCTGAGGATTGTCCACCCCTCCGCGGACGTGAAGAAAGTCTTTGACGAGTTGATGAAGCTGCCAATAGAGCCCACTCGTTACATTGATCGAGCAATGATCAAAGACCTTGGCTTTGAGGACAACCTCACCTATGTCCTCCTTCGCCAAGTTGGGAGGAGGGCAGCAGCATGGGAGGAAGAAATTCCCTACCACGTTGAGGGTCATCCTTTCTTTGGTGAGTGGCCAACTTATAAGGAGATCATGGCAGAGTTCATGGCCTCCCTCGACATCTGTGTTGTGTCGAATGACCTTATCGCCACCGACCGTGAGTGCATCAAAGGCCGCATTTCCTTCTGTTTGTTCAACCGCAACTATACTATCACACTCGACCTATTCAACTCGATCAACAACTAGTGGCACTCACCCGAGAAGTATCGATAGCTAGATAATCAGGCCGATTATGATGTGATGTTTGCGGACCTAGTAACCACTCCAGTGGGGAAATCGATCAACTATCACAATGCGGTGATGGCCTACTTCGAGCACCCATTCGTGCGGGTTTTACACAGTATGCTTTGCATCACCTTCTTCGCTTGAGGCACGATTTATTTGAGAAAATTCTAGTAGATGGATTTATTCTTCCTCTACAAGCTGTTGAAGAGGAAATAGTTAAACTGGGGCACATTTTTCTTAACACGCGTGATGATCGTGAAGAGGAATACCAGAAGAACCCCTATTCATTTTGGGGGACTTATCATGCCACTATCCCTCTACCTTGGGCTAGACCTGCCATCACTTCCTCCACTCGTTAGCAAAAATCTGGTGAATCTTACTCATTTCCACTACTCCAACCTTCTGACAGTTCATTACGGTGTGGTATATGCACATTCCCACATCAATAAGGAGTATCAGGAGTGTGCACTTCTAGACCCTATCTTCGACATCCAAGGGGCCCAACACTTCAGGTGGCCCATTATTGCAATCGAAGATTCAGAAAGTGAAGAAGACGCGGGTAACAATGATGACGGTGATGCGAATGAGGAGGAAGAGGAGACTGTCACTCCTCTTTGGGCACGAGTGGCACTGAGGAAGAGGCCACACTTCTACCCAGGTGCATCATCATCCTCGCACCCTCCACCACCACAGCCCTCTCTCAGGAAGGAGAGGACATCTATTCGATTCATGGAATGTACAACATGCTTTAGAGCATCTAGGAGACACAACAACTTCATACTGCGTCATTCGCCGATATCTAGGATACCACAAATCGGTTGTATGTGAATCAACAAGCCATCTTCGAGAATGACCGTCATCTATTCGCAAATCAACAGCAGGTCTACGACCGGTTGGGGAGGATCAAGCAGCAGCAACAACCATTTTATGATCATTACTAGAATCAAGGTTACTTTGGGGTCTACCAATAGCCACCACTGATGCCCCCATATGATCCAAACTTCCAGGGGTAATATCCATCATGGGATCCCAGTGCCCCACAGTACCCACCACGTAAGCAGTCAATGGTATCATTGTTCCACCTACTAAGATTGTTTTTGACTATGAGTCCATAGTCAAATTCAAGCTTAGGGGGGGAGATGGAACAATTTCTATCTTTTATTTCCTTTTCTTTTATTTTAGCAATTTTCTTAGTTTTTAGGATCCACATGCTATCTAGTGTATCCATGGATGTCTAATGTTAATGTGTCATCTCAATGTTTTTCACATGGGAGTTATGGGTGCCATTATCTGAAATCAGAGCATAATTGAAATTTTTTATAGAATTTGCAAGTTGAATTTGTTTGAACTTGAGCACTTAACCTATGAAAATAATTGGGTTTGTCAACTTTAAAATATAAGAGAATAATTGTACATCCTTATGATTCAAGAAATGTGGATGGACATGGATGTTGAGCCTAAACTGACCAAACAGTAATGGGACTTTAATCAAAAGTGAGAGAGAGAAACCCTTTGATTTATTGTGACACAGGTCAGTAAAGAGGGAAATATAATATATTCCAATGGTTTTGTACATTAGTCTTGTGATCTATCCATTTCATTTAATTCAATATCCACCATAAGAACTGGAAGCACTTATAGTTTTCATCTCTTGATTGCATGACATGTAGATTGGATTTCATTGTTGCTAGATTTTGCATATATGCATTCACACATTCTCAAATGCATGTCATTATAGTTGCATTTTGCATACTCTAGAGCATATAGGACTTTTTGGTCCTTATTTATTTTGGAAAATAAGAAAAAGTTCGAAAATTGTTCTATACCCACTGTAAAGTAATTTGTAAGGCATCAATGATGTTAGCTAAGTGGAAATAAGCCCGAGAAAAAAAATTGTGAATGTTCTTCAAATCAATTTTCAAATGACGACTTGAAAAAAAAGAGAAAATGAGAAGAAATGTAAGTACCAAAAAAGAGAGAGGTAGAAAGGAACTTGTTTCACCTGCATGTATATATAAAGGAAAGAGGAATAAGCACATAATTTAGTTTTAGTAGTCGTTCCATCTCATCTTGAGATGGAATGATAGTGCATGCACCATTCTACCTAAAATTTAGGCATTAGGTCATTTTCATATGCATATGCATCATTTTGGTCATTTTGTTGATTTTGCATGATAAAACTATTTTGTGCTTCTCTTTTTTCCATAGCCGCCTATTTCATCCACTCGTTTCTCAAAATGGTAGGCCACCGATGATTATATCCTCATTAGTTTATACCAGGAGTTTTGCTTCCATTTAGATGGTAGTTAAGATTTGAGCAACGTAGATAGGAGATCACAAGATGCACTAAGTCTGAACCGGAGGAATTCATTATATCAACTGCTTTATTTGATAGTGTTTGATGATCTTGGTGTGGACATTTCTTATGGACGATCATTGTCACCTCTAGGGTAGTTATCGTTCTGTGGTCAGTGAGGGCTGGAATGTGCATGACAGGTGGGAGCCATATTGAGTTGTCTTTTATGCTAATATGTTCTTTAGTTGACTCTCACAATTCTATTCTACAGTTTTGTGCTCGAGGACGAGCAATGTTCAAACTTAGGGGAGTTTGATGTAGGGGTTTTGAGTCACTTTTATAGACTGGTTTTGCATGTGTTTTATGCGTGACTTGGTCATATTTGTGATTAATATCACATGATTCACTACCTTTAGTCTATAATCTTATTTTGCATCAAATTTACTGGGTTTCATCTTATTTTGTGTAAAATATTATAT
The DNA here is from genome assembly GCA_963693085.1 of Alisma plantago-aquatica. NCBI lineage: Eukaryota > Viridiplantae > Streptophyta > Magnoliopsida > Alismatales > Alismataceae > Alisma > Alisma plantago-aquatica. The sequence continues at coordinate 1,516,375,502 of OY856409.1, forward strand.
TTGTTGGATTTGATTGGTGCTCTTCTTTTCTTTTCAGGCAATTCGAATATTTGAATCCGTCAATACCATCGACAAATGGTTGATACCATCCACCTGGTTACAGTGCATTGTCGGAGAAGAGCAGCCAGAAGTCAATACCATCGATGGGACAGTTGATGGTATCGAGAGAGCGTCAGTGAGCCAGATTTCCATAGGTCGATACTATCGACCCAGGAGTCGATACTATCAAATTCACCTGAGCAGAGGCAGTTCAGTGTTGTTTTCTACAGAAAAGCGATGCCTAAGGCATCGATACTATCGACACACAGTCGATGGTATCGAGGCAACATCAGAGAGAACCCCAAAGAATCGTGCAAGCATTAGTGCCCTATGCTGGTCGATACCATCGACGTGGTCGATGGTATCGACGCCATCAGATCAGGTTTTGCTAAAGATCGCGTCTAATCGTACGGTTGTGATTTTTGGGCGAACTAAAGTGGTGCATATACCTAATTACAACGACCCTAAGCAAGGGATCACGTCATTAGCCACCAGACAAATCTCAAGAAGGAGAGGAGAGAAGAAAAGAGCTGAGAGCTACGCCCCGATCGTTCTGAGAGCCACAGAAGGTATTTTCCATCGTCAGAAGGCTGTAGAACGTTCACCCCGCACCATGGAACGTCTGTATCTTCTCCGTTCAGGGGTTACACAACATCTATTCACGTTTTCTCCATGTTTTCTCCTTTCCTGATGTCGTTTTTCATTGACATGAATATGCGGGGCTAATCCCCTTCATCTTTAGGACCGGGAGTAGCCTGGGTAATCGTTGTATGACAGTTTTGACATAGTTATCATAGTTTGTCTCTAAAATCCATGGTATGATTTTGTTTTCTCCATTATGTCATTATGATTGATCACCTTAATGATAATCTAATACCTTTAATTACTTTGAAAGAAGAATTAATGTTTGAAAAGAGATGAATATCACATTAACTAATAAATCCTTTGAACAAGGTGATGTATAGTTAATGGTGGATACCTAGAGTGTGATCTTCATGCACCTAATTTAGGGTATAGGTTTCTACTACCGTGGAACTGACCTAGATTTAGGTAGTGAATTATATCACTACAGCGAACAATTCTGACTACATGCCACTACCTGGAATAGGAAATGAATTAGGATAATTGTGTAGGAATTAGTACAACGAGAACCTGTGGTGAAACTGCAATCCTAAAGATTCCATCTTTAATTGATTAAACCAACCATTTCATCAATTGTTTTGCTTTCTTTTATTTTTCTTTTCTTTTTCTTTTCTTTTTCAATAAACTCTCAAAGAATTTTAATTGGTCTATCTGATTGTGAATAGTTAGTAGTAGTCTACCGAAAATCCATTCCCAGAGTTTGACTCGGGCCTCACGAAGGCCTATATTACTTTGGCGCGTGCACTTGCATTTTATGCACGGTAAATTCGTGTCAAGTGGCTTTGGTAAAAACAATAGAGAGATGGAAATGATGAGGATTTGATGTGTTTTTGACACATGTGATGGATACCAAGGTAAGAAATTCTGGTATCTAAGAAGTATCAGGTGATATGGCAAAGTAAAAACATAACTCCTAATTAGATAATTAATGTTGGTTACCTGGAATGACCAACTGTGAAATCAGTCTAGTTACATAAAATAGTATGGACATCACACGTTAGGTGTTTATGCTCCGCATAAACATAACATCGATAATGATGGAACAATTGTAAAATCATTGTGGGAAAACCTTATCAAGCTAAAAATAATTCCATAGAATACCCCTATCTAAATCTGTTAAGGCAACTTATACATAACGTCTAAAGATACCTCTAAGATAAGTTCTTAATTGATAAGTAACCTCCCCTTATGAAAAGAGTATGTACAATTAATGAGATATTTGGTACAAGTAGTATGAAAGTTTGGTGTTGTGTCAACAGATTAGATGGCACAATAGATGTATGATAAGACTTGTAGTCACAAGTGGGTGACAAAACGTAACTGTAGTCTTTCCTTGGAAGTGAAATGCTAAATTGAATGAGGGTTATCGAAGACTTCCCAGAATCAAGGATCATGTCACATAAAGTTATAAGTTGAGAAAAATGACAAATCAGTGAGGTTTCACACCTGAATTAATTGAGGTATGTATAATGTTTTTCTGACTAAGAAAAATATTACCTGACATAGAGTTGACTCTATAGTCAATAATGAAAAGGACAGTGGAGTATGTGTCATGTGTGATAGGTTCTATGATAACCCTGTGTGGAAGAACTTTGTGTTGATCAAAGTTCTATGGTATCTCCATATCATTAAGATGTTATGTGGAGACTTGATGGTATGATGAATGAATAATATATGTCTCCATTTATCTGGGATTTTGGGGACGAAATCCTTATTAGGGGTTTATAACTTGTAACGACCCTGACCTAGGTTATGAGTTAACCCTATTTGTTTTGGATAATAAAGTTGCTTAGAATTTTAATATAATCTTCTAAGGTGTTTTGTTATCATGTGACACACTTATGTTCCAAGTTTGGTCCTGATTGAATGTTGTTTGAGCAATGTTCCTTTATTTTGGACCAAAGTGTAGTTTACCCAAGTTGAGGGGTTATATTGCAATATTTCATATGTTGAACATTCCTCATGTGTTTTAGCATCATTATATAGAGAATGATGCAAGGTGGTGGCTTGTGGAAAGCCCAAATTCCAAATTTGAACTTATTTGAACAATTTTGGTACCTTGTGCACCAATTTGGGTACAAATTGTAATTTACCCAAAATGTGGGGTTGATATGCAAATTATGACCTCTAGAGTGTTTGTACTCCCTACTAGTATCATTTAGAGGAGATATAAAGAAGGAGACACCATGTTTGATTCCATTATGAATGATGGTTATCTTGGTGATGAAATGACCAAGAAAAGGGTTGAATATGAAAGCTTAACTTGAGGGGTATCAAGTTGAAAAGCTTATATATGAGTGCCTATCAGCCAAGAAGCAATAGGAGGAGCCTCATATCATTTTTTGAAATCTTGGCAAAGGGCATATCGTGAAAAGAACATCAAGGAGGTTAGTTGTGTCAGGTTACAACTTCCTTAGTAAAGTTGTGACGAGTTGTGCATAAAGTGATGAATTAATTGATATATCTTAATCAAAGGGATATGTGATGGATGAATCTTTATCCTTAGATCACCCTCAACTATTTTGCATGTCAAGATAAATGTTGATGCATGCATGTACACGTGTCATCCATGCATCAACACATGGCACCTACTAGCTCAAATTGTTGACACCTCATTTTTACCTTCCTTCATGAGCAACAAGTATATATAGCCCTAGTTTCTTCCCTTAGTGCAACTTTGAGACCTTTACCACCCTTCTACCCTAAGATATCATGCATAGGATCACTGTATCATGGAAGAGTGATGTGTTATCATGCATGGGCCTTGGGTATCACCCATAGCAAGATCATATCGCCCAAGTAGGGTGATATCGGCCAAGAAGGGTGATATCAGCCATAGTGAAGTGTTTTTGGCCACAAGTGAGGAGGATATCGGCCACAAGTGTTGGAATATCATGCAAGGGTTGTGAGGTATAGTGAAAAGGTGCTAGATCAAGAAGGATCTCAATACTTAACCCTAAGGTGAGGTCATGATCATCTTGAACCTTGGATTGAAGCATGATTTTAGGGTTTTGATCTTCCTTTCTTTTCTTCTTCACCAATTGCTTATCCATGGTGATTCCTTGTATATGAAGGAGTTGTGAATGAACCTTGGACTTTTGATAAAGTCATATTAAACCTTAGGAACGTGGATATTTGGAGCTTGGAGCATTGAAGTTGTTCTTAAGGCGGGTTATATAACTTGAACTCAACCATGTTATTATTCATCACCTAAATTACTATATTTAATGATCTACTTTTAATTTCGAAATTTCCAAAAATAGTTGATGAAATCATGAGTTCTAGTAGTTTGTTAGACCTATTTCCATGAACTATAATAGTTGAACTAAGGTCTAGAGCTTGAAGATGATGGTATCACTTTACAAAAGTGATATCAGGTGCAAGCACACAAGCAAGCACCTCCAACCCAATATGATGATGCATCTACTTCTCTAAAATGATATGGATATGATTGTATACCTTTTTGCACGATATGGGGGTGTATTATATGCCTCTTTCATGATTGAGAGTCAAGTATAGACTCAATGCATGATACAAGGTAAAATGAATACTTATATGTTGGCATGAAACCCTAATTTGGGTAACCCGATAAGAGTAAAGAATAGCAAATGCTATTGCAGGATATGATCATATAATATATCATTGGTACTTGGTATATGTAACAACCCTAACCTGGGTTATGAAGTAACCCTATTTTTTTGGCAAATACAGTTTCTTAGAACTCTAATATAATCCTCTAAGGAGTTTGTCATCATGTGACACACTTATGTTTCAAGTTTGGTCCTGATTGAATGCTCTTTGAGCAATATTCCTTTGTTTTGGACAAAAGTGCAATTTACCCAAGTTGAGGGGTTATATTGCAATATGTAATTTTTTGAATGTACCCCATGTGTTTAAGCATCATAAGAGAGAGAATGATGCTAAGTGGTGGCTTGTGGAAAGCCTAAATTCCAAGTTTGAACAATGCTGGAGCATTGAGCACCAATTTTGGTACAATGTGTAATTTACCCAAAATGTGGGGTTGATATGCAAATTATCACCTCTAGAGTGTTCCTAATTCCTCTATGTATCATTTAAAGGAAAGAGAATAAATGAGAAACCATGTTTGATTCCATTATGAATGATGAAAATCTTGGTGAAGAAATGACCAAGAAAAGGGTTGAATTTGAAAGCTTAACTTGAGTTGTATCAAGTTGAAAAGCTTATATATGAGTGCCTATCGGCCATGGAGCCCAAGGAGGTGTCCCATATCGTTTTTTTAACTCTTGGAAAAGTCCATATCATGCAAAGAACCTCAAGGAGGTGGTTTGTGTTGAGTTACAACTTCCTTAACAAAGTTGTATCGGGTTGTGCAAAAAGTGATGAATTAATTGATATATTTTATTCAAAAAGATAACTAATGGACGAATTTGCATCTCTAGATGATCCTCAATAATTTTTCAACACAAGATAAATGATGATGCATGCTAGGACACGTGTCACCCATGCATGAAATGTGGCACCTACTAGCTCAAAAAGTTGACACCTCATTTTTGCCTTCCATCATGTGCAACAAGTATATATACCCCTAGTTTCACCCCTTGGTGCAATTTTGTGATCCTTAACACCCTCCTACTCTAAGGTATCATGCATAGAGCTCCCGGATCATGAAGGGAGGCTGTGGTATCGTGCATGGGCCTTGGGATATCGCCCATGGCAAGAGCATATCAGCCAAGTAGGTGAAATTGGCCATATAAGGTGATATCGACCAATAGGGTGAAGTGTTGAGTGCCATATCGTGCAAGTGAGTGCCATATAATGCATGCGGGTTGGAATATCGTGCAATGACACTAGTGTATCGTGCAAGGGTGCTAAGGAGCAAGTAGGATCTCATACTTAACCCTAAGATGAGGAAAAGATCATCTTCAACTTTGAATTGAAGCATGATTTTAGGGTTTTGATCTTCCTTTCTTTTTTTCTTCACCAATTTCTTATCCATGGTGATTCGTTGTAAATGAAGGTGTTATGAACGAGCCTTGGAATTTTGATAAGTCATCTTCAAGCTTAGTAACATGGAGCTTTGGATCTTGGAGCTTTGAAGTGGTTCTTAAGGCGGGTTATATAACTTGAACTCAACGATGTTATTATTCTTCACCTATATTGCTATAATTAGTGAAATACTTTTAATTCCAAAATTTCCTGAAATAGTTGATGAAGTTATGAGTTCTAGTAGTTTCTTAGACCTGTTGCCATAACAGTTATACCTAAGGTCTAGAGCTTGAAGATGATGGTATCACTTTATAAAAGTGATATCGGGTGCAAGCACATAAACAGGCACCCCTAATCTGATATGATGATGCACCTACTTCACTAAAATGATATGAATAGGTTTGTAAACTTTATTGAACGATATGGGGGTGTAGTATACACCTCTTGCATGATAGGGAGTCAATTATAGACTCCATGCACGATACAAGGTCAATTGTATACATGTAAGTTGACAAGAAACCCTAATTTGGGTAACCCGATATAAGTGAAGAGTAACAAGTGCTATTGCACGATATGATCATATAATACATCATTGGTACTTAGTATCATGAGGCCTACATGACCTTACACGACATGGTTGTGTGACACATGACCTTGCACAATAGGGTTGCACGATACACAACCCTAGACAACATGGTAGCCTGACATGGTGATGAATTGATACCTCTTATACATCATGGGCAACAGATATATGTACTATGTGCCCGACACAACCAACCCTAACTCGACAGGGGTGTTGCAACCTAATGTTTGATGGTGTAGCCCAATATGGCTTGGTGCCCTACATTCCTATTGACTTGAATATTGGGTTGAGCCCGATATGGCAAACCCTAACCCGTCATGGCTAACCCTGGATGGTGACTAGCCGATATGGTGATTGAATGTACTTCTAGTCTGACATGGTGATGGGTTGATACCTCATATGTATCATGGGAGACACATACATATACTGTGTGCCCGATATGAGGTCAAGAAGATACATCATGCCTGATATGGAGATAAGTGCAAATCCAAATCCGATATGGTGAGTGTTCATACACCTCCAGCCCGATACAATGGCGTTTATACACCTACAACCCAATATGGTGAACATATGCACATGGTTTAACCCTATACACCTTGTAAAGGTGAGGGTAAGATACTCTTAAGAGTAATGAGTGGAACACCAAGTGATGGTGTGGCTAATACCTTGATAGGTGAAACACCTAAAGTAATTAATAATGGACAACCTTATATCAACAATGCCTTAACCCGAGATGAGTCCATATCATTGATGATGGTTGGATAACTCAAATATGTGACTTACGACCAATACATTACATGATAAATGTGATGAGCAACTGAATAAAGTATTAGGATGGGAAATACCCTAATACATGATAAGTTGTTGAACTTAAGTAAGATAATAGTGATAAGGGAAGTGATACATCAAGACATGATAGATATCACATCCAGCACTTCAAGGTTGATGCACCTTGATGCACCTTAAATCCAATATACTTGGATGAGTAACACATGAAGCATGTCATGTCAATAGCTACATTGAGATGTAATGAGTTTAATGTACTTTTATAAGTGCAGGCTAATTTACCTTGAAAAAGGGTTAAGCCAAGTTAATGAAGTATGATGTAATCATTCTCTGGTAAGAATGAGAGATGAACTCATACCTTGTGTTGATAATCATTTAATGATAAATGATAAGAATAAATAAGTATGATTGAATACTTATGGTGTTAATGTTGTCTCCTAGTTGTGTGGAGCAATGAATTAGGGTTTGAGTATTGATAATATGATCTTGAAAACCTAAATGGTTAATAATGGAAAACCCTAACCCTAATGAAGGGTGATGATATGTAAGAGAAACCCTAATCGATAAAAAAAAGGGAAACCCTAACCCTAATGATGGGAAGGTTGTAATTCTCTTATTGCATAAGCCTTATAAGGCATGTTAAATACTTGTATAAAAAGTATAATGATCAATGGCCTTGTGATCAATGTGAATAAGTTGTTTCCTAGTGAGAGGTGACAAGATGTGTAATGGCCTTGTGAGACATGTGAATAAGTTGTTGCCTAGTGAAAGGTAACAAGATATGTAATGGCCTTGTGATCCATGTGAATAAGTTGTTGCCTAGTGAGAGGTGACAAGATGTGTAATGGCCTTGTGAGCCATGTGAATAAGTTGTTGCCTAGTGAGAGGTGACAAGATGTGTAATGGCCTTGTGAGCCATGTGATAATATGTTGCCTAGTCAGAGGTGACAAGATACTTAATGAGCCTTGTGAGCCATGTGAGATGCTTGTGTAACAAGTATCATGTATACCTTGGTCCTCAGACCTAGAGGTAATGATTACCTATTAGAGAGGTAACAATGGCATGTGATGATCTAAGGGTTTGAATACCCAGACCCAGTAATCATGATAATGATAAAGTGAAGAGATGAGAATTTGCCGTAATGAGATGAGGGATTGAGATCCTAAATGTTATATGTGTTCTAAAGATTTGAAAAGTACTTGATAGATGTATTATACTTTTCTTTGTAGCATTTGTCATAATAATTCATGTTTGAAAACTTGACAGATGCTAAAAGAATACAATAATGTACTTAATTAACCAAGTGGAATTTCATCATGTAGTGCCATGGCCATAGATCCATCATCGTCAGTAGCTGGTGATGGTGAAACAAGTTTTCCCACGGGATCTCCTGGAGACCGCATATTGTTGAATATGTGGGGGTAATGGGTGAAAATATTCGTACCCCCTAATGGAGGAATTGATGTGAGATAAACATTAAAACTCTCAATCCTTCATTATATAGCCCAAGATGGATGTATCACGAATCTCCTGATGATGATGTTTAATGCCGGATCGATGTGAGATAAATACAAGATCTCTCGATTGTGAAGAGAGTGCAGTTGTCATTGTAGCTCTATAGCAAAGTTGCCAGTATACCCTGGAAAGCTATATAAGCAGTTGGCATGGTCCTGCTTGTGATCTCGCACTGACCCAGATGAGGGAGGTCATGGCATCTGGCTCTTCCATTGACCTTGTATGGCATCGACTTTGGGTTTCACAACCGAAGGTTGGATATGAGCAGTATACCTCATCTCCTCAGGGCATAAGTGTCATTGTAAAATGTAATCAGCCGTATAGCATGTTTGCTTAAGGATTGAATATGGAAATCATTGGCTGATGTTACATTTCTTTTGTACATCATTAGTGGAAAGATGTTATTTATGTTTCTTTACATTCCATGCAAAGTAGATAGATGATTGATAATTCTACCATGGGTAGATGCAATGTTCTCCTTAAGTAAGGAGATTACGTCATTCTATTCATACAGTGAATTGTCCTGCCTATCAATATAAAAAGAACGGCTGCCCAGTTTATAATTTCTTAATCTATGAAAATAATATGGTCGGCGGAGAGTTATATCTCTCTGTGGGACAATTAAAATTGTCTCACCCCCGTGGGATCCAAATTTTTAGTGTTCGTGCACGAGGAGGTTAAGATCTTTCTATAGTGGTACATCAACAGCAGCAGGGACAGCTCAGGTTGAGTGTACTACCTGTCGTGTCTTGTAGATAGTAGTCCTATGTGTAGTCTTTGTACTCTCATGTCCTTGGAGTTGGTTCATACTTGTTTCATGAATAATCTGAGGATTTCGGCTTGAATGCCTCGAGGTTTTATGTTGCTTTAGTATGTGTTTTGATAGAGCAACTGTTATATGTTATCCTTGAGAAGAGATGGTACAATGTATGTACAATGTGAACAATGATGTATATAAAGTTTGGATCTTTCAGTAAGAGTTTTCTTAGAAATGGATCTCTTTGTAAAATGGTTTTAATTTTTAGTGATTTTTGTTAATCCGCTGTTTATGTTTAATTCCGCTTAATTAATGACGATTTGTTTGTCATTCTTCTCAGTATCATGAAGAACACATATCTGGTAAACGATATGAACATTTAAGTAAACCCTATTGCATGATATGGTAGCCCGATACACAACCCTAGTTGATGTCTAGCCTGACATGGTGATGAGTTGATACCTCTTAAACACCATGGGTGATACATACATGTATCATGTGCCCGTAAAAATCAACCCTAACCCGACATGGATGTTACAACCCAACATTGGATGGTTTAACCTGACATGTCTTGGTGCCCTTCACTCCTATTGACTTGTATATTAGGTTGAGCCCGATATGGTAAACCCTAACCTGTCACGGCCAACGCTATATGGTGAGCCACCCGATATGGTGATTGAATGCATCTCTAACCCGACATGGTGATGTCTTAATACCTCATGCACGACACGGGTAACACATACAAACACCTCTAGCCCGATATGAATGGTGTGTATATGCTTATAGCCTGATATGGTGAGTGCTCATATACTTACAACCCGATATGGTGAACATATGCACACTTCTAGTTGAAGATACCTTGTAAAGGTGAGGTCAAGACACTCTTAGGAGTGATTAATGTAACACCAAGTAATGGTGTGGCTAATACCTTGATAGGTGAAACACCTAAAGTGGTTGATGATGGACAACCTTATATCAACAATGCCTTAACCCGAGATGAGTCCATATCATTGATGATAGTTGGGTAATTCAAGTGTGTGACTTATGGATAATACTTTACAAGATTAATATGATGAGATAGTGGATAAAGTATTAGGATGGGAAATACCCTAATACAAGATAAGTTGATGAACTTAAGTAAGTTAAAAGTGATGAGGGAAGTGATACACCAAGGCATGGTAAATATCACATCCAACACTTTAAGGTTGTTACACCTTGATGCACCTTAAATCCAATATGTATGGATGAGTAACACATGAAGTGTGTCATGCCAATTGTTACATTGATATGTAATGGGCTTAATGCACTTTGATAAGTGTAGGCTAACATACCTTGAGAAAGGGTTAAGCCAAGTTAATAAAGTATGATGTATACATACTCTATAAGGATTAGAGAGAAACTCATACCTTGTGTTGATAATCATTTAATGATACAGATGAGAATAAATAAGTATGATTGAATACTTATGATATCAAAGTTTTCTCCTAGATGTGTGGAGCAATGAATTAGGGTTTGATCATTGATAATATGATATTGAAAACCTAAATGTTTTAATAAGCGAAAACCATAACCCTAATGATGGGAAGGTTGCACTTCTCTTATTGCATAAGACTTGTAAGGCATGTTAAATACTTGTGTAACAAGTATAACAATTAATGGCCTTGTGAGCCATGTGAATAATTTGTTGCCTAATTAGAGGTGACAAGATGTGTAATGGCTTTGTGAGCCATGTGAATAAATTGTTGCCTAGTGAGAGGTGACATGATGTGTAAAGGCCTTATGAGCCATGTGAATAAGTTGCTGCCTAGTGAGAGTGACTAGATGTGTAATGTCCTTGTGAGCCATGTGAATAAGTTGTTGCCTAGTGACAGGTGACCAGATGTGTAATGGCCCTATGAGCCATGTGAATGAGTTATTGCCTAGTGAGAGGTGACAATATGTGCAATGGCCCTTGTGAGCCATGTGAGATGCTTGTACAACAAGTATCATGTATACCTTAGTCTGAGGACCTAGAGATAATAGTTACCTGATAAGTGGTAACATTGTTATGTGATGAACTAAGGGTTTGAATACCCAGATCTAGTAATCATGATCATGATGATGTGTAGGGATGAGAATTCCCAGTAATGTGATAAGGGACTAAGATCCCAAGTATCATGTGTTTGAATGATTTGAAAGTACTTGATAGATGTATTACACCTTTCTTTGTAGCATATGTTATACTAATTCTTGTTTGAAACTTGATTGATGCTAAAAAATATGGAAATACACTTAATTAATCAAGTGGAATCTTATCATGTAGTGCCCTGGCCATAGATCCATCATTATCAGTAGCTGGTGATGGTGAAACAGGTTTTCCTACGGGATCTCCTGATGAACGCATATTGTTGAATATGTGGGGGTCATGGGTGCAAATACCTTACGCCCTAATGAAGGGATTTACATGAGATAAACACGAGATCTCTCAATCCTTCATTATAAAGGCCAGGATGGATGTACCACGTATATCTTGATGATGATGATGAATATTGTATGATGTGGAGATAAATATAAAATCTCTTGATTCCGAAGAGAGTACAGTTGCCCCTACAACTCTATAGCGAAGTTGCTAGTATACCTTGGAAAGCTATTTAGTAGAGACACAAGATGTCCTGCATGTGGTCTCGCACTGACCGAGATAAGGGAGGTCGTAGCAGCTAGCTATGTTAGACGACTTTTATGGCACCTGCTTTGGGTTTTGCAACCGAAGGTTGGAGTATGAGTGGTATATTTCATCTCCTTAGGGCATAAGTATGATTGTAAAATGTAATCAACCAAGTAGCATATCTTCTTAAGGATCAAATATGGAAAACATTGATTGATGTGTACTTCAATTATACATCTTAGTTGATAAATGTTATTTATTCTCTTTACATTCCTTGCAAGGCAGATAGAATATTTATAACTCTACCATGGGTAGATGCAATGTTCTCCTTAAGAAAGGAGATTACTTCATTTTATTCATACAGTGAATTATCCTGCATGTTCATATAAAAAGAACCTCTGCTCAGTTTATAAATGCTTAATCTGGTATAATAATAAGGCGAGTGAAGAGTTATATCTCTCATTGGGACAATTGTCTCACCCCGTGGGATCCACATTTTTTTAGGTGGACGTACACGAGGTGGCAAAGATCTTTCTACAGAGGAGGAACAACAGTTGAGGCAGTAGTGACAGCTCAGGTTGAGTGTACTATCTGTCGTGTCTTGTAGATAGAAGTCCTATGTGTTGCCTCTATACTCTCAGGTCCTTGGACTTAGTACATGTTGGGTTTTATGAATAATCTGAGATTTTGGCTTGTATGCCTCAAGGTTTGATGTTGCTTTATGTATATGTTTTGAGAAAGAAACTATTATATGTCCTCGAGATAAAGATGTACAGGGTATGTACAATGTGAACTATGATGTATGTAGTACTTTGATTCCCTTCTTAAGAGTTTTATAGAAATGGATATCTTTGCAAATGGTTTTAATTTTTAGTGATTTTTTTAATCCGTTGCTTATGTTTATTTTGCTTAATTAGTAACGGTTTGTCTGTAGGTTTGGCGAATGTCGTTACACCTTGTCCACCAAAGAACCATCATGCATCCACTAAAATCATGCAAACCACTAAGGTTGTGAAAAAAAAGAAAGGCCAACGACCTCACTAGGTCTAAGATGACCTTAAATCAATGGCAAACTCTTGGTCAATGGAAAACAGGTCACAAAGAAACCAAGCAACTACATGAAACCCTAGGGCAGCGACCAAAGAGAAAACATCAAGACTTCATGTGATTGAAGGAAATCAAGGCACCAATAAAGCTCATTCAACTGTAGAGAAACCACCAAGGATCATAAATACCAAAAACACAAACATAAGGTCAACATCAACATAGGGCATCAACAAACCCTAGGAATAACCCTCAACACATTATTACTTCTCACTTCATCAAACCAAAGAATAACAAGGTGACCTAAAGTATTGTGGCGCCACATCCCGCTATCACACAGACAACGAGATGCCACACGAAAATGTACGAAAACACCATAAACCACATATTATAAAAAATGCAGGTTAATTAAAATCATTTGTGGAAAGCAGATAAAAGAGAACTATTACATCCAGATCCTCATCTTGTAAGGAAACATGTTATATAAACATTTACAAGCCTTGATATATGTCCACAACTTAAAGGAACTAGTTGTCCTATCATCACTAGAGTTCATCACCTGTTCATACATACATAACGGGCCACATCAGGCCAGTAGCAGGATATACAAGCTACATCAGCTATACATCATGAAACATCATCAAAACACCTCTGAGGACCTAAGAGTATAGGGATGACTCTAGGACTCTACTACAAATCAACCATAATGGCAGCATATCCATCTCTTGCCTCCTACTGCTCTTCTTACTGCTCGGCCACGACCTCACGACCACCACCACGTCTAGCGCGATCACCTAAAAAGGTTGTAAACCAACAGGGTGAGACACAGTCCCAGCAAGAAACATAACTCCTCACTGAAACTATAAAACTTCAGGTAAAGTAGGTAAAGCAGATAACTCATGTCAGGATTTCATAAGAGCAGCATCCTGAGTGGAACTTATTTTATGACCAATCTTACCAGATATCTAGGAGGCATATAACTAGGTATTTATTTATGGAACATGATTGACAAGATAAGCTTTATAAGAACATATCACAAAATATAAGGATCGTACACATAACTAAAATGTATAACAAGATCAACTACATAAGCAAGGCCTCAAACAATGATCCGTATTTTTCCTTAAGGAATATAATCTATACAGCTGGATTACAATTTATTATGCCCTGAGGAAGTGAGCCGTCCTGCTCAAATCAAATCTTTGGCTGCAAAACCAAAAATATGTGTCATACAAGTTCATCGAGAGAGTCAGACTCCATGACCACACCTCTTCGTGATTAGAGTACGAAAACCGAAGCAGGACCACATTCACTTGCTTGAGGGGCCTCGACCATAGGGTCACCTCCTCCGACTATGCTTCTATAATACTGAGCGATGGGCCTATTCACCATGCTCTACAATCACTGAGCCGTGGGCTTGTTCACCATGCTCTATACACAACTGCAGTTGTACTCAAATCCTCCTACTTTCGGCTAGGAGAAACCCCTCATATTCAACAATATACGCTCTAGGTAATCCCGCAAGGTAAACCTGTTTCACCATCACCAACTATTGACGATGATGGATCTATGGCCAGGGCAAACTACATGATATGTTCTACTATAATTAATTAGTATATTTAAGTGGATTGTTGAGGCAACCAAGTTGTAAAATGTAAACAACATTGAGTTGCATTATTACTGTCATTATCACATTATCATGGGATCTCAATCCCTCATCACAAAATGCAACTGCCTCTCAAGGCTTACATCATCACCATGGGATAGAATCCCTTATCTCAACATCAGAGGATAACACCTCAACTAGGCACTCAGCCTTTACTAGGTCAATACACCTTTACACATCATACTGGTGATACATGTTATCTCACCAATGAGGATCATCATCATTCAGTATTATTCAAACACACAATCCTCATAGCTCTTACCTGGCTATGAATCCATGTGATACACCTACGTTGTTAGTATGCATATCAAGAGAGATAACTTAAATCACCAAACATAGATCTTTATTGTTATCATGCTATTAGGGTTAAAGGTAGATGATTGGATCAACATCCATGATTATCACTACATGAAGCACAAAGTTGTTACTTGTTCACAAATTACATTATTGTAATCAAACCATGAGCATCCACTATGCCCTAATATCTCATGAGCATGATCATTATCAAGGAATACATCCCTAAGGATTACGCAATCATACCCTAGTCATACAGCATTGGTCACAACCTTTCATCCATAATCCATCATCCACAAGGTATAAGAAAGTAACTACTAAGGTTTCCCGAGTTAAGCACAACCCTCACCAAAGGTACTATCTTACCTCACTAGAGATGTGGCAGGAAGCACCATCCCTCACCCAATGGGGTAGCGGGCAGGATCATATCCCTCACTAAAACTCTAATGGCTAGGGCACTTAGCCACACATATTGGACATCCAAGTCAGGAACTCATGCACTAAGGGTATCGATGCAACCAAGGCTAGTGTTGTTTCATGCAACCTGACCCAAGAGGGTGTCGTGCAACCAGGGCTAGTGTTGTGTCATGCAACCTGACCCAAGAGGGTATCGTGCAAGCAAGAACAAGGTGGTATCAGGCAACCAAGTGCAAAGGTGTGTCGGGTAACATATGGGCACCTCTTATCGTCCAAGACCCTATCACCCACTAGGGTTAGGGTTTCATATCGGGCAACCATCATCACTATATCGACCAAGGTCATGGCACCCAAGCTCAACACTGAGTCACCCAACAAACTTAATACAACAAATGACACAAAGGAACCATAAGATGGCCTATCATCCAATAGGGTTAGGTACTACATATCGGTCACCACAAAGCATCTATTAGGGTTTCACTACCCAAGCATCGTATCGGGCAACAACAAAACTAGCCTATGTCGCCCAAGGTACAAAATAGAGGTATCTACTCAACACCATGTCAGCCAAAGCCACAACACCCACAAAGGCAAAGGTACATCTCGATCAAGGCATATCACCCATGGACAGTAGCAAGGTAAGGGGTCAAAACGAGCAACAAATCCAATAGAACTTAACTTATCATATCATCCAAGACAAACCCTAGATGAGGGGTATCATGCAAAGCACCAAAAAGGGGATCGTTCAAGGGCACAAGAACCATATCGATACGGTCATCATCAGCCTCAATATCACCGTCACCAAACCCTAATAGATCAAGAGAGTTGGCTCACCTCTCAACAACCAAGAGAGAGGGGTATTGCACAACCTACATCACATATCGGGCATCAAGGTAGGTCATCCATATTGATCAACCCTTCAACCTCAACTAGGTCATCAACAACCAAAGGCTCACCTGTCAAATCCATGGTGAGAGTAGGGTATTGCCCAAGCAACTAGAATATAGACTCACCTCTCAATGACTATGGAAGAGAGGGGTTTTGCCTACACCACTAGAGCTCAAGCTCACTTCTCAAAACCAAGGAGAGAGGGGCATTACCCCAAGGAAAACCTAATCCATAGGTTCAGCCAACAAGGTCCAAGGTCACACAACTATGAACACCATAACCACTAAGTCCAACAAGATTAAAAGTACAAACTAGAGCAAGAAACATACCCAACAAGATGCAAGGCCAATCAAGATCATATATGAACATGCAACATAAGAGAAGGGAGTATATCTAGGTTTAGGAGTTATGTAGCCCGCCTCAAGCAAGCTCCTCAAGCTCCAAAGCTCCAACACCAAGCTTTAAGCTCTTAGCTCCAAAGCACCCCACCTTCGGCCACCACAAGAAGAGAAGCAAAGCTCATAACCACCATGGCCGAAGAAAAAGCAAGAAGGAGAAGAAGGTGCTGAGGAGAGAGAGGAGATTCTTACCAAGGAAGTAAGACCCTTCTAGGGTTCGGCCACCACCTAGAGGAAGAAGAAGAAGAAGAAAGACTCCACCAAGGAGATCAAACAGTAAGCTTGCTCTACCAAGGAGATGTATCGGCCACAAAAGCAGAAAGGAGAAACTAAAGGAACTAAAGAGCTAAGCAACTAAGGAGAGGGTTGTATATATACAAGAGGGTCTATTAGGTGCCCACCTTGGTGTTGCTCCACATGTGCATGTCCAAGGCACCACTTGTCCAAAGCCAAACCACCTTGCTAAACCACATGCACATGTCATGCCACAAACTAACAAAGGATCGGCCACTTGTCCAAGGTATGGTGACACAACCAAGGCAAGGTCAAGGTGGTCACATGGGCGACACACTCCACCTGGGCGACACACCCCACCTGGGTGACACACCGCACCAAGGTGCTCTTTGCATGATACGTGGACTCAACAAGGCAAAGCAAAGCCCAACAAAGCTCAATAAGGCCCAGAACTTCTCAAGCAACAAGCCCAACTCATCCTCTCAACCCTAGAGGATGCAAGGAGAGAGAAAACATCTCTCAAGGTGATAAACTTGCACATCAACCCTAAAACTTGGATAATTTGCAAGTTGCATGTACAACATTCAACAAAACAAAACAACCCCTAATCACAACCTCAGGTGATTAGCAAGCTTCAAAACACAGGGTTTAGGAAAAGCAAGTAGGGTAAACCCAAAATGAAGGTCAGGGTCCTTACAAGCCATAAACCCCTACAAAAGGATTTTGTCCCCCAAATCCGAAGAGAAAAGTGAGGGATACTTCCTCCTCATCTCTTCCTTGAGCTCCCACATGGCTTCCTCAATGCCACGATGATGCCAAAGAACTTTTACAAGAACCAGGTCCTTACTTTTCAACTTCTTCACACGTTTATCAAGAATCATCACTGGACCTTCTTCATATGTCACATCTTCATCCAGTTCGACCTCAACTAGCTATATCACTACCTCTGTGTCTGGATGACTTTTCTTCCGCATACTGATATGGAACACCGGATGTAACTTGTGCAACTCTGGCGGTAGTTCTAACTTGTAAGCTACCTTGCCAACACGTGCTATTACCGGATATGGCCCCATATACTTGGGTGCCAGCTTGCCTTTCCGGCCTAACCTTAGCTCACCTTTCCATGGTGAGACTTTAAGGTACACCTTGTCTCCCACCTGGAACTCTAAAGGTCGTTAGCAATTATCTGCATACGACTTCGGTCTGTCCTGTGCCACTTTCAACTATTGATGTATCACTTTGATCTTTTCTGTTGTCTGCTGCACTAACTCAGGACCTAAAAGTTGATACTCGCCCGACTCATACCAGCACAAAGGAGATCTACACTTCCTTCCATATAAAGCCTCATAAGGAGCCATGTCAATGCTCCACTGATAACTATTGTTGCAGGAAAACTCTATCAAATTGATATGCACGTCCCAACTTCCATGGAACTACAAAACACAAGCTCAGAGAAGATCCTCCAATGTTTGAATTGTCCTTTCAGACTGTCCATCTGTCTATGGGTGGAAAGCATCACTGAACCTCAACTGTGTTCCCAAAAATGTCTCGTGAACTAAGGTCCTCTGTCAGAGACTATCGTTGTGGGCACACCATGCAAACACACTATCTCATCTGCATACACCTGAGCAAGCTTCTCTGTTGTATACATTGTTTTCACAGGTATGAAATGAGTAGACTTTGTCAATCTGTCCACTATCACCTAGATGGAATCATGATTCTTAGCTGTCTTCAATAGACCAACTACGAAATCCATGGTTATATGATCCCATTTCCACTATGGTATCGGCATGGGTTGCAACGTACCTGCCGACTTCTGATGCTCAACCTTGACTTGTTGGCATACTGCACACCTAGCCACAAACTCGGATACATATCTCTTCAAGCCAAGCCACAAATACAAGTCCTTCAGATTATGATACATCTTGGTGACACCTGGATGCATGGCATACCTCGATGTGTGTGCTTCTTTGAGCACTAAACTCCTTAAATCATCAACATCGGGGACCACCATCCTACCATGATAGCAAACTAGTCCATCCTTAGACACATGGAACCCATCATGCTTTTCGCTGCCAAACTATGATTTGATTAACTGAACTGAAGAATCTACCTGCTGTGCGTCTTTGATCTTCTGTCTCAACATAGGCTTTACCTGCATTTGTGCCAACAATCCTGCTTGACTTCCAGCTGTACGTTCATTTGTCACAAAGAGACGAACATATCCCGCCAATGGCATACCAAGGAACTCAGTTGTGCCTTCTTCATAGAGCGAGAAGAAGGAGACTTTCTGCTAAGCGCATCAGCTACCACATTCGCCTTATCAGGATGATACTCAATGGTGCAGTCATAATCATTGATCAGCTCCATCGAGTGACGTTGTCGCATGTTCAGCTCACTCTACAGGAAGATGAACTTAAAGTTCTTGTGATCTGTAAAGATTTTACAAACTTTCCCATAAAGATAGTATCTCCAAACCGTTAATTCATGGACTACCACTTTCAGCTCCAAATCATGTGTCAGATAGTTCTCCTCATGTTTCTTAAGCTGTCGCGAAGCAAAAGAAACCACATGATCTTCTTGCATCAACACACATCCTACACCTTTTTTAGAAGCATCGCAGAAAACAACATAGCCCTTCCCAGGCTCTGGCAGCACCAATACTGGAGAACTACTCAGCTTCTCCTTCAAACCTTGGAAAGCTTACTAAAAATTATCATTCCAAATACATGGTACATCCTTCCTAGTGAACTTTGTTAATGGTAACGCGATTACACTCTAGTTCCTTATAAACCTCCGATAGTATCTTGTTGAACCCAAAAAACTACGAACTTCTGTCGGTGTATTTGGTTGCTCCCAATCTGTAACTGACTCCACCTTCTTAGGGTCCACTCTGATTCCTTCTGTAAATATCACATGACCCAAGAAAGTCACTTCTTTCAACCAGAACTCACACTTACTAAACTTGGCATACAACTAATGTTGGTGAAGAAGAGTCAAAGCTTGTCGAAGATGTTGTTCATGCTCTTGACTATCCCGACTATAGATCAAGAGGTCATCTATAAAAACTACAACAAACTGATCTAGAAACGGACGGAACACCCTGTTCATTAGATCCATGAAAGCTGCAAGCGCATTGGTTAGCCCAAACGACATAACCACGAACTCAAAATGACCATACCTCATTCTAAAAGCTGTCTTTAGTATGTCCTCATCCTTAATTCTTAACTGATGATATCCAGATCGTAGATCGATCTTTGAGAACATTGTAGTGCCATGCAACTGATCAAATAGATCGTCTATCCTCAGTAATGGGTACTTATTCTTGATTGTGACTTTGTCCAATTGTCGATAATCTAAGCACAAATGCATCAATCCATCCTTCTTCTTTACCTAATAGGTATGTAGCACCCCACGACAATGTGCTCGGTCAGATGAAACATTTGCCATCCTGTATGGTGTCTGAGAATCTGGTTGTGTTCTTAGCACCAGATTGATCTCAATGTCAAGCTCTTGAGGTGGGGGAACACTGGGGAACTCATCGGGAAACACATCCGCAAACTCTCAGATAATAGGCACTTCCTTAAGGCTAGGAACTTTTGCCTTGATATCTACAACATGGGCTAAGAACGCCTTACATTCTTGCTGTAGCAACTTCTCTGCCACCATAGTTGACACTAAACATGTCAGAAGGATCTTTCTATCTCCCTGGAAGATCCACTTCTGACCACAGTCAACAAACACTACTTGCTTGGAACCAAAGTCCAACACAATCTTATACTTCTTTAAGGTATCCATCCCAACGATCACATCGAATCCATGCATATCAAGTGGTATAAGATCCAATGGTATATTGTGTCCCGAAAAGGATAAAACACAAGATGGACACTCCTCTGGAAGCATCGAGGAACCATCAAGAGGGTTTTCTAACAACAAGCTATCTTTATTACAACAAACAAGTAAAAGACAGCTATCAAGCATACTATGTGCGATAAAAGAGTGTGTAGCACCCGAATCAACCAGAACAAATATAAATCAAGAAGAAGACAAATTAGAATGAAATAAATCCATCTGACTTGTCACCACTCGCGGGTTGACTATAGCCACTGGCTGACTCATAGCATAGAATCGAGCCATTGCTTGCTGTCCACGTCCTCTGCTTCCTTGAGCCGATGATCCCGCTTGTGACGCTTGACGACGTCCTCGCCCTTTGTTACCACTAGACTGCTATCTATCTGACCTTTGTTGATTATGCCTCGGTTGTTGCGTCACTTCGAGATCTTTCCTTGGGCAATTTGACCTCAAATGCATGGTCTGTCCACAGAGATAGCATGACATGTCCTCTAACTACGGCCTAGATGGCCTTGTCACTGCTACTGAAGTTGTGTTGTAAGATCTAGATGGCAAAAATCCACACCTTCTTCCCTTACTCATAGACCACTATGATGGTGCACTAGAACCTTACCTCACAAAGGTGCAGAAAACCTCAGCTTCTTGAAGCCATCAAACCTCTATTTTCTAAAACTAAGTTGGCCTTTTCTTGGTCATAGCCTCTCTCTTCTCTCAGACTGACCGTTCAATCCTTCAGACAGACTCCACAAACATGGCAAACTGCTCCCGATTCTCCATGGCAGAAGTAGGTGCCGACAGCTCGGCACTCAAACCTTTCTCTAACCGCCTGATTCTCTCCTCATCTGTTGTCGCCATGTGAGGACAAAACCTCAACAGGTCCATAGACTCGGCTTCATACTCGGTGATACTCATCGATCCTTGGCACAAATGCTCAAACTGGTTGATCTCTCGTTCAGATACTTCTTCAGGAAGTATCAGTTCACAAACTCCCACCAGAAAACCTCCCAACAGATCACCTCATTGGGTCGCTTCTCAGCCTCGATAGCCCACCAGTGGCCAACACTACCTTTCAGAAGGTAGACAGCGTGCTTGAATTTGTCTGCTTTGAGGATGTCAATGATCTGGAAGGCCTTCTCTAGACCTGTTAGCCACATATCTACATCTGCTGGATCAGCCGTTCTTGCATAATCTGAAGCTCCGACTTAGCGAAACCGCTCAAAGGTCTTCCCAATACCCGAAGATTCACCATGGGGAGCATGTGCTCTTAGCAGAGGCACTAGCAATCTATCCACAATGTGATCCATCGTAGCCCATAACTACCCCATAAGCTGCTGATAGGTAGGGTTTTCAAGAATGGCTGGGTCAAGTTGGGGGACCTTAGGCACCCAATCTTCGTGTGCCTGCACTCTTGCTCCATCAACTGATGCAACATCACTGCTCTCGGTCGGTAGCATGTTCTTCATGGTTTCCAGGAAACTTTCTGCTTTATCTTCCGCTGAGGGCAGAAGGTTATTGTAAGAAAATTTGGAAAACTCACAAGAATAGACACAACCCTAGTCCTAGATCCATGTAGACTCAGTGAACCTAGGGCTCTGATACCAAACTTGTGGTGCCACATCCTGCAATTACACAGACAACGAGATGCCACGCGAAAACGTGTGGAAACACCAAAAACCACATATTACCAAAAACACAGGTTAATTAAAACCATTTGCAAAAAGTAGATAAAAGAGAACTATTACATCTAGATCCTCATCCTGCAAGGAAACATGTTATATAAAAATTTACAAGCCTTGATATATGTCCACAGCTTAAAGGAACCGGTTGTCCTATCATCACTAGAGTTCATCACCAGTTTATACATACATAACGGGCCACATCAGTCCAACAACAGGATATACAAGCTACATCAGCTATACATCATAAAACATCGTCAAAACACCTCTGAGCACATGAGAGTATAGGTTTGACTCTAGGACTCTACTACAAAACAACCAAAACGACAACATATCCATCTCTTGCCTCCTACAGCTCTTCTTACTGCTCGACCGCGACCTCACGACCACCACCATGTCTAGCGTGATCATCTAAAAAGGTTGTAAACCAATGGGGTGAGACACACAATCCCATTGAGAAACATAACTCCCTGCCGAAACTATAAAACTTCAGGTAAAGCAGGTAAAGTAGATAACTAATGTCAGCAGATCATAAGAGCAGCATCCTAAGCGGAACATATTTTATGAACAATCTAACCAGATATCCTGGAAGCATATAACCAGGTATTTCCTTATGGAACATGATTGACAAGATAAACTTTATAAGAACTTATCAAAAAATATAAGGATCATACACATAACAACAAAGTATAACCAGATCAATTATATAAGTAAGGCCTCAAACAATGATCCATGTTTTGCCTTAAGAAATATATTCTATACGGCTGGATTACGATTTATAATGCACTAAGGAAGTGAGCCGTCCCACTCAAATCCAACCTTTGGTTGCGAAGCCCAAAATTGGTGCCATACAAGGTCATCGGGAGAGCTGGACTCCATGACTGCACCTCTTCGTGATTAGAGTACAAAAACCAAAGCAACACCACAGTCTCTTGCTTGAGTGGCCCCGACCACAGGGTCAGCTCTGCAGGCTACCCTTCTATAATACTGAGCTATGGGCTTATTCACCATGCTCTACAATCACTGAGCCATGGGCCTATTCACCATGACCTATACACAACCAAAATTGTACTCAAATCCTCCTACTTTCGGCTAGGAGAAACCCCACATATTCAACAATATGCTCTCCAGGTAATCCCGTAGGTTATACCTGTTTCACCATCACCAATTATTGACAATGATGGATCTATGGCTAGGGCAAACTACATGATATGTTCCACTATAATTAATTAGTATATTTTAAGTGGATTGTTGAGGCAACCATGTTGTAAAACATAAACAACATTGAGTTAAATTATTACTGTCATTATCACATTATCATGGGATCTCAATCCCTCATCACAGAATGCCACTGCCTCTCAAGGCTAACATCATCACCATGGGATAGCAATCCCTTATCTCAACATCAGAGGATAACACCTCAACTCGGCACTCAGCCTTTACTAGGTCAACAAACCTTTTCACATCATATGGGTGATACATGTTATATCATCAATGAGGATTATAATCATTCAGTGTTATTCAAATACACAATCCTCATAGCTCTTACCTGGCTATGAATCCATCTGATACAACTACATGCACTACTACAGAAAATGCTTTTTACAACAATTCCTTTTCTCAATTTACAACAGGTGTTAACCGTTGTATTAGATCGCGTGGTCTTATGGGGGTGCTTTATACAACATGTGATCGCATGTTGTAATAGATGTATTTTATACAACAGTTGAAACATGTTGTCTTTTAAGGAATGGCCTGTTTTAATATGGGTATTTTACACAACATGTGGTGCACCTATTGTATTATATATTATACAACAGTTGAACGATGTTGTCTTTCGCGAAACACACCCGTTGTAATAGGGGTATTTTTTACAACATGCGGTTCACCCGTTGTAATATATATTATACAACAGTCGAAGTATGTTGTCTTTCACTAAACACACCCGTTGTAATAGGTAGGTCTATTACATCATGCAGTGCACCTGTTGTAACATACATGTTTATACAAAAGTTGGAGTATGTTGTCTTTCCATACATTTAACCATTGTAATAAGATTGTTTAGACAACATGGTGTGTGTCTGTTGTAATATACACAATTTATACAACAGGTTATGCATGTTGTAGTTCACTAGAAACACCTTTTGTAATAGGTGTATTTTTTCCTGACAAACCTGTTGTAATAGGTGTGGATAACACAACATGTGTTGTTTGTTGTAGAATCATACATTTTACAACATATTATTAACTTTTATCCTTGATTAGAGTTTGAAAGGTCATATATCGAACCAATTGTATTGATTAAATTAACCATATTATTAATAAATTATAATAAATATGCAATTATACTTTTTCATTTCACAAACAAACACATACTTGAACAAAATTTCCATCAAACCTTGAAAGAAACTCGTACTAAATTTAATTAATATTAAATCATCCATACAACGATTAAATATTACAAAGTACTGAGTATCCACTTTAGAATCGAACTAAAAACTAACTAAAAAAGTTTCACACATTGGTCTATGATAAAGAACAAATGTCTCCCCCACATGTCACATAATCTTATGTGTGCTCAAGAACACATGTCGCCCACTCATTTCGGACCTCATCGATTTCTTCTTGGTTGAAGCAACGACCAATATACTTCGAATAATACTGCAATCATATGACAAATATATCAACATATTGTGATATTTTCAATTTATTTAGAAATTTGAACAAACTAAAATAATATAATGTTAAGTAGCTTACACATTCAGGAATATTTCTATTTCTCGCATCAAAGATGTCTTTCATATACTTCAGCACATAATACCCACAATCTGAATTGTTCGACTGCTTTGGACACTATACAAAGTAAATATTAATTTGTTATCCAAATAATTGTGAGAACTTGTTAGCAAATAACAGGATGGAAAGGTATAAATAGCCAGAAAACTTAATAAAAGGTATGTGTAAATAGAATAAAAAATGCTATAAGAGTGAAAAAGGCATGGTTTATTGCTGAAGAAGGTGTGGTTTATATGCCATATTGGATGATGCAAAACTTGCTCTTGCAAGAGGGGGATTTTGTAAGAGTGAAGAATGCCACCCTTCCAAAAGGAATCTTTGTTAAATTGTAGCCTTACACGAAAGATTTTTTAGATATATCAAACCCCAAAGCTATTTTGGAAACAACTCTCAGGAACTACTCATGTTTGACAACTGGAGACAGTATCATGGTAGCATATAACAATAAAAAATAGGGTAAATTTTAGAGAAATACATTACGTTTCCTTATCTTAACAAATCTATCACCACGTTCTGATAATTGCATCCATATCACTTGTGGGTATATTATTTTTCATTTCTACCAAACTGTTAACTCCGTTACTCTACCGGTCAACAGGCCACTCAATCCTTTCAACATTTTTCATATGAACATGTGACCCACCTTCTCTCCCCTCCCCACATTTTATTTCTGGTCACCTATAATGACTAAAAGACTAATTTTGTTTTCTAAAATATGTGAACAACAGTTTAGATACTGACAGTAGCTAGCAGCTAGCAGCCACGGTTGTCACCTATAATGCTATCATTAGTGGATGTGAACAACCTAGGAAGTGCTTCTTTTGAGTGGTTTTATCACATTAAATTTAAGAATGTACGTCCAAATCAGATTACATATGAGATGCTCGTTGAATCTTTCCCAAACTTACTTATGATATGTGTGTGAGAGCTAATAGTGAAGACTTACAAGCTTCCCATCTTGTGATTTGCTTACATTGAAAAACAGAGAGCTTATTTTGTATGCCTATACATTGTACTACAGTAGGGTGTCCTACTTTACTAAGGGGAACAGGGAGAATGAAAAGAGAACAGTAGGGAAAAGGCTAAGGGAACAGGGAGAAAGGAAGAAAAAAAGGGAACGTACAGTAGGGAAGAGGCTAAGGGAATAGGGAGAAAGGAAGAAGGATTCTGGAGTGTACAAGGGAAGAGATTAACATAATTTGGAGAAGGGAAGAAAGAAAAGGGAGAGTGCGATCACAGAACAGGGAGAAAGGAACAGGGAGAAGGGGCAGTATTAGAAAATGATGCTAATTGAACATCAAGTTAGTTGATGGTGATGAGTAAATCAAAGTTGATGCTATGCACATTATTGACCTAAAAATGATGTCAATCAGAAAATCTAGAATAATATTGAGTATGTAATCAGTTGCTATCAAATAGCCCTATAACCAGGTAGGTTGATGCTGCTAACCACGTCCGCAAATAGGTGGGTGTGGGGGGTGGAGGCCCCAGTGGCGGTTGTGGAAGATGGCAGCAACGACGGTGTTGAGAGAAACAAAAGAAGGTTGTGGCATGAGGGACGGTACAGAGCAACGACGACGGTGTGAGGAGGGAGAAGGGGAAGGTGGCGACAACTGGGGAAGGAGAAGATGGCAGTGGCGGCGTCTGGTTAGGATGAGGGAAACATTAGGGTTAGGTGGAGAGGTGGCGACATGGTTAGGATGGTTGAGAGGTGGCGATAGGGTTAAGGGGGATCCAAATTCTCTAATACCATGTAGAGAGGTGGACTATTATTGAGTTAAAACAATTACAAGACATCTCTTTTATATTGGATAAGAGAGAAAGACGAATTACAGAGATAAGTTATATAGGATAAAAGTAAGGAGGAAAAATAGATTACATACGACATAACAAGCCATAACTCAAAGCACTAAATTTGTTAACAACACATGTAGTGTGGCATCAAAACAAGGCATGTCAAAGAAACTTCAGTAAAAAAACCCACAAAAATATCAAACACTAATAGGCCATAGGTCCATAGCATAGTTATCTTAGATATATAATTTGCATGTGTTGCCTGCACTTTTTATCACGTCAAAATAAGTAAAGACCAGAAAAGGATGTCTAAACCACATAGTTCAATTAAGTTTAAATTTTCAGAATAATTAAGGTAAAGGAGCCAAGTCTTATTTTTTATTCTACTGTTGATACTTTGCTTTCATTTAACTGCACTGCATCCATAGATGCCAATGCTTATAATTATTCAATATCATTTCCTACAATGCCAGTACAGAACCTTCCATTTATTGAGAACATGGAGAAGAGAATTCAAAGTGCTAGATCATTACTGGATGGTAGTTTAAGACAGTGTTTCATTGATGGCTTAGAGCACAGAGATGTTGATGTCATTTACAATTGCTTGTGTGATTATGCTGCCATTGATAACACTGCAACTGAGGTGGAAATGTCGAGCAAAATCCTACAGTCACTTTCAATGCATTCAATTATCAGCTTATAATCACCCTCAAGTTCATCAAATGGGCTTGCAACTACTGATGGGCCATAGGGAATTATCTTTTCTATCAGCGGAGACACAATTGTGGTGCGGAAAATTTCTTCAACAGTTGCAGTGTTATCAATGGCAGCATAAGCACGCAAGCAATTGTAATTGACATCAGCATTTCTGTGCTCTAAGCCATCAATGAAACACTGTCTTAAACTACCATCCAGTAATGATCCAGCATTTTGAATTCTCTTCTCATGGGAATATCATGTGAGATGTGAAAATTGAAAATTGAAACCAAGGAGCTAGGAGCTAATGACAAATTATAAGCATTCTCAATGGAGGAACAACACACTATCAACTACACGCCCATCTATATTCACCTAGTTGTCTTTCAGTTTATTATGTGAGAAGGTAGCAAGTAGACACAACCCAACAACCAAAAAGACAAACCGATGCATCTGAATTATCACAAAGAAAAGAGGAATCTACCATGGCATGGACACCAATAGAGAGATAGATAGTGAATCCAATAAATAAGCATGTATATGATTTTTGAGCATGATTGGAAGTTATGCATGTCCATAACATCATTGGGCAAAGAAAGAGTAGTGGGTGGGCTGCCTTGTTTTGGTCCTTCCCTATAATCAATCAGCAAGATGAGGAAGAGAATAGTTTAGAGATGGGAGTTACATTTTCAATCTCGCGGGAGGGGTCTCTGCTAGGGACTTGATGTATTACAACCCTGGTAGACAACACTCTCGTACTCTATTTTAAGGTATGGATGAACAAATGATACATTAGCCCGATCTAATATATAGGTGTATGTGCATGACCCTGGGTTATTGATATTTAGTATTAAAATGCATAGGACCTAAAGAAAAGTCTAGGGAAATTCTAAACTAATTTAATTCATTTTCAAAGAATATACTCCTTGATACTTGACCTTTAAATTGAAGAATTTCCTTATTGATCCATATAATAAAGTGAGACACCTGACTCAGGAAGAATGATTGTGAATAGGTATATTAAAAGATGAACACGATAATGATGAGATGAATGAGACATAATCCCATTCTTATAGTATTATTTTGTATCCATACATATATGACAAATATGCTCTAATATACTAATACCCTCTTCATAACACAAGTATATATGATTATAGCCTATGTATAAGTATAAACATGTGTGACATATATTAGTATGTGATATAATGTTGATACTAATATATTTAGTATCAAATGATTTATAAATACAATGACTTGATATGAGCCAACCAATCACCATGGAGTAATCACAGAACCCAAGATATGAATAAAGATAACATGGATGAACCTGAACCAAATCACACATAATAAAGAGATATTCAAGGCAATAATCATATCAGAGTACCTTATGTTGCTATTGACACTTTGGGTCTCTATGAAACTTGATTGGGAACTACACTAGAATCTTGTTTGGATCAAAAGTACCATATATCAATTCCATTATTTAGTTACTTTATCCCTCTTAAGTTGCATTCATATAATCATGTCAAGTGGTGAACCCAATTTGTTTCTTATCCTGATATTTCCTCTAAAAAATTTTCACAACCATTTCAAATCTTGAATATTGTTAAATGTTGAATGGTTTTGATATTTACATTGCCTAGAGTTACGTCTCCTTGTCTCGACAGGTCATGTCCAACCCCAACCATGCGTAGCCGATAATAGACATAGAGGCCCCCTAGGATCAATCACTCTCAAAGAAAAAAAAATTTCTTTCAGAAAGGGGAGAACACTATGCAGCAAGCCCTATGAATACAAACTATGAGATAGAATGTGCCAATTAAAAAATCATTAAGCTTTCAATACATTGATATCTTGATGTTTGTTTCACTGAACCTCTTTATTGTTTCTAGTTACTACCTTAAAGTGGTGTAACTATTTTAAACTAGTATGGTAACTAGATAACTTTCTTGTTATACACAAAGTCCATCAAGAAAATTTACTTACATTCTAATGCATCAAAATCTTTATTTCAAAATAGCTCAATAACTGAAGTAGTACCAACATTGTTGACCCAAAAACGTTCTTTTTAGTCCATGTGTCGTTATTCCTTAGTTATGTCATAGTCAGATGGATCACCATACATGGAACATTATTCTATTGTTATTGATGGCTAAATGTCAAAGGATTGATAGCCAATGTTCCCTTTGTGTTCCTATCTTTTCTTAGTTCATTTAGCATTATAGTCCTTTATGGGCCAAACACTTTATCTTATGATTGTGTCAAGAGAACAATTTTTGGTTTTCATTTTTCTATGTCTAAACTACTTTGTCATAATACATGGATACATGATTTGAAAACTACATAGTCACATGAAATGGTATTAAGGAATCAACAATATGTATCTATCTTTACTCCAAAGTAGGGTTTTTTTCTAGAATACCTTATTAATACTTACATTTTCTCATTATTTGTGAGAGATAACCTATTTGTCTCTAAGAAATTGGAGTATAAGATGCCAAGGTTAGAAAATGGGTCATCATCATCTCATAGGAGGTATCAGACTACCTTGCTAACCTTATTGAAAGAGAGAAGGTAGTATTTTACACCCTCCCCACCCCACTCAGAGGATAAGAGAAGCCATCATAATCCCTTGGAAGAAAGAACAAGGTACCACATACCATCTTCTTATAACTCATAGGAAAGAGGCAGTACCACATGCCCTTACCAAGGAGATATTGCACCCCTTTCCTAACTCACCGTGAGGGACCCCCTTCACCCTAAAGGGATGATGCAACTACCCAGTTGAAAAAACTCCAAGTAATCTTAGGGTTAGACATGGAGTGATTCATTCAAAAAAGAATTGGACCCAAGGAACCTACCCTAGTCGACTTCCTA
Source organism: Alisma plantago-aquatica (assembly GCA_963693085.1). NCBI lineage: Eukaryota > Viridiplantae > Streptophyta > Magnoliopsida > Alismatales > Alismataceae > Alisma > Alisma plantago-aquatica. The sequence goes on from OY856409.1 coordinate 1,516,406,072, forward strand.
ATGATGACGCCTTCTGATTTCAAAGGAAAAAGCAAACATGACATAGTGGAGAAAGTTGAAGATTGGATTCTGGCCACTCTAGATATATTCAAAAGTATGAGTTGACCCTTACACTTATGGGTCAAGTATGTTTCCTTCATCTTGAAAGAGGCGTCAAAGGTATGTTGGTAGAACTTGCCTAGTACCCATACTAGAGGTGCTACATATTTGAAATGGAAGACATTCCTAGAGTATTTCCATTGATATATGCCCCTCAATCCGTGCGCATTAAAAGAAATAAATGGAATTCAACTCTATTTCCCAAGAGATTGGCAATTTTGGTCAGGGCTATGAGTCCTTTCCGTGTAAGCAGAGGTTACCTTGGATTGAAGGAAGCTCAAAGTAGAGGTGGGTGCGAAACGCAGTTGGCAGCGACGCTTTCCGGAGAAGTAGTACGGTGAAGGCAGTCGTCGTCTAGCGGTGAGCTCAAGGGTTGAAGATCGTTGGGCCCTGGGAACGTCGGCTTCGTCTATCTTGTGGGGGAAGTTTCCGCAAGTGAGCTCTACGGTCTCTAGCGGCGGTGAGCTCTGCGGTCTCTAGCAGTCGTCGTCGGTCTCTAGCGGCGGTGAGCTCTGCTGCGGCGCTCTGGGATGTGGGGGGGGGGCAGTTTGCAGTGAAATGGGGGGTGGGGTAGTTTGCGGTGAAACTGCTGATTGCAGTTTTGGGGGAAACGGCGCGCGGAGGAAAAGAGGAGGCGCGGGGAATTTTTTTTCTGTGACACCTATTTATTAATTAGATCTATACATGTGTATAATACATGTACATGTACATATATATATGCAATGTATATGATTCATGTAGGTTAATAATTATTCTGCAATAATATCACATAAGGGTGTTAAATAATTGTTAGTTCTGGGTAAAAAAATGAACCGGCCCAGTCAATCTCGGACCCAATCTAAAATTGAATTTTTTTTAGAAAAATAATTCAAAGGCTATTTTGTATGTAAAATAGTAGACACATATGTATAACATGTAAATATAGAGGTTGATTAGTTACTCTGTTATAATATCACACAGGGTGTTAAAAATTGGTTTTGACTCAGTCAATTTCGGGACAAAACATGACCCAGTTAGAGAGTTCAATTGTCAGTGTCAGACCCAAATACAAAACTAGATTTTAATAGTTCGAATGGTGTCTCAATTGAGAACGACCCAGATTGAAAACATTAGATTCGAAAGAAAACTCTGAGCCAGATTTGACAATGAATATAAAAAAAATCTCTGATTAGATGTTCATGATTATATTTCGTGTGATATAATATTGGGTGGTCGGTTCCGGGTCAAAACATCTACCCAGAGTGAAAAAATTGTCATTCCCACATGACCACATAAAATTAAATTTTATTCAATCGACCTCTCAAACTGAAACCAGCCCATATTAAAAAAATTAAAGCCCAAAAAGAACTCGGACCCATATTTGAAAAAAATAAAGATCAGCAAGATTGAAAATTTTGTGTGTATATACTTTTGGCATTAAGTTCAAAGTAATTTTTTTTTGGAGGGACTCACCTTTACTTCAAATAGCTATGTGAGGAGTGAAACGTCACATTAATCCAGCCAGAGAAGACCAGAAATAACCTTCCACATTTTTATGTTAGCATATGTACACATAACAATGGACATATTTTTAGTAGTCTAGACAACAAACTAGTAGAAAATATGTTGACTACAGATGTTACTCTATTCCTTCATCCACTATTTAATTTTTTAATTAAACGTACTTCTGAAGTATTATCAAACACTTACGCCATAGAAATTTTACATTCAAGATGAAAATGACATATATCAAATTCGAAACAAAGATGTCTAGCCTTATACCTAATTAAAAAGGACCAACCAAAGAACTTGGTAGACGTCTCTCTCCCCCATTACCAACAGCTAGCCATCAGACACCTACAGCAAAATAAAACCAAACTACAGAACCACGACCATCTAAAATCCTCCACCTAAACCTGAATTAACAACAAATCCCAACCAAGACCAGCCATTGAAAGCACGTCCCTCATATGCATATCACCCCCAATAATCATCGGTGCCAAAATCGAAGAAGAAGAATGTTTGGTCATCACCGAAGGTCCTTCAGGAATCAGGGTGATCGTCAGATCTGCCACCAGTAACAAGATAGATGATAGGAAAATACACTAACCTGAGAAGGAGTAAAATCGATGATGAACAACTAGGGCAAATCCAGAGCCGCTAGATCCCCAATTCCAAGCAGTACGTTGGACAATGAACTGGACTGGACTCCTTGATCAATAGTTAGAGGTTGAGGCACTGAAATCTGTTGCTTCGACGTTGAGCACACCAGTCATTACGTCGGCCAAAACTCCAACGAAGATAGTCGACCGTTAGAAAGGGAGCCTGAATCTTCGGTTGTGGGTCAACAAACTAGGGTAGGAGCCTAGTTGTGAGTGACCGGCGGATGAGGGGAAGCGGCACAATAGTAGGGATTTTAGTAATTCAGGCGGTGGCCGGTGGCAAAGACCGGCCCCAGTTCCAGGCAGGCGGAAGTGCGACAAGCGCCGGTGTAGGGGAGTGCGTGGAGGGGGCGCGGTTGGGAGATTATTGTGCGCTGACCACACACAAGTGTTTTAGGGAGTGGGGTTGGGTTGGCGGGGGTGGAAAAAAAAATCAAAATAGACGGGTTAGTACTGTTTAATGACCAAACTAGACGACTTTGGAACAAATTTACCGGGTAGACGAGTTTGGGAGAGAAAAAAGGTCGAAGACGCCAAACTAAATGGCGTCTTCAATCTCATTGGTCCCAACTGACGCAACCGGCCCCGCGTCAACGAGTCCTTGGAGTGGCCGCATCACGTGGCGGCTCTAGGATGAAGATGCCATTCTGAATGGCGTCTTCATCCTGGGGCCGCCACGTGGCGCGGCCACCCCGCAGATCCGTTGGCGCGGGCGCGGGCTCATTATTTTTTTTATACTTTGATACCATGTACTTAGTTAATGTACAATATTTACATTTTAATTAGTATATATTATTTTAAAATAATCAGTTATTGCATCTAAGTAAAAATATCACATTAATATTAATTATACAATATTTCTATTTGATATTAAATAATATGTTATATTTCAATATATTGATTTATAAATCCATTTATTAATAACATATTTAACTACATATACATTCAATTATTGTTTATAGATATATTTACGAGTTGAATACAAATTTTTAACGTAAACTTTCAAACTATATGATAAAAAATATTATTCTAATGTAGTATGTAAAATATTATATTACACATAAAAGTAATTACTATATTAATCAGATAATATTTGTATGTATATTAAATAATATAAAAATTCAATGTAATATAGCACTATATATACACTCATTATATACATAATATTGTTTTAGATATTATATCATATATTATACTATGCATATTAATATTAATAATTAATATATGATATTAGATTAAAATGTTATGTCTACTATATGTTCATATTTGTATATTTATTTATTAATGATATATTAAAGATATATACATATTATTCATAACGTTATGTCTACTATTATTATTCATTAATAAATAAATATACAAATATGATATAATATCTAAAATAATATTACATATAGTTTGCATATACAAATTAAATATAGTTTGCATATACATAACGTTATGTCTACTATAATTATTCATTAATAAATAAATATACAAATATGATATAATATCTAAAACAATAATATGTATATAATGATTAAAACGTTATGTATATGCAAACTATACATATCTTTAATATATGTATATATCTTTAATATATCATTAATAAATAAATATACAAATATGGACATATAGTAGACATAACGTTTTTATCTAATATCATATATTAATTATTATTATTATTAATATGTATAGTATAATATATGATATAATATCTAAAACAATATTAAGTATATAATGCATGTATATATAGTGCTATATTACATTGAATTTTTATATTATTTAATATACATACAAATATTATCTGATTAATATAGTAATTACTTTTATGTGTAATATAATATTTTACATACTACATTTGAATAATATTTTTTATCATATAGTTTGAAAGTTTACGTTAAAAATTTGTATTCAACTCGTAAATATATCTATGAACAATAATTGAATGCATATGTAGTTAAATATGTTATTAATAAATGGATTTATAAATCAATATATTGAAATATAACATATTATTTAATATCAAATAGAAATATCGTATAATTAATATTAATGTGATATTTTTACTTAGATGCAATAACTAATTATTGTAAAATAATATATATTAATTAAAATGTAAATATTGTACATTAACTAAATACATGGTATCAAAGTATGAAAAAAATGTTGAGCCCGCGCCCGCGCCAACGGGTCTGTGGGGTGGCCGCGCCACATGGCGGCCCCAGGATGAAGACGCCATTCAGAATGGCCTCTTCATCCTCGGGACGCCACGTGGCGCGGCCACCCTAGGGACCCATTGCGCGGGGGACCAATGAAATTGAAGACGCCATTCAATTTGGCATCTTCGACCCTTTCTCTCTCCCAAACTCGTCTACCCCGGTAAATTTATTCCAAAGTCGTCTAATTTGGTCATTAAATAGTACTAACTCGTATATTTTAATTTTTTTCCCGTGGGGGTGGGGGTGGGGGTTAAAAGGGTGTGATTTTTTGAGGGAAACATACATTTAGATTTTGTCCAGAAAAGTATCCTCTTGTTAACCTGTATTACTCATAGGTAGGATGGCAGTAGTGTAGATATGGTACGATTCATACCAAAATCATACTTACATTATGAAAAAAATCAAACTTTATATATGCACCATATCTACTGTAGTTTTTAATATGATAAATCATATATGTGTCGTCAAAAACCACGGTTAACTGCATGGAACCACACACCATCATGTCATGTACAAATTTCTATTGATCGTAGTAGCATTATATGTAAAATTTATAAAGTTATGCACAAGAAATGGAAGAAACAACGTAGACAATCCTAAAAAAAATGTTGTTTACAAGTTAAAAATAAAACAAGCAATGTTTAAATTGTGGGAATGAACATTCTAACTAGTAAATACATATATAATATTTTTAATTTAAAAATGGAGATCTAGTGATGCATGTGAGAACGACAATAGAAATATAGTTAAGGTGCTATTATACATATATTTATATATATATTTAAAATGAATGTTTAGGCGGTGTAGTTTTTATCCATGATTTTTTCTTTGGAACCATAACCACACCACACCACAAAGTTTTTAAATTTTAAAATCATATCCGCACCATAACTATTTGGTGTGGTTATATGATATTGGGATTGGGTCGGTTTTGGGTCAAAACATCTACCCAAAGTAAAAAAATGTCTTTCCCTTGACCAAACAAAATTAGATTTTTTTCAACCGACCTCTCAAGCTAAAACTCCACCCATATTGCTGGCAAGGTAGTGGCTCAGATGGTTAAGAGATTGGCTTCCCAATGAAGGGACCTGGGTTCGAAACCTAGGTTGTGCTCCTCGAAAACAAATTTGTCTTGTCGTGCAGGCCGACCCACTGTGTAATTTAAATGTTCTCCCCTTTGTGTGGGTAGGCGAGGGTGGATCAGGGGTTTACACCGCTAGGACGGTTCTCACTTATTCACAGCCTGTCCTCGGGGGTGGTTCTCACGTATCCAAAAAAAATTAGGTTTGGCTCAGTCCTGGGTATATAACAACAAGTCAGAGTCTGTTGTATGATCTTGGTATATAACAACAGGTTATAACGTGTTGTGTGACTATGGTCTATTACAACATGTAGCTATTACAATAGGTGATCTCATGTTGTGTGATAATGATGTATTACAATGGGTTAGTTTACGTTGTGTAATGGTAGTCTATTACAACGATTTGTTATGTGTGGATATTACAACAGGTCACAACATGTTGTGTAATTATAATATATAACAACATGTTAGAGTCTGTTGTGTGATCTTGGTATATAACAACGAGACTCAATATGTTGTATTATCGTGGTCTATTACAACATGTACCAAATACAACATGTGAAGGCTTGTTGTGTAAATACTACATATTACAACGGGTCAGTCTATGTTGTATAATGATGGTATATTACAACATGTTATCATGTGTGACTATTACAACGGGTCACAATATGTTGTGTACTTAATGTCTTTTACAACATGTTTGAATATGTTGTGATACTATAGTCTATTACAATGGGTCACAATATGTTGTGTAATTAACGTATACTACAACATGTTTGGCATGTTATAAATTACTTGTGTTGTATAAAATATACAATATACAACACGAAAATAGACTTGTTGTGATAAGTATGCTAACTACAACACAATCATCATAATTGTTGTCTATCTCCCATTGTAAAAAGCATTTTCTATAGTAGTGATGGTTAGTATGCATATAAAGAGAGATAACTTAAATCACCTAACATAGATCTTTATGATTATCATGCTATTAGTGTTGAAGGTACATGATTGGATCAACATCCATGATTATCACTACATGAAGAACGAAGCTGTATTTTGTTCACAAATTATAGTATTGTAATCAAACCATGATCATCCACTATGCCCTCTTATCTCATGAGCATGATCATTATCAAGGAATACATCCCTAAGTATTACACAACAATATCCTAGTCATACATCGTTGGTCACAACCTTTCATCCATAACCCATCATCCACAAGGTACAACAAAGTAACTACTAGGGTTTCCCGAGTTAAGCACAACCCTCACCAAAGGTACTGTCTTCCCTCACTAGAGATTTGGTAGGCAACACCATCCCTCACCCAAAGGGGTAGCGGGCAGGACATATCCCTCAGTAAAACTCTAACGGCTAGGGCACTTAGCCACACATATCTGCCATCCAAGTCGGTCACTCATTCACCAAGGGTATCATGCAACCAGGGCTAGTGCTATGTCGTGCAACCTAACCCAAGAGGGTATCGTGCAACCAGGGCTAGTGTTGTGTCATGCAACCTGACCCAAGAGGGTATCGTGTAAGAAAGAACAAGGTGGTATTGGGCAACCAAGTGCAAAGGTGTGTCGGGCAAGATATGGGAACCTCTTATCCTCCAAGACCCAATCACCCACTAGGGTTAGGGTTTCATATCGGGCAACCATCATCACAATATCGGCCAAGGTCATGGCGCCCAAGCTCAACACTGTGTCGCCCAACAAACTTACAACAACAAATGACACCAAGGGTTCACAAGATTGCCTATCGTCCAACTGGGTTAGGCACTACATCTCAGTGACCACTAAGGCACCTATTAGGGTTTCACTACCAAAGCATCATATCGGGCAACAACAAAACTAGCTTATGCCGCCCAAGGTACAAAATAGAGGTATCTACTCAGCACCATGTCGGCCAAAGGCACAACACCAACTAAGGCAAAGGTACATCTCGATCAAGGCATATCACCCAAGGACACTAGCACGGTTAAGGGGTCAAAATGGGCAACAAAGCCAACAAAACTCAACTTATCATATCATCCAAGACAAACCCTAGATGAGGGGTATCGTGCAAAGCACCAAAAAGGGTATCATGCAAGGGCACAAGAACCACATCGATATGGTCATCATCAAACTCAAGATCACTATCATCAAACACTAATAGATCAAGAGAGTTGGCTCACCTCTCAACAACCAAGAGAGAGGGGTATTGCACAACCTCCATCACATATTGGCCATCAAGGTAGGTTTTCCATATCAGTCAACCCTTCAACCTCAACTAGGTCATCAACAACCAAAGGCTCACCTCTCAAATCCATGGTGAGAGTAGGGTATTGCCCAAGCAACTAGAATATAGACTCACCTCTCAACGACTAAAGAAGAGAGGGGCTTTTCCTACACCACTAGAGCTCAAGATCACATCTCAAAACCATGGAGAGAAAGGGGTATTGCCCCAAGGAAAACCTAATCCATAGGTTCAGCCAACAAGGTCCAAGGTCATACAACTATCAACACTATAACCACTAAGTACAACAAGATTAAAAGTACAAACTAGAGCACGAAACATACCCAACAAGATGCAAGGCCGATCAAGATCATATATGAACATGCAACATAAGAGAAGGTAGTATAGCTCGGGTTATGAGTTATGTAATCCGCCTCAAGCAAGCACCTCAAGCTCCAAAGCTCTAAGCACCAAGCTTTAAGCTCTTAGCTCCAAAGCACCCCACCTTCATCCACCACAAGAAGAGAAGCAAAGCTCATAACCACCATGGCCGAAGAACAAGCAAGAAGGAGAAGAAGGTGCTGAGGAGAGAGAGGAGATGCTTACGAAGGAAGCAAGACCCTTCTAGGGTTCGGCCACCACCTCGAGGAAGAAGAAGAAAAAAGACTCCATCAATGAGATCGGCCACTAAGCTTGCTCTACCAAGGAGATGTATCCGCCACAAAAGGAGAAAGGAGCAACTAAAGGAACTAAAGAGCTAAGAAACTAAGGAGAGGGTTGTATATATACAAGAGGGTCTATAGGGTGCCCACCTTGGTGTTTCTCCACATGTGCATGTCCAAGGCACCACTTGTCCAAAGCCATGCCACCTTGCTAAACCACATGCACATGTCATGCCACCAACTAACAAAGGATCAATCACTTTTCCAATGTATGGTGACACAACCAGGGCAAGGTCAAGGTGGTCACATGGGTGACACACCCCACCTGGGCGACACACCCCACCAAGGTGTTCTTTGCACGACACATGGCCTCAACAAGGCAAAGCTAAGCAAAGAAAAGCCCAACAAAGCTCAACAAGGCCCAAAACTACTCAAGCAACAAGCCCAACTCATCCTCTCAACCCTAGAGGATGCAAGGAGAGAGAAAACATCTCTCAAGGTGACAAACATGCACATCAACCCTAAAACTTGGATAATTTGTAGGTTGCACCTCCAACTCTAAAAAACACACAACAAACCCTAATCACAACCTCAAGAGATTAGCAAGCTTCAAAACACATGGTTTAGTCAAAGCAAATAGGGTAAACCCAAAATGAAGGTCAGGGTCCTTACAAGAACCATTCTCTCTCTCATGTTGATAGAACACAAAGGACACACTCTACATGTAACAAATTGCTTTATAACCCCTCAATAAGGGTAAATTGCAACTTGGTCTAAAGAAAACATACATATAGAAAAAACTAGATCAAACAATATTCAAACTGGACCAAATTGAAAAAATAATCATGTCACATGTTATAGAAACATTGCAAAGATTAGGTTAATGTTCTAAGAATCTTATTCAACAAAGAAATCAAGATTTTCCAAAAATCTAGGTAAGGGGTCTTACAACCATAAAACCCTAATAAGGATTTTCCCCCTAAAATCCTACGAGAAAATAGATGTGTACGTCCTACACATCACTTTCTCAAGATCCCATATGGCTTCCTCAATGACACGATGATTCCATAATACCTTCACCAACACTATGCATTTCTTCTTCAACTTCTTCACCCTTCTATCAAGGATCAAAATAGGGCCTTCAACATATGACATATCTTCTTCCAACTTAGCCTCCATTGGATGCAACACTAACTTGGTATCTAGATGGAACTTCCTCAACATGGACACATGAAACACTAGATGCAACCTATGCAACTCAGATGGAAATTCCAACTTATATGCCACCTTCCCAACCTATACCACCACAAGGTAAGGTCCCATTAACCTAGGATACAACTTACCCTTCTTCCCAAACCTCAAAACTCCCTTACAAGGAGAGACCTTGAGATACACTCTGTCTCTAAATTGGAACTCCAACGGCCTATGACAATTGTCAACATAAGACTATGCCTATCTTGGGCTACTTTCAACTACTGTTGAATCACTTTGATCTTCTCCGTTATCTATTGTGCAAGCTCAAGACCCAAAAGATGATACTCACTAGTCTCATACCAACACAACAGAGACCTACAATGTCTCCCATACAATACCTCACAAGGTGCAAAATCAATGCTCCTCTGATAGTTGTTGTTGTAGGTAAACTCTATCATACTGAGGTACATATCCTAACTACCCAAAAACTACAAGACACAAGATCTTAGAGGATCCTCCAAGATCAGCATGGTCCTTCAGACTGACCATCTATTTGTTGTTCAAACATGGTACTAAACCTCAACTGTGTACCCATAGCTATGTGCAAGTGTTCCCAAAATTTACCGGTAAATTGGAGACCTCTGTTGACACAATGGTAGCTGGAATACCATGCAACTATACGATCTCATCAACATATATCTAAGAAAGATTCTCTGAGGTATACATGATCTTCATGTGAAAGAAGTGCACTACCTTGGTCAACCTGTCAACAATCACCCAAATGGAATCATGACCTTTGGATGTCCTTGGGTGACCAACCAGAAAGTCCATTGTAGCATGGTCCCATTTCCACTATGGTATAGGCAACGGTTGCAAAGTCCCTTTAGGCTTTTTCTACTCTACCTTAACATGTTGACACGCTTTGCACTTGGCCACAAACTCAACTACATCATTTTTCAAGCCAGGACATGGATACAAATCTTTAAGATTATGGTACATCTTGGTGCTACTTGGGTGCATAATGTACATTGAAGAGTAGCTTCTTCCAAAACCAACTTCCTCAGATTATCAACATTAGGAACCACCACTCTTCCATGGTAAGACACTCAGATTATCAACATCAGGAACTACCACTCTACTATGGTAACATAGTGTCCCATCCTTTGACTCATGGAAACCATCACACGTCTCACTACCAAGCTCGACTCATATCTGATGTATCACAATATCACTCGGTTGTTCTTCTATGATCTATTGTCTCAATGTGGGCTTCAACTATAATTGTGCAATAGTCCTGCCACATAAACACTTCCAATTGTACATTCATCTGACGTAAGGAGACAAACATGTCTCTCTTATGTCACACCAAAGAGTACAACTGTGTGTTCTCCACAGATGATGAAGAAGAGGACTTCTTGCTCAGTGTGTCAGCCACTACATTTACCTTCCCTAGATGGTAATCAATAGTGCAATCATAATCCTTGATTAACTCCATCAAGTGCCTCTATCTCATATTCAACTCATGTTATGAAAAGATGTACTTCAGGTTCTTGTAATCTGTGAAAATCTGACACTTCTCTCCTTAAAGGCAGTGCCTCCAAATTTTCAAGACATGAACCAATGTAGCTAACTCCAGATCATGTGTTGGGTAGTTCTCCTCATGTTTCTTAAGTTTTCATGAAGTAAAAGAAATTACATTCTTATCTTGCATCAACATGCAACCCAAACCATTCTCAGACAAAAGGCACATCCTCCCTCGTCAGTTTCATTAGGGGTAATGTCATTGCACTTTGAACCTTCTGGAGTATCCTAGTAAACCCAAAAAACTACAAACTTCTATCATCATCTTTGGTTGCTCCCACTCCAGCACTAATTCAACCTTTTTGGTGTCCACATGAACACCCACAACAAATATCACATGTCCAAGGAAAGACACATCCTTCAACTAGAACTCACACTTGTTGAACTTAGCATACAACAGATGTAGTCTCAAAAAGGTCAACACCTGATGAAGATGTTGTTCATGGTGTTGTATGTCTCTGGAGTATATCAAGAAATCATGTACAAACAACACCACAAATTGATCGACATACAACCTAAACATCTTGTTCATCAGATCCATGAATGTTATTAGTGCATTGGTTAGCCCAAACAACATAACCACAAACTTGTAATGACCATACTGAGTCCTAAAACTTGACTTGGGTATGTCATTAACCTTGATACGCAACTAGTGATAGCCTAGCATCTTGTCGATCTTTGGAAATAATGTAGTGCCTCACAACTGGTCACACAGATTGTCAATTCGGGGAAAATCATACCTATTTTTTATCATCACCTTGTTCAACTTTTGGTAGTGAATGCAAAACTTGATAGATTCATCTTTTGTCTTCACAAACAACACTGGAGAACCCCATGGAGATGTGCTTGGTCTGATAAAACCTTTCTCAAGAAACTCTTACAACTATTTCTTCAACTCTACCATCTTAGAGAGAGTCATCGTGTACCATGTCTTTGCTATCTGCTATGTACCAGGGACTATATTGATCTCAAAATCAATCTCTTGAGGTGGGGGAACACCTAAAAACTCATTCAAAAACATATTTTCAACTCACAAACAACTGGCACCTCATGAATACTTGGACCCTCACCTAGTATCAACCACGTGCTAAAAACACTTTGCAACCTTTCCTCATAAACTTTTCTTCAACCATCATTGACACCATACATGTCGTAAGAATCGTTCTATGTCCTTCGAAGACCCACATCACATCACCATCCACGAACATCGCCACTTTGGAACTACAGTCCAAAACCTCCTAATACTTCTCAAAGGTGTTCATTCCAAGAATCACATCAAATCCATGCATGTCAAGTGGTATGGGGTACACGTGAATGTCGTACTCTGAGAAAGGAAGGACACATGATGGATACACCTCCCTCAACTCATCAAAACCAACCAACGAGGTTTCTCAAAGTAAACTATCTTGTCTATGACTAATAGGAAAAGAATAACAATCAATCACTTCTCAAGTTATAAAAGAGTGTGTCGCACCCGGATAAAAAACAACAAATATAAAGTAAGAAAAAGACAACTCAGAATGAAATAACTCCATCAAACTTGTCACAACTCATGGGTTGACTGCACCTTTCGACTGAGTCAAGGTTTAGAATTGAGCTGTAGCCTGTTTTCATCCATGTCCTCCACTGGCCTTCCAAAAAGAACTGGCATGTGATGTTTGTCCACATCCTTGGCCTCCAACACTCCTAGACTATTGTTGATGCGAGTTATGATGACTCTATCTTGGTTGCTAGGTCACCTCATCTTCCTTCATTGTGCAATACAGTCTTTGAATGCCCACTCTACCCACAATTGTAACACGTCCAACTCTCATACCATGGCCTCAATGGTCCTGTCACTAATACTGACTCTGCACTGTGGACTCCTACCATTGGAAACTACGACCTTTGTCTATATTTGATGACCACTGTGACTGAACACCTGACCTCTGGTGTGTCTGATGTGGTAAAAAATTAGGTTTCTTAAAGCCTCCAGAGCATTTCCCTAATAATGTACTGTCCTCTTCTTCATACTCGCCTCACTTCTCAACAAGTGATATCGCAATCCTCCTAATCGACTCAACGAACATGGAAAATCGCTCATGGTTCTCCAATACTGACATAAGTGTAGTCAACTCCGTGCTCAAGCCCATCTCAAAACATTTGATCCTATCTTGATCTATTTAAGCCATATAAGGGAAGAACTTTATAACTCCATAAACTTTACCTCATATTGGTTGACTATCATAGTTCCCTACCGGATCTTCTCAAATTGAGATATCTTCTCATCCAGGTAGGTCTGAGGAAAGTACCTACTGATAAACTCACATCAAAACTCCTCCCAATTGATAGAAGCACCAAGTCTATTTTCCTCCTCAACGACCCACCAATGGCCAGCATTCCCCTTCAAAAGGTACACTGTGAGCTTCACCTTATCCTCTTCGGGGATGTTGAAGATCTTGAAGTCCTTCTCCAAATCCATCGACCAAAGGTCACCTATGATCTACTGTCCCAACATATTCCACCACCACTACACATCTCAACCTTTCAAAGGTCTTCCCATTGGGAACTACTACCCTTGACTGGGGTACATGCATTCCACCTCAAGTGACAATATATCACTTCTAAGTCCACAACCGTGTCACCTATATCATATAACTTGCACAAAGACTTACATATCACTATCCATTGAATAATCATGCCACATTTTGTTACATATGATAACATCTTCATAGATACACAAGCAATATCTATACAACAATGGCATACCTTCAAAAACCTCGTATCAATGTACAAAACCATAAAAACCTCCCCAAGGACCTGAGAGTGTAGGGACGACACATAGGACTCTACTACAAAACCCGAGCAATATGTCCAACCTTCAACGGCTACTGTTCTCCATGCCACACTTCCTCAACAGTTTGGCCTCTACAACATAAAGCATGGGCATCGAAAAGATGTGGAAATCCATAGGGTGAGACCCATGTACCAGTGAGAGATATAACTCTTCACTGCAACTATTATTAACACAAATAAGCTAAACAAGATAGATAAAATTGATAGTAGGATGAATAGATTTAGCTAACTGATATAAGCAGATTAGAGAAACAATAATTGCTTAGGCTAACATCTTATAATTTAAGAAGGAATATGAAGAACATGCATAACTGATATAATACAATACAAGATATAAGGCAAACGGTTAGCTATTGTTATTCACATTTAACCCTATGCAAATATGCTACATGACTATATTACATCTTTTATTAATTCCCTGAGGATTTGAGTCGTACCACCAAAATCCAACTGACCACTTCTAAGTCAAAGTTGGGGCTATACAAGGTCTATGGAAGTGATAGAATCCACAACCTCTCCAACACCTCTTGGCCAGTATAAGAGAAACACCCCAAAGACATCAGAGTCAACTGAAAACAGTGACATATAGTCAAGCTAAAGGATCAACTCACTCATGGTCATCTTATAATGCACCTAGCCCTCCTTGGTAGAGGTCAAGATGCTAGATAATAGGCCTCCACATGGCCTTACTAAAAAGGCACGATGCAGTTTCACTTCTTCCATTCTCAATATCTCAAAATTGAGGCATCACCATAGTCACCTTCCAAAACCTATCATTGTGGATGCATGGGTATACACTCCACTTGTGCCCCCACATATTCAACAATATGCACTCGTAGTTTTCCCTATAAGTAACTCACCATCCAATAATAAAACTGACACTGGAATGGATCTATGGTACAAGGTAACTACATGATTAGGGTTTCACTTATTAGTTATGCCAATTGGGTGGATTGAGGTTGCATCATACAAATGGACATAAAAAGTCTAATTCATTATAGCAAGCATAACTATAAAACAACTTCAGAGGATATAAAATGTTTGATGTATAAACTTGTCACATCAACTCATGACGTTACTGTCTCACTACCTTCATCAAGGACATCTACATCAACACAAATTATCACAGTCACACAAGTCGAACATCATTTTACATTACACCAGAATAATCATCCCAAAACACATCTCTGGGAATTATCACATCTCATTGGGCATTTAGTCATCACTAGGTCATAAGACCAGAACATATACTTCATGTATATCATCATATCTCATCATCCCTCGTAAAAGCAGACAATCATCATCATGTGTCATATACAAATGATCATAGATATCATTAGCTATAATATTCATTCACCTGCATGGTTATGATTACATAAGTATGAAAGAGGAAACACCTCATTATTGAACCATGCATTCATTCAAGATAAACATCAACCATTATGTGTAAGAAATTAGGGTTAGCTTTATCACTTAGAGATAATTAGGGTTTCACAAAACAACAATAATGTTCAACCCTAAAAGTCATAACTCTCACATTCTTAGAGGCATATAAGCCAAATACTATCATCATGATTTAGTCACTAAGGTAACCAAGTAACCAGGGAGATTCATTCGATCGAAGAGGAAATGAGTCAGCAAAATCATTCGAATGAGTAAAGTATCACCATGGTCGAAGACAATAGCTCTACCAAGAGACTAAAGAAGAATCATCATCATTCTCTCGATCAAAGAGAACCAATCCTTACCTTTATTGAATACAAACCATAGGTCTAATGAAACCATCAATTCATGCAACCGAAGGGAATCATCCAAGTCAAACGGTCGAAAGAGATCAACCATTCTATGAGACCAAAGAGGATCAATGGTCTATGCGACCAAAACCAAGGGAACCACTTCATACTACCAAACTCAAACGAAACCTTCACAACATGGTGCACAACATGAAGGATGTTTTAGAGAGAGAAAACATCATCAAAATAGATATTAACATCCTGAAAATAGAACTTTTGAGAAAGAGAACTCAGGGTCAAAGGCCAAATAAGAGAAAATCAAACCTAGGCCAAAAAGAAAGGAAGGAAGAAGAAAATCTTCATCTCACTTAGGTACCACCATGGAGAACAATGGATTCGACCTATATGGAGAGAAGCTTTTCAAAAGACCACCATAGATAACATGGATACATCCAAGAGGAAGGAAAGGGGGTAGTATGATGCAAGAAAACAAAATCAAGAGATGGATCACTTACCATGGAGCAAGAAATCACCCAAGACCACCAAAGAAAGGTAGCTTCCAAGATTGGATCACCACATGCACGGGATCTCGACCACCAAGTACCAAAGGATAGCTTCCTCTACATCAAGAATACAAGAGCCATACACAAGGTGGAAGAGGGAGAGAGAAAAGCTAAAAGAATCATTTGCATGTGGAAGAAGGGGTACTTATACACAAAGATGGAAGAGAGATGGAGAGGGGTTTAGGTGTCAAGATATTAGGGTTTCTAATGACATTTTTCCACCAAAGAACTGACATTTTTTAACCAAAGAACCAACATGCATCCACTAAAAACATGAAAACCACTTAGGTCATGAAAAACAAGAAAGCCCAGCGACCTCACTAGGTCCTAGATGACCTTATGTCTAATGGACACTCATGGTTGAAGGAGAACACATCACATAGAAACCAATTGACCACATGAAACCCTAGGGCAGTGACCCAAGAGAAAACTTCAAGACTTCATGCGACTGACGGAACTCAAGGCACCAAAAAATCTTAGTGGACCATATGAAAACCACCAAGGATCAACAAGGATGATTGTTGATGACCAAAAAGTCAAATGGTCAAACATAAAGTCAACATCAAGATAGGTCATCAACAAACCCTAGGAATAACCCTCAACACATCATCACTTCTCTCTTCATCAGACCAAAGCATAACAAGGCACCCCAAAGCACCATCGTCTCTCTCATAATTCTAAAACACTAAGGGAACACTCTACATCCAAAAAATTGCGATATAACCCCTCAACATTGGTGAATTGCAACTTGATCCAAAACAAGCATACATATAGCAAAACTAGCTCAAACATTATTTAAAAGTAGATTGAACTAAACACATAACTATGCCACATGTTATAATAGCATCTCAAAATATTAAGTTGAGGTTCTAATCATCTTATTTAGAAAAGAAAACAAAATTATCCAAAAATCTAGGTTAGGTATCTTACATGGACTCTGAGCCAACCTGTTCATGTGTTGAACCTATCAGTTGGGGTATCAAGTAAATTGGAACGAATGATTGACTGACTATTTTCCTAAATTGGACATATGAAATTACCATTTCATATATGAAATAACTATTTCATGAATAAAATGATTGTTTCATGAAGTGAAATGATTGGTTCATCATCTGGAGTGTGAGATTGAATGATCAATTTGATTGGATCATGAATTGATGTTGATGTCATGATTGTGCATTAATTAAATATTAAAAGACAATATGTTTGAAAATAGGAAACATGTTGAACCGACTGGTTCAAGGGTTGAACTGACTAGTTCACCCATGAACCAACCGATTCAATAGTTAACCAACTGGATCACCATTTGTAGTTTGCGGATAATTTGTGAATTCTGTCTTTTTGACTACTAGTCAGATTGGAAACTCTGACTTCGGGCTCTTCTATAAATAGAGGGGTACTGGGGGCTTCCCAGACACAACAATAATCTCTAACAATTGTTGTCCTCTCTGGTTGTGGTAACCAATAGAGAGCCTGAGTAAGTCTTGCACATCAAAGGGAGGGATATCAAGAGACTGACAATTGTAGGAGAGGGAATCAACACTAGCACATTGACATTCAAAGGATAAATCCTTCCCATTGGCTTTGGTAGTGCAATGTGGAGTTCATGGTGGTCCATGTGGACTACTCTAGAGGTAAGGAGGTTGTTTCTTGCTTCTAGGAGGATGTCGTCAATCTTCATCCATGGTGTTGCACTAGTAGACCATTGTTGACTACTGTTTGAGTGCTACTTGGCAAAGAAGCATGCTACAATAAGAGTTGTTGTTGGACTTGCTCCATGATAAGGTATAACTCTTGCTACCTTCCATCCTAGACACATCATTGTTGACGAGATCTTGTTGATTAGGGAATCAGGCATTATTTTTTTTGGTTTCACTGCTTTATTGTCACCTTGATTTCCCTACAATTATGAGTGATTAAGAAAAGACAAATAATAATTACAAATTGAACACTAGCAAAAAACATAAGAGATACACGAGCACACATGGATATAGAAAATAGTAAAAGATATATGCTATAATTAAATTCGGGCATCATCCAAATTAATGCATACTCATCTGAACTATCTTCATATGAATTTTCTTATTTCTTCTTGGTAGTAGGTTTAGATACTAGAGAGAATGATATTGCTTCATCATTGTGTTTCTTATTTCTTCTGGGTCAAAGAATTATAGTTTAGTACCAGGTTGAACTTGATCCGAAGTACCCCAAAATACATCATCATTATGTTTCTATTTTGATGCAAAACTGACTACATTGTTCTGAGTAAGTGATGATCTAGAAACCTCCATGAATCACTTCATCGGGCACACCTTTTGTTTGAATTGTTTTTTGGAGTATTTTGGCTAAGTATTTAGTGGAATGCACTATTGTTCATAGTAGATCTATAATTTGACTGTTCCAGATTTTGGCATCACTGAGTTTGAGGGGACTAATTTAGCATTTGAGTACCCAAATGTGTAAAAAAGGTAGAACCTAAATGCTTATTTTGTCAAGGTATTCATCCATTTTTGCTATAGAGGCATATACACATTGAAAATACTACATCATCAATATAAAAATGTTCAACATAACAATAGACCTTGAAGCATGTCTGCAGTGAAGTCAAAAATTGAGAAACCTAGATCTGTTGTTGAAAACTCCATGATGATACCAGAATGATTGATCAACATGGAAATCATCTATAGAGTTCTTTATGATACTATGATCTCTCAAAATAGTTATGTGGTGCGTGAAGACAGAGGTTCACACAGTAACCAATTAGATTTGATTAGATGTGCCCCACGGGACTCAAAACATGCACTTGGGATCTTTTGAATTTATAAGTTGCCCTAGACCAACACAGTTACAAAAACTAAATAATTCACCCAGAAGTGCCCAAGATCCTATTGTAGAATAGGTGATAGGCAAGTTAAGAGGTCGATCATCAGGGAGAGAGGGGGTGTCACGGAACCGGAATCCCAGTCCCATGAACCAAACATATATCAAAGGCGATATGCGGATGCGTAAAGCTTAGCACACATGAACAAATAACAAAATAAAGGCACCAACACAGTCTCAACATTCAACAAGTATAAATTATACAAAATTTATTATATTCATGAATTCAATTACATATTTCCATAGTCAGGGTACAAGTCATTCATGTGCACTACATCTGGATCTTACAATAAGTACACGTAGGCATAGCTCACCAAGCCCATCATCTTTCTAGCCATCTCTGAACCTAAAAACAACATACGAGAAATGGGTCAACACACGAGGTGTTGAGTACGGGGCAAAAAGATACATATATGTATAAGCTTTGCATAATTTTGAAAAGAGTTCAAGACTAAACGATCAAGAATAAACATGTTAATTATTTAACAAATGCAAAACCATATTTTATGTCATTTCACTCCATTATACCAACAATGTCAAACATGTTTAAGGCCTTTGACCATCTTCCCGTCGGAAGGGTCCGTAATGGTGCTCAAGCTTAGCTACCCTTTTATACGAGAGGGACCTCAAGGTCGTAACCAAGAGCCCTTTATCAACAATATTATAATGGAGTTCCATATATATATATGTGCTCAAGTTATAAAACAGACGAAGCAAACATCGAGTATGACATATCGATACTACATGGCAATATTTGAGAAAATAGACAAACAAGCATATAATATATGTCTTTTCAAGCAAGAAAGCGGTAGTCATATAACTAGATAAGGCCCGTACCTGATTCAGAGATTTCATAACCTAACATATCCTTCACCATCTATCCACATGCCAAACCTGATTAAGAACAAGATTACATATATGCATTAGATTCTCATCATTAACCCTAATTAGATGCATTTTAGGGTTTTTGCCAAGGTGGGTTCCAAGGTTGGTTATTAGTTCATTATATGACATTGTACTGATTTAGAGGTCATCATGATGGTGTGGTTCAAGTTTCATATCATTCTGAGGTTCCACGAATTACATATGACCATTTCAAGATTCAAGTTCCTTAGTACATTAAAGGATCAAAGACTCATAGTAGAGTAATCAAGGTCAAAGATAATCAAGACATGAGATTTAGACAAGATGCAAGATTAGCTCAGCAAGATATAGATACATGAATTGTATTCGAGAAATATAGCAACTTTGATCAAGATCATACATTAAAGTCCAAGGACAAGTCACATAGTGCAAATGGGAGTAACTCTCTCTTAAGCTATAAGGGTGATAAGGACCTCCTACAGATCAAAGATGTACTAAAGGTTTTGATTTCATGATTAGGCAGATAGATGATCATTAAAGGTTCAAGCTTTATCACTTAGGTGCATTGAATGAACTCAACATGGATAAAGTTATCATTTTCAAGAAATCAGGGGAGTAAATATTAGAATTAGGACCTGGAACCATGACCAATTGGTAGGTCTCGTCGAGCTGATCAATTTGGTATATAAAATGGCCATAATTGGATTAGGGGGCTAGGAGTTACAATTTTTGTAACATTTACATCAAGAACTTTGGAGAAGTGAAGAGGGCCATTACCATGTCATTTATGCGCCACCAGCAACTGTGGATTCCCCATCCTGCGGTCCACGTTGCGCACCTATGTCCATCATCACTGGGCCGCTTGGTCACAGCAGCCAACGATACCAGATGCCATCAGCCGCTCACCGTCGCAGCTCCTCACTTCTGACCCACGCTGCCCGTGAGATCACCGCTATCGAGCTGCTGAGGGATGCTCGCGGTCGCCAGGAGCCGCCGCCCACCCAGAACACCCGATCTCCATCCCTTATTCACCGCCCGCCCACCTTCTGCTGCGCTGATACACGATTCCTCTGTTTTGTGTTCAGAACAGAGGATGAACGGAGAGCATCAACAAGCCCTGAATGGGCAGTGTCCAAGCGGCGACGGGGTTAAGGTGCTTCGGCCGCCCAAGTCGTTGTGTACCCGCCACCATTGTGGGTGTACCAGCCGCCGTTGCTGCTTACTAGGCTAGCATCAAACTCAAGCAGCAGAAGGCACATCCGCTGAGGGGTTAGGGAAGAAAGGCTCAAGAGCGGAGGAGGAAAATAAGAATAGGAACTAGGGTTCGATGGGGGCGGGTTATATATATTTGGTAAGTTAGGGTTTGGGATCATGCCCCCCTTCCGTTACCCAATCTGGTGGAGGCGGAGAGCATTTCTTCAGTCATTCGTCAGTTTCCAGAAGAGGGAGAAGAGAGGAGGGAACAAGAAGATGGGCTACAGTGTTGTATTGGGCCTATGTGGCCGGCCCAACAGAGGTAAAGGCATAGAATTGAGCTAAAACAAGGTATAAAAAGAGTAGATCTTAGGAAAATCATAAGAAATCATAGGAAGGTCCAAAAGGTCTCAAATTTGGATCATAGCTTCATAACAGGGTCTAGAACAAGTGTGCAAAATATAAAATCAAAATAATCACGTATGATCAACAACTTAAATCAAAGGGTTCAAGAGTATAACAACACTAACATTTCATGCATATGTGTATCATATTGACTCCAGATGTGAAATCTTTGACTTTAGTGGACATTATAGAGCAACTAAGGTCTCAGATCGTCAAAGAGAGAGAGAGAGAAAGTACAAGATAGGAGAGAGAAAAGTCAGGTTGTCACAGGGGGCACTAGAGTTAAGTTAGGATGATCTATGTTCCTAATGTAGAGAGTAGGGTTTATAGAGTTCAAGGTGATTTTGGTCGATTACTCTAATGTTATAAGCATTGAATGACAAAAAGGAAACTAGATTATCAAAACCCCTAAATTACCCTAAACAAGTTAAGTCTAAGAAGTAATGCAATGCAATTAACTAAGCAAGGGAAAGAAACTACACTACACTAGCATTTAAGGATCTAGAGAAGTTAAGGACCTATGTTACGACTAGCTAGATTAAGAAAGCACTACGATGAGCTAACTACACTAGGAAAGATTGAGTAACAAGAATTGAGCAATTAACTAGAGAGTAATTGAAAGCAAGAAATTAACTAACATGAACAAGCTAAATTAACAAGATGGGTTTTGGCAATGATATAGATAGGTTGGTCGTTTGGGAATGATACTAAGATTCTAGTTGGGGGAAACATATAAAAATAAAGCTCAATGATTCATTATAGATTACTTAAACAAAAAAAACTAGTCAAATTCTAAGAAATCACCCTACACTATTAGTTAGCCTAAGGTGTAGGTGAGATTTCACTAGAATTTGTCTGATCTAGGCTTCTAGAATAGGGTTTATTAGTGTAATTCGGAGCCAAAAGTAGAATTGGGGAGTATAGGTGAGGGTGGTTCACCCCCATTACTCACCACCAAGCTTTTATCAAACTCCTAGGCAATTGCACCAATCAATCCTATACTAGCTACTTATATTCCACACCTAGGAGTAGGAGAAGGACTATATGTAGGGGGAGATGGGGTACTATCTAGGGATCCACTAATTTGACCTAGGATCAAGTCCCAAGACAACCCCAACATAAGCTATCTTCTCCTAGACTTAGGTGGCTTCAAGCACACAAACATAAGCAATTCATATTTGTAGATACATATCACAAGTAAAGACAGGGGAAATGATATTTAAGTAGAAAGCAATCATCATAGAATGAAATCATAGAGTTTACAAATTATCTTCCCCCAACAGGGTATCAAAGTATTAGTTTTGCCCCCAACATCCTACCACAAGGGGCTTAGCTACACATGATTAGACAAAAGAGTAAAGAAAAGAGAAGAATGTGGTAGAAATCCATGCAGCTCATGGAAGATTGTCCTCCTTCACCTCATAGCATCTGTAGAACATGGCACCTCCTTCAAAATGGATGAATGGCATGAAATATAGGGGATTATGGTGGAAATTCTAGAAAACTAGGTTTTTAGGGTGGAAATGGAGCGGAAGTGGAAGGTGGGAGGTAGGTGAACGGCTCGAATGCAAGGAAGTGGCTAAGGAGTAGCTAAAGTGGCCCTGGAGTAGCTAACAGGGAGCTAGTCTTGTATTGTAGCTACCACCTATGTATATATAGGTGGTGGGGAGGTACTAGGTTAAGTGGGCCAGAAGTAGAAAAATAGTGGAGAAAATGGGTAGGGTTAGGTGGTCACCATGACCATGGTGAGGCTTCATGGTCATGGTGGGGATTCAGTGGTGAGATTGTTGGTAGTGGGAATGGTGGAGGTGGAAGGTGGAGCTGAAGTATAAGAATAGGAATGAGTGGCCTGATGAATGTATATTCATCATGAAATTCAATTATCACTTTGGAACAAATTCAACTCTATACATACTATTTCACTCAATATGAATCATAATGTGCAAAATTACTTAGTTGATTTGATTATCAAGGTTTTAACTAAATATTGTTCATTTAACGCAGGTTTTGACAAAGCAGAACAAGTAGTCAAAGTCCACCTTCATCTCTAGCTCTGATCAAGAAATCTAACCAAGCATTTCCACCCATGCTGTCTCAAGATCGTTTGAGCCCATGCGGTCTCAAGACCGTATGACCAACAAAGATCAATTGGAGGTATAATCCAGCCGTAAGGGATCGAGCACTGCATGGATTCAGGACCTCAAAGTAGATTCCTAACCACAGTCGTGGTGGTCCAAAACGGCCATGGTCTGTTGTCATCACCACGACCGTGTGGTGCGGCCACGACCATGGTAGATCAACCTCAACACCTAAGCTTTCACTCACCACGACCATGGTCAATGAGCCATGACTGTGGCACCCTACCTGCATCGACTCCCTCTCACTCGCCACGCTCGTGTGAGGCAGCACGGCCGTGTGGCAGCCACATCACCACTACCATGGTGTCACGCCACGGCCGTGGCTCAATGCCGCCAGGGCCAAATTTCTCACCCACCACGCCCGTGCAAGGTGGCACGGCTGTGGGACAGTAGCTTTACCACGACTGTGGTGCCTAACCACAGTCGTGGTGCGTCGTCTTCAACCTCTGACCATCACTTTTTTGTAGCTCCTGAGCGAGATCGATTGGAGGTGGTTCGTGTACCAAATGGAGTCTCCCCGAGGTCGTTGCTCCTACAGATGAAGGCCGAAGATCGTTCTTTTACCTGAGGGACAACAGATAATTTGACCCAGCTGTTGACGAATTCGGTCACTATTCAAATCCATTACAGAAAAGCAAACGGTATGTCCAAGATTGTTTGCCCTTTGCAACAAAAAACCGTTAGGCCCCCTTGTGGGTTTTAGATCATTTGATCGGCAAGCATAGAAGATCGTTTGGGCATCTGCTGAGGTGAAGACCATTTGGGCATCCACTGACCTAAAGAACGTTTGCCCTTTTCTACACAAGTCTGTTTGGAGTTCTATCGATTTCCAAATTGTTTGCCGATCAAGACCGTTTGGCCTTATACGATTTCCAGATCATTGGCAAAGGATCATTTGGAAGGAGAAAATGGTCTGTGAGACCGTTTGATCTCATGCGGTTTCCAAATCGTTTGCTCAAGACCGTTTGGTCTTATACGGTCTACAGACCTTTGGGCTATTTTAAGTGAAATAGTTTGGGAAAAAATATTGGCAGACTGTTGGTTTCCTTTAATCCCAGACCATTTGGGGGAAGTCTCATGCCTATAAATAGGACCCCAAGGCTCCTCACTTGGACATCGGTTCAGGGACGTTGACAGGCTGCCTGTACACAGGTCCGATCCAAATCCAGTCCAGTTTGTGCCAGTTTCATTTCACCTACTGCCTGTGTTGCAACCAAGGAGGCTGAAGAGAGAAGGAAGACGACGCCAGGGAGATTGTCCGGTCTGTCTTGGCAACTCCCGTTCACGTCCAGATCTACCCTGAAATGACGTAGGAGGCCATATCTTCTTCATCGGGCTGTGACTACCTTCTGCACTGAGTTCATGGTGGATTTTTCTCTCTTTATCATTCTTCTTGTTTCTCGCATCATGAGCGAGTAGTCCCGTTTAGTTGGGGTGCGGGGACTAGCCCCACTGCCCATGCAAGCATGTTATTTTGTTAAACATTCTAAGGCAATGTATATAACTCTTCATTTTGTTGTTAATCGTTATGCTCATAGTTTGATTAATTGCTTGCTTTCATCTTGATTCTTCCTATGTTATGAGAATTTCTTTATGTAGGATTGAATGTTGTTTAACAAGTTGACTCCCAAACTAGAAATAGAATGGGATTCCTTGAGGTCGTAA
The DNA here is from genome assembly GCA_963693085.1 of Alisma plantago-aquatica. Lineage (NCBI taxonomy): Eukaryota > Viridiplantae > Streptophyta > Magnoliopsida > Alismatales > Alismataceae > Alisma > Alisma plantago-aquatica. Next base: position 1,516,431,525 of record OY856409.1, read on the forward strand.
GTGTATGATCCGTGAGGGGACGAGCCATCTAGCCTTCAGTGATGCTTCTGTGAACCTAACTCCTATATAGGGGGTTCACAGCCTTAGCAGGATTTTGTATCTTCTTGTTAATCGTCGATGTTTGCTTGTATATTAATCACCTACTTGCTTATCGATTAATACGATTGAATCCCAAACTAGAAATAGAATGGGATTTCTTCGTGGTCATAAGTGTATGATCCACGAGGGGACGAGCCATCTAGCCTTCGGTGACGCTTCTGTGTGCCTAATGCCTGTATAGGGGGCTCACAACCTTCTTTAGATTTTTGTATCTTCAGAGCCGTAAGTAAGTGATCTGGTTGGTGACGAGACATTTGATTCCTAAGGTGAATCTTACGTGAACCTAACACCCGTATGGGGGGTTCTGCAGCAACTCTATTTGGATTGATATATCTTGCTAGGATTGTTTGAGATTGAATGTGTTTGCGTGTGTAGCGGTGGTGAAACCCAATACCATCCGACGATTCCATATCATTGATCTAAACCCAACTTTAATTCAGCTTTTACTTTCTTGCAATTAGTGCAATTAACCTCAAATCAACTAATCATTCTAAATATTAGTTTTACTTGAGTTAGATTTGACTGAAAAAGATTCTTAAAAATGTTGTCCTTTGGGTTCGATCCTTAACTATACCGCGATAAGACTCGTCCGCTTGTAGGTGGTATTATTGCACTTTGGTTTTGGTAAAAACTCAGTGATATCAACCCCGAGTGAGTTTGTTAGTGCATTCAAATATCACGTCAAATTCTGGCATCGTTGCCCAGGACAACATAATCAGTTAGTCAAATCTAGTTCTTTTAAGACTAATCTAGGATTTTGCTTTTTCCTTTGACGTAATCGATCATCTACTTGAATTTGACTCTACTCAGTGAATCTCACTTTTGAAATCTTTCTATTTTCAGGTACAATCCAAGGCATAGTGCATGCACCGTTCAGACAATCCCAGACTAACATCAAGCTTCAATCCCAAGATAGATAGAACTTTTCATCGTCAAATCAGAGAAAATTAAGCAAGGATGTCTCAAGAAGAAGAAGTAGCTCGAAGGGTGGCTCAAGCTATCAATGCACAGAGAGAGAGGCTAATGCAAGAAGCCAGAGCTACAATTCAAGAGGAAATTCTAGCAGCGCAAGCAGCAACACAGGCAGCTGAACTACAAAAAGATCTTAGAGAGTTCTCAATCCCGAAAGCTGTGAATGTTCATCATCCAATACAACCTCCTCCCACCCACGCTCCTAATTTCGAGATAAGAGCGCATTGGATCACCCTGCTTCAGAACAGCCCATTCTATGAAAAACAAGTTGAAAATAGTTAAGAACATCTTCTAAGGTTTATTGATCTTTGTTCTTTGACAAAGCAAAATGGGGTGTCTGATGACGTCATTAGACTCTGCCTTTTCAAGTATTCCCTCACTAATAGATCCATAAGTTGGTACAATTTTTTGCAAAGTGAAGTACCCATCACCACCTGGCAACAACTCAAAAATGCATTTCTAGAGAAATTCTATCCTTCATCTCCCACATATGAAATTAGAGGCCGAATAACAAATTTCACTCAAGTTCCTAGAGAAACCCTTGCTGAAGCATGGGATAGATACAAAGAGCTTCTACGCAAGTGTCCACACCGTGGAATTCCCAGGAACCAACTCATCGAAATTTTCTATAGGGGTGTGGACGACAACATCAAGAGATTCTTAGACTCCTCATCTGGAGGAAACTTCATGCGTTAGAGTTATGACAGTGCATGGAGAGTCATCACCCTAGTAGTAGAAAACCAAGCAAATTGGGGAAGATCTGTTGGTAAAGGAGTTTTGAAAGTAGCTATAGCCGAAGCTACTCCCGAGTACAAATCTATTGCTGAAACCTTGAAACTCTTAGTTGCCAAGCAAGACCATATTGAATCATCCCTTGCTTCTATTGGAAGAGGACGCTCGCCCAATCGACAATCGGAACAGGTCAAGTCTGCTTCCCTATTCTGTGAAGCATCTAAGAGCACCGATCATTCCACTTTACCATGCAATGTTCTCTATGATGTTGTTCTGAGCAATGTATGTGGTGAAGGAGATAATGGTCAGATGGAAAATATTAATGCTATCAACACCATTCCTGGTCACAGTTATTACAATCCAAATCAGAATAGGAATCATCCAGGTTTTCAATATGGAAACCCCTCTGGAGCAGTTAACTCGCATCAATTTGGTTCAAACAATCAACCAATAGGTCCACCAGGATTCCAGTATAATCAATAACATAACTTTGGGAATCAAGGAAATTTCAAACGAAACTTTCAGAATAAGAACTACAATAATTATCAAAACAACTCTCAGTACCAGAATCTTAATCAACATCAAGGACAACAAGCAAGTCCAGTTTCTCCTGATGACAAGCTATCAGCCATTGAAAAGATGTTGCAAGCTCAACAAACTATGATTGCCAAGCAACAAGATCAGCAGAAGGCTATTGAATCTCAACTAGCTCAACTCGCAGCCAGCATAAAGCCACCTGTTGGAGTCTTTGTTGGCCAACCTGAGAACAATCCTAAGCATCATGAATAGTTGAAGGCAGTCACCACCAGGTTAGGAAAAGACTATTCAGATCCCCCTAAAAAGACACCTGTGGTTATTATAGACGAGGATGAACCTGTGACAGCACAAGACTCAACAACACAAGAGTGACAGACAAGGGAAATCCTAAGAAACCTACTGATGAAGAAACTAAAACACCAGAACCTGATATTCCTATATATAAGCCTCGTATACCTTTCCCAGCTAGTCTAAGGCAAACAAAGCTTGATACCAGATTTAATAAGTTTAATGAGGCTATGAAGAAACTTCATGTTGATATACCCTTCTTGGATGCGCTGGCTGAGATACCAGCCAGTACTAAGTACCTAAAGTCACTTCTCACGAGGAAGTATATAACTGAAGAGTATGAGACGGTAAAACTGGCAATAACTACATCTTGCCCAAGAAACAAAAAGACCCGGGATCCTTTGGAATTTCATGTCACATCGGTGACTCATCATGCAAGAAAGGATTGGCGGATCTCGGTGCAATCATCTCTATTTTTCCACATAGCCTATGCAAAAGACTAGGGTTTGTAGAATTGCTTCATACTGGCATGACCATACAGCTTGCAGACAATTCGGTAACTCTTCCCATGGGGATCATCGAAGATGTCCCAGTCAAAGTGGGCAAGACTCTTATGTCCCATGTGATTTTGTCATCATGGACATTAAAGAAGATGCCATATATCCTCTTATCTTTGGTCGTCCTTTCCTCGCCACTACAAGAGCCCTAATTGATGTTGAAGCTGGTACCTTATTGCTCAGATTAGGCAAAGAAACTCTCAAATTTTAAGTTTTTGAAAGCATGAGACGACCAAGTATGCAAGAAGAAGTCTATCTGATTGACTGCATTGAGGAAATGTCACTCCTGACTCAACAACATTATGAATCAGATGATCTTTTAGAAGTTGCTCTGAGGAACCCATCATTTGATGAACCTAATGACGAACAAGTAAAGGATTGCATCGAATCCCTCAACTCTGCTAAAGAAGATGTTGAAGCCTCTAGTGAAGAACTTAAAGCTATGGAAGATACAGAAGAAACATGTGAGAAACCAGAGGCTCCCAAAATGAAGCTCGTGCCCGAGGGACTGAAGTACGTGTTTTTGGATGATCTCAAGGTTTTCCGAGTTATTATAAATTCTGATCTAACAGTTGAACAAGAGGATAAACTCCTGAAGGAACTAAAAGAAAGGAAGAAAGCCATCAGTTATAAAATGAGTGACCTCACTAGGGTTAGCCAAGCGTTGTGTATGCACAAGATCCCTATTATGGAAGATGACAAGCCTACTATTGAGCATCAATGGAAATTGAATCCAAATATGAAGGAAGTGGTCCATCATGAAGTCATCAAACTACTCACAGATGGAATAATCTATCCGATATCAGATTCACCATGGGTTAGCCCAGTGCATGTAGTCCCAAAGAAAGGTGGAACAACTGTTATACAGAATGAAAACAATGAACTTATCCCCACTCGAATAGTCACAGGGTGGAGAATGTACATAGATTATAGAAAATTAAACAAATCAACTCAAAAAGATCATTTTCCTATGCCCTTCCTTGAACAAGTCTTAGAAAGGTTGGCTCACCAAGAATATTTTTGTTATCTTGACGGTTACTCTGGATTCTATCACATACCCATACATCCATATGACCAAGAGAAAACAACCTTTACCTGCCCATTCAGAACATACGCATTTAAAAGAATGTCGTTTGGCCTCTTCAATGCACCTGCAACTTTCCAACATTGCATGGCTGCAATATTTGCCAGTCTCACCGAAACCATTATGGAGGTTTTTATGGATGATTTTTATGTATATGGTGATTCATTTGATTCATGTCTTAAGTACCTCTCCCTAGTCCTCAAACGTTGTGAAGAAGCACATCTTGTGCTGGGAAAAGTGCCATTTTATTGTAAGGGAAGGCATTGTCCTTGGCCATTGGGTCAAGAATAGAGGAATTGAAGTAGATAAAGCCAAGATTGAAGTGATTTCTAAACTGGATATACCTACAAATGTAAAAGAAGCCCGTGCTTTCCTAGGACATGCAGGATTTTACAAAAGATTCATAAAAGATTTTTCCAAGATAACGAAGCCTATGACGAATCTATTACTAAATGATATTGATTTCAACTTCGACGAAAAATGTGTGAAAAGTTTCAATAACTTGAAGCATGCTCTCACAACAACTCCCATCATTAGAGCTCCTGAGTGGGATCATCCATTTGAAATCATGTGTGATGCTAGTGATTATGCTGTGGATGCTGTTTTAGGGCAATATATGGAGAAGAAACATTATGTGATCTATTATGCATCGAAAACTCTCGATGAAGCCCAGAAGAATTATGCAACTACTGAGAAAGAACTTCTAGCAGTCGTGTATGCCTTTGATAAGTTCAGATCCTACCTAATTGGTTCAAAGGTCATTGTCTACATAGACCACGCTGCCATTCATTACCTTCTAGCTAAGAAAGATGCAAAACCTAGGTTGATTAGATGGATCCTCCTATTAGAAGAATTTGATTTAGAGATAAGAGATAAAAAGGGTACAAAGAATGTTGTAGCAGACCACCTCGGTCACATCCACACTATGGATACTAAGAAGATCCCGATCAATGAATCCCTACCAGATGATCAACTGATGAAGGTCTCAGAAGTTGTGCCATGGCACTTAGATTTTTTGAATTACCTTGCTGCTGGGGTTATTCATCCTCAATGCACCGGAAATGCACTGAAGAAATTTATGCATGATGTGAAACAATATCACTGGGATGAGCCATATCTTTTTAAGCTATGTGTTGATGGTCTTTACAGACGATGTATCACTGAGGAAGAAACAAAACTCATTCTAGAGCACTGCCACTCTGGCCGAGTTGGAGGACGCATGAGTTCTAAGAAGACTGCTATAAAGGTTTTGCAATGTGGATTCTTTTGGCCAACTATATCCAAGGATTCCTACAACTTTGTTCTATCATGTGACAAATGTTAAAGAATAGGTAACATTATGAAGAGAGATGAGATTCCACTTAAGTTGTGGCAAGAAATTGAAATATTTGATGTTTGGGGTGTGGACTACATCGGGCCATTCCCACCTTCATACAAATTTTCTGACATCCTAGAAGTGGTTGATTACGTCTCAAAATGGGTCAAAGTTATACCAACCGTCACTAGTGATTCCAAACCCGTGATCAAATTATTCAAAGATATTATATGCCCCCATTTTGGAGTGCCACGAACCGTGATATCTGACGGAGGGTCTCACTTCCTTGAAAGAAGCTATGAAGCTTTGTTGAGAAAATATGGTGTAACACATAAATTAGCCTCACCTTATCATCCACAAACAAGTGGACAAGTAGAGGTTTCTAATCGTCAACTAAAGGCTCTTCTAGAAAAAATTGTAGGCCGTAATCAAAAGGATTGGTCAGTGAAAATTAACAATGCATTATGGGCCTACCGAACCGCTTATAAAACTCCCCTCGGGACTACACCCTTCCGATTAATATATGGAAAAGCTTGCCACCTGCCAGTCAAATTGGAACACAAGGCATGGTGGGCAATTAAACAACTGAATTTCAACATGAAGAAAGCTGGCCAAGCCAGGATTCTGTAACTCCAAGAGCTGGATGAACTCAGGATGACAGTTTACGAGAATGCGTGAATCTACAAAGAACACACCAAACTTTGGCATGATGGTCATTTGAAAAGAAAAGACATACAAGTGGGAGACCAAGTTCTGTTGTTCAACTCAAAATTGAAGTTATTCCCAGGAAAACTGTGGCGTCCCCAAATTTTCAAAAACTTAATCTGATGTGAGACGTCCAAATTGAAACCCTCACCTCAGCGAGAATCCCATTTTGAACATCCCACACTAGGCTAAGAAGAAGAAAATTAGAGGAAGTTAAAAGGAAACATACATCAGTAGCACATGCACATGAACAATAAACAAACCACAACACATGTTCACCATTCAACATATAATTACAACATGAATTGTTACAACATTTGATATTACATATTGAACAGCAAACTTAAACATATACATGTACTACCACTAAACTATAGGATCTTAAGACAACAGGTCCACCTGTACATCAGCTCGCTATACAACTCTCACTATCCTGGATCTTCAAGAGCATAACCACAACCTAAACAAAAAGATTACATGCGGTACACGTCAGCACAATATTTCATGAATATTGTACTGAGTACGCCTACGTGTCTTTTATTTACCTCTCATCATATCTTGGCAATAAGATAAAACTAATATACTTGGCAGTAACCGAAGAATATAAGAAAAGCATATACTTGCACAAGGATATTCATTAACAAAAGAGAACACATATTTTAAGCACATTTCCATTATATATCCATGCATTTGCCACCTGAGGGAATAATGCATCATCTCTGCTACCAACGAGAATGAGATGTAAGGCCTTATGATCTACTACCAAAGAGTTAGATCATTGTACAATGTGATCTGCTACCAAAGAGAATGATCACTTTCAAGCACTATGCTACCAAAGAGAATTAGTGCTTTCATATAATGGAACAAATATATTATGTTTGATGTGTTCATAGCCATAAGTATGGAAAGTCATGCAACATATCATACAAGAACAATCATTTCAATCAATACCATATTCCAAGTATTTACTAGTCATATAACACAAGTATATTGTATAATAAGCCAAGTAAGAGGTAATGGCGTACCTTCCAAAGAGATAGATCATTCTAAACACATATCACTGATGTCAACTATAAGCTTGGTCAAACCTGATCAACAAGACCATATACTATCATCAGGTTCTCATCTTATTATATCTCATCTTAACCCTAATCGTGTTCATATTAGGGTTTTCTTATCTCTTTAGGATATTCTCATGATTACTTGTATTCTTGTCCTAGATTTATCTTACTAATGTCATATTCCAGATTACATCTCATTATCAAAGTTCATCATCTGAACATTAGGTTCCATATATTTTTGTGTGTCCATTAATCATATCTTATATGCATTATACATATTAGGGTTACAACCCATGTATTTAGGGTTCATCTTCATGTAACATGAATTCTGTGTACAAAACTGATCTCAGATCTACATATTATCTTCCAATTACTGATATGAACTTATTCTGTAAATTTTGTCATTTATTGAGCATGTATGCATTTAATACATTTAATTTGGGATTATATATCACATGAAGAGTCATTATCATGTTTCTATGAATTCCATATATAACTGATCTCAGAGTTACATATTGCCTTCTAATTACTGATATGAAGGTATTCTGTAATTACCATGATTTATTGAGCATGCATCTATTTATTGCATTTTATTTAGGGTTATAGGTCCTAATTAGACATATTAAGCAAATTACATGATTTCATACATCATCATGATCATTCCTGGCATCAGGTGCACTATAAGCATTATTATAGACCTATTGGCATTTTTCCACAATTTTAGAACATCATTTGATATTTATTATCCATTAAACAAGTATTACACAAATTACATGATATCACTGATATTAGTTCTTCAAAAGTCTGATATTATGCTTCCATTGTATTCTACTCATTTTTCTGAGAATTTCGATACCTTATTTGTATTTTTCTGACATTCGTACTATTTTCTATGCATTATACAAGATCTAATAATTTTCTGAAGAAAATACCTTGATCGGCCAATCGCGGGCCGCCACGTGTCCACGTGAGGGCGCGATTGTTCCAGGCTTGGTCCGGTCGGTCCTCCCTGGCTCGGCTCAGTTCTACCCGGGTTTGGCATTGAGTCGGCCGGTCCTCCTTGGTTTGGACCCGGTTCATCCCCTCTTTTTCTTTCTCGCGAGAACGCGCGTGTGCGTTCCTCTGTTTCTCCAGGGCACCGCCGCACGGTCCACCTCCGGTGAGCGATCGAGTGGTGCAGAGGGCTCCTCGTCGGCGCTTCATGCCGCCATAACGATCAGCATCCATCCACCTCCCTCCGCGGCCACTTGGTAGCGCCCCACGGCTTCTCGTTCTCCGACGAGATGGGAGCGCCGCCGCCTTCCTTGGCTACGGCGGAGCAAAGGGGCAAAATGCCTCTGCTCCTCCTTGTGTCATTCTGAAGCTTCGGAAAGCTTCCCAAGGCTACTACGAACTCGTCCACGACCTTGATCCGCGGCGGTCTGCACTCCATAGGCGTCGCCGACTTCATCTTCTTCCTTGGTGTGGGTGAGCTCGGCGCCTGGTACAGCTATCACCGAGGTCCTCTTTCCATGAGGAAACTTCTCCTCAGACCTTCGTCCTTCATTTCCACCTTCTTATCCTCTTTCGGACACCCCTCTAGCTCCCCTTCTTCCTTCTTCGACAACCTACTCTCCAACCTGTAGGTTGCGATGGAGAGGTACAGAGATGGGGAGGGTGGAACTCCCTCGTCTGAGCTCTATCAAGCCCAAATAAGGGGTCGCCCGACCCCTCTCCTCACGCTGAAGCCAACTACCTTGTTGGACTCCCCCACACATACCCACGATCAGCGAGTACTTCGACATTGCGGTCAAGCCTGCGGTCAAGGGGGTAACCGCAAGGTTAGGGACGACTCTGGGACCCTTGATCTTCAATCCAACGGTCTGGGTGAGTCCCTCGCTTGAGCCCATCCGCGACCCATTCAAACTAATGGTCTCAGACGCTGGATCAGCTGTGGACGGCCTTGATTTGCCCACGCAGACGCAGCCCAAAACAAGGGTGCGTGACATTGATATTTAATCAAAGACTTAGGCTAATCAACACAAGAAATGCACATTATTTCCCAATTTCAAACCTTCATAACTCCTTCTAGGGTACTCCAAATGCCACCAAATTTTAACCATAGCTCCCCTACCTCTCGAGCTACCTTCTATTCAAATTTGGTGACAAAACTCATATGTTAGGTCATCCAATAAAATTCCTCAAGAAGGCATATAAAGAGAGTTATTAATCATTATATAAATCTCATTTAACATCTCCACTTTACTAAAATACTTGAAACTCTTAATATAACTCAAGATATGGATTCTAATATGTTATTGGACATTTATGGATTTCCAAAACCCACTCCATCACATCCTACACACCTTAAAAGATATTTCATCCTCGAAATTAAGCTCAAGAAATCCACTTTGTCACATCATATACATCTTAAAAGAACTTTCGTCCTCGAAAGTAACCATACTCATACTTCCAAGGAAAACCTTATCTTGCCTTCATCCACATGTAGAAACTATTCTAGGGGTAACATATCTGTAAGGTTACCTAGAACCATGTATCCACAACACTATTAGGAGGTTTACAACCATCTTGGGTGCACAAACACTCCCTAAAAGGCTCAAACAAAGGTTTATAAGCTTAGGTTATGTCACTACATATATCATATGTTAGATTTGGATCCCTATCTTTATCCATGCATTAGGGTTTCTACATCATATTACCATGTTCTAACAGAGTTAACTAGGATTAACTCATACACCAAGATGTCATCAACATTTTACTGAGCTAATTATTAGAACATGTTCATTGTTAACATATCTCTTTTAGGAGGGAGTTAACCATAATTAACTCACTTTATCCATCAAGAGCACATCAATGTGTTAAAAAAAATCATTATGTTGTGTTAATTATCAAACTATATATTTTTTTTTTCACCTTTGTTACGCACTTAAGATTAACACCTCATGCAACATGTTTCCATTCGTATGATCTTATTTCATTGTTTATAATAAACTGTAACATTTATTTGTGATTTCATCACAACATTAGTTTCCAATTTCTCATTATCATCATTATTCATGTATATATATATATATCACATCTCGAGATTTGAACACATCCTTACATATATTATATTATGGTTGTATTAAACAACTTATCCAAGTGGCTCATGAAACATGTATCAAAACTCCATATAGTCCAATTGAGGTTCTCCTAACCCATACCACGAGGGTAGTTCCATGCTCAGTCTCTCTGAGCTAACTCAACTCTATGAGTATGTCATATGCATATACTTTATCTTTCCTCTCAGTTTAGGGTTCTCGTATTACCTCATTGGCACTAGTGATAACTTCATTAGCTCTAGCCACGTAAGCACAAACCAAAACATGCTACAACATACTATTCATAGGTCTTCTACCCATGAAACATGCCTATCCAAAGCTCTCTTATATATACACCACTAGATTCCTATGCGGGAAACCACCAACCCGAGCATGAGGCTTCACAAAAACTAACATAGCTACCTCCTCCAGGGTCTTGGGCTCTCTCCCTCACCCAGATGGAAGGTTCTCATATTCATGTTCACATATAACGAGCCTCTCTCTATCTCTAGGGTTTGGTCTTCCCAAGGACATCTAGGGTTCAAGAAGACTATAGGAATCATGCATAAAGCAACTCATCTCAATCACTCAGGAGTAGTCTAGTTCAGGACATATCATATCACATATCTTAGAATTCTCATATCTTGGAGTCTAGGTTCTCTGACCTTCTCCCAATGGGTCTCACTCTCTCTGGAGTTAACCCCGAAACCGGTCCTAACACTAGAGGTCCTCCTTCGTAAAAGAGCTTGAGGCTCATGCTGACTCACAACCTCGTCTTAACTTAGCTTATCTTATCTCATAAAAGCCTAGTTACTTACATCATAAAACTTATCTCAAATCCTCAAAACCGAACTTACATCCTCAAAGACAAACACATATCATCACAACTATCTTACATCATTTATATATGACTTAGATCATATCATCAAACTTATTTTGTCTATCACATACTCCAAACAAGGCTCTAGACATCTAATCTAGAACTACACTCTCTTCTAGACTGATGTCATTCACTTTCACTCAGGTTGCATGACCACCTCCTACTCGTACATGTGTGGGGACACATTTTTGTAATACATATACATAATAAAATATTATATAGTTTTTCTCCGATAAAACAAGCGTCAGAGAAAACTATCGAGTTTCGATTCGTTTGGAATCAAAAACCAAAACCAGAAACGAGTGTCCCACACATAGTAGAGAGTCCAGTGTCATGAAAACTAAGGAAAGGGGTGAGAACAAGGGGTAGACTAGTGTAGCTACTCTAGACAACGTGCACAATATGTCTAGGGTTTCTCTTCCTTTTATGTACGTCATTTCCAAATAGTGCAACGTCCCATACCGCTGCACTACAAGGAAAGAACGACATCTAAGGACTTGCTACGCAACAAGCACCAGTCTAGACCTAGTTCTCGGACATCTAGGTGCTAACCTAGAGGCTAGGTCAGATCTAGTCTCTAAAAGATGACTAATCTAACCCTAAAAGATTATTAAGTTCAAGGTTCTTTAGTTTTGTGTTGCATAATGAGCAAATGTCAGGCTTTGCTATTGTTCATGCTCTGATACCACCTGTGGCGTCCCCAAATTTTCAAAAACTTAATCTGATGTGAGACGTCCAAATTGAAACCCTCACCTCAGCGAGAATCCCATTTTGAACATCCCACACTAGGCTAAGAAGAAGAAAATTAGAGGAAGTTAAAAGGAAACATACATCAGTAGCACATGCACATGAACAATAAACAAACCACAACACATGTTCACCATTCAACATATAATTACAACATGAATTGTTACAACATTTGATATTACATATTGAACAGCAAACTTAAACATATACATGTACTACCACTAAACTATAGGATCTTAAGACAACAGGTCCACCTGTACATCAGCTCGCTATACAACTCTCACTATCCTGGATCTTCAAGAGCATAACCACAACCTAAACAAAAAGATTACATGCGGTACACGTCAGCACAATATTTCATGAATATTGTACTGAGTACGCCTACGTGTCTTTTATTTACCTCTCATCATATCTTGGCAATAAGATAAAACTAATATACTTGGCAGTAACCGAAGAATATAAGAAAAGCATATACTTGCACAAGGATATTCATTAACAAAAGAGAACACATATTTTAAGCACATTTCCATTATATATCCATGCATTTGCCACCTGAGGGAATAATGCATCATCTCTGCTACCAATGAGAATGAGATGTAAGGCCTTATGATCTACTACCAAAGAGTTAGATCATTGTACAATGTGATCTGCTACCAAAGAGAATGATCACTTTCAAGCACTATGCTACCAAAGAGAATTAGTGCTTTCATATAATGGAACAAATATATTATGTTTGATGTGTTCATAGCCATAAGTATGGAAAGTCATGCAACATATCATACAAGAACAATCATTTCAATCAATACCATATTCCAAGTATTTACTAGTCATATAACACAAGTATATTGTATAATAAGCCAAGTAAGAGGTAATGGCGTACCTTCCAAAGAGATAGATCATTCTAAACACATATCACTGATGTCAACTATAAGCTTGGTCAAACCTGATCAACAAGACCATATACTATCATCAGGTTCTCATCTTATTATATCTCATCTTAACCCTAATCGTGTTCATATTAGGGTTTTCTTATCTCTTTAGGATATTCTCATGATTACTTGTATTCTTGTCCTAGATTTATCTTACTGATGTCATATTCCAGATTACATCTCATTATCAAAGTTCATCATCTGAACATTAGGTTCCATATATTTTTGTGTGTCCATTAATCATATCTTATATGCATTATACATATTAGGGTTACAACCCATGTATTTAGGGTTCATCTTCATGTAACATGAATTCTGTGTACAAAACTGATCTCAGATCTACATATTATCTTCCAATTACTGATATGAACTTATTCTGTAAATTTTGTCATTTATTGAGCATGTATGCATTTAATACATTTAATTTGGGATTATATATCACATGAAGAGTCATTATCATGTTTCTATGAATTCCATATATAACTGATCTCAGAGTTACATATTGCCTTCTAATTACTGATATGAAGGTATTCTGTAATTACCATGATTTATTGAGCATGCATCTATTTATTGCATTTTATTTAGGGTTATAGGTCCTAATTAGACATATTAAGCAAATTACATGATTTCATACATCATCATGATCATTCCTGGCATCAGGTGCACTATAAGCATTATTATAGACCTATTGGCATTTTTCCACAATTTTAGAACATCATTTGATATTTATTATCCATTAAACAAGTATTACACAAATTACATGATATCACTGATATTAGTTCTTCAAAAGTCTGATATTATGCTTCCATTGTATTCTACTCATTTTTCTGAGAATTTCGATACCTTATTTGTATTTTTCTGACATTCGTACTATTTTCTATGCATTATACAAGATCTAATAATTTTCTGAAGAAAATACCTTGATCGGCCAATCGCGGGCCGCCACGTGTCCACGTGAGGGCGCGATTGTTCCAGGCTTGGTCCGGTCGGTCCTCCCTGGCTCGGCTCAGTTCTACCCGGGTTTGGCATTGAGTCGGCCGGTCCTCCTTGGTTTGGACCCGGTTCATCCCCTCTTTTTCTTTCTCGCGAGAACGCGCGTGTGCGTTCCTCTGTTTCTCCAGGGCACCGCCGCACGGTCCACCTCCGGCGAGCGATCGAGTGGTGCAGAGGGCTCCTCGTCGGCGCTTCATGCCGCCATAACGATCAGCATCCATCCACCTCCCTCCGCGGCCACTTGGTAGCGCCCCACGGCTTCTCGTTCTCCGACGAGATGGGAGCGCCGCCGCCTTCCTTGGCTACGGCGGAGCAAAGGGGCAAAATGCCTCTGCTCCTCCTTGTGTCATTCTGAAGCTTCGGAAAGCTTCCCAAGGCTACTACGAACTCGTCCACGACCTTGATCCGCGGCGGTCTGCACTCCATAGGCGTCGCCGACTTCATCTTCTTCCTTGGTGTGGGTGAGCTCGGCGCCTGGTACAGCTATCACCGAGGTCCTCTTTCCATGAGGAAACTTCTCCTCAGACCTTCGTCCTTCATTTCCACCTTCTTATCCTCTTTCGGACACCCCTCTAGCTCCCCTTCTTCCTTCTTCGACAACCTACTCTCCAACCTGTAGGTTGCGATGGAGAGGTACAGAGATGGGGAGGGTGGAACTCCCTCGTCTGAGCTCTATCAAGCCCAAATAAGGGGTCGCCCGACCCCTCTCCTCACGCTGAAGCCAACTACCTTGTTGGACTCCCCCACACATACCCACGATCAGCGAGTACTTCGACATTGCGGTCAAGCCTGCGGTCAAGGGGGTAACCGCAAGGTTAGGGACGACTCTGGGACCCTTGATCTTCAATCCAACGGTCTGGGTGAGTCCCTCGCTTGAGCCCATCCGCGACCCATTCAAACTAATGGTCTCAGACGCTGGATCAGCTGTGGATGGCCTTGATTTGCCCACGCAGACGCAGCCCAAAACAAGGGTGCGTGACATTGATATTTAATCAAAGACTTAGGCTAATCAACACAAGAAATGCACATTATTTCCCAATTTCAAACCTTCATAACTCCTTCTAGGGTACTCCAAATGCCACCAAATTTTAACCATAGCTCCCCTACCTCTCGAGCTACCTTCTATTCAAATTTGGTGACAAAACTCATATGTTAGGTCATCCAATAAAATTCCTCAAGAAGGCATATAAAGAGAGTTATTAATCATTATATAAATCTCATTTAACATCTCCACTTTACTAAAATACTTGAAACTCTTAATATAACTCAAGATATGGATTCTAATATGTTATTGGACATTTACGGATTTCCAAAACCCACTCCATCACAAAAACTCTGCTCCCGCTGGTATGGACCTTACATTGTCAAAAGCATCTCCCCACATGGTGCTTTCTCTTTATGGAGCAAGAAGTTGGGTGAATTTGTGGCAAACGGTCAATGCTTGAAAAGACATTTCACCACAGAAGATTTGAGCACTGAAGAAATAATAGATCTCTCTAATCCAAAGGAACCACCATGAAGTCGAAGATATCGAGTCGAGCCATCGACATAAAATAAAGGCGCTTGTCGGGAGGCAACCCGATCAATAAATTTCTTTTCCGAATATTTCTTCAATTTTGTTTTTACCTTCTAGTTAATTTTTCTTTAAATAAAATTCACATCGCGAGATGCAATTTTAAGATCTAACTTCCCTTTACCCTTGAGATTTTCAGATAAGAGGATGCGCGCTGACTGGAACGCAACCACATCTGGTAGTCAATCTAGCATGATTTTTCCCATCCATCTTGAATTTAGTGTTTGCTCGGGACAAGAAAATATCTAAGTTCAGGGTGGAGGCGTGGGTGGTACGTATCTCACTTTCCACCTACACCCATCATTTTCATACTTAAGTTGTCACCGTCACATTTTTGATAAAAAAATTCAAATTTTTTCAAAATTCTTTAATGTTTTTCAAAGATTTTGAATAGATACTTGATGAATTTTTGACACTTCTTGGTTTCATTAAAAGTCACTAACTAACCTTTTATTCATTTTGGATCATTATATTCTCCTTATTCGAAGTAAATCCTCAAAAGGACCACTTTTTGAAACTAGCCTTTTGATTGACTTCATCTTGTGAAGCTTATAATTCCTAACATCATGATACTTATGCAAAAATGATAAGTGTCTATCAAACTGATAGGGATAAAACACGTCATTCTTCCTAACTGATTTGTGGAACAATTGCATGGAATCCCCACCGGATCCTCATCAAGTCATTATTTGAGCAGAGTTTGATAAAGAGAACAACCCGGTGCACTGAATTGTAAATCAAGTTGCATTCTAATCTGAACTTTTTCACCTTAAATGAAATCTAAGATAGTATCTGACATATATGTACTACGCATTCAGATAAACAATCATTCATAACCAAGGGGATCCAGATAAACAAATTTCTCTATTTAATTATACATCAATTTTAGTCATAGATAAATTCCCTATATTTCAGTTTACTCTTATAACCTATACAAATACTTAGGGAATTCTCATTAGGATGTTTTGTATACATTTATAATGTGATTTTATCATCTAAAATTCATCAAAACAGAGGAAGAATCCATTCCATATCATTTTGCAACAACTTAGATCAAACAAACAATTCAGGGTTTGTAGTCGCATACTAAGAAATTGAATATTATGGATGATTTAACTATTTTTTGTGCAATATACTATTTAAAAGAAGTTCCCACTTACCCTAAGGTGTGAAAACACCTTAAAAACGCAGCTCATCCATGAAAATCTCGATCTCATATCAAATCCCTAGCAATTCACCCAATTCTTCTTCCTTTCAACTCGGAAACCCTAAAAATGAGGGAGTACAAAGAAAGAGTGAGAAAAGGCAAAGTTTTGATACCATTTTTGATCTAATCAAATGAGGTATGGAATCTTGACATGTGAGAGAAGATTCACCATGAAAGGCTATGCAAAGAAGCTCAACTTACTTGATTTCATTATATATCAGATAGAGAAACCCTAGATCAGGAATTCCACCACTTTCTCCTCTCAAACCATAACTCTCTCTCTAGGATTTCATTTCTCTATAATGAATCACAAATTATGAGAGCTACTAGTGTGTTAGGGTTACCATATAAAGCAATTGAGCTGCTTGGGTGAATTGCACATTGACACCTCACTAAACGTTTTCTTAATTTCAGCAGATTTTTCTTTCGTAAAAAGTTACTGTAATTCTTGTATTTTAAAGATCAAACCTTCCCCAAAAATTACTAAAATTTAGCATTTTGTTTTTCATTTAATTATAAATCTTCGATGAAAATTTTAGATCATTATGAGATACTATTAAATAATTAAAAATATAATAGTGAACTACTATCTAGAAATCTACAAAACAATCGGTTGAAGAGAAAATGCCCCAGAATGGCCATGCTAGCTGACACGTCCGTGCTAAGATAGACCCAGCATGTTTGTGCTGACTACCATAGCCGTGGTGTATTGGTTTCATTAGATTTGAGTACAAAAGTTGGTCAACAGTGCAATTCTTTCAAAACGGTCGTGTGACCTAGCATGCCCGTGCCACCAATGACCTAACACAGCCGTGTTACCCACCACGATCATGCTATCCAAGCCTCCAACTACCATTTCTATTTTCCTATGCCTAAATCTCTCATTCCTTCCCGACATGAACTTGTTTGGTGAAAACCCTAATTTCAGCCGACTAGGGTTTATATTTTCTCAAATCCTAATTATACAAAGCGATAGCATACTTGAAGTTCTCATTAAGTTTAACACAACATAATTGAACTACCATCCTTAATCATGTTTAATCAATGACCAATATAATTAAGCATTTAGTCATCCAAATAAACCCTGACTTACCAATTAAGCTCAGATACGGTCATAACAATTCTTCCCCCCCCCCTAAAAAGGTTTCGCCCTCAAAACGTACATATGCAAGTAAAGTACATTCAGGGTTTATTTTAAACTTCTGAAATCTTTCATGTCATTATATTCTTATATTTCATACTTGAATGTAGTTTTCAACATTAAGTCCTTCATTTCTTTTCTAATCACAACATGTTTGAAATTGTTCTCAAATGATAAAAAACAAATTCTCTATGCCACAATCAATCATAGCATAGAGAGAGAAACAACAATTTCAAAATTTTCATACTCTTGAGGTGTTACCTCAACATTGATAATCTAATCCAACTAACTCAATTCATATGGCTCAATATGTACTATTGTTATGTACTACCTCAAAGTCACAAAAGAGAGTTCACCGTGTTGTTTTGAATTTTACTATTGTGCTACTCAAATAGCAAAATAGTCTTGAGTTAGAAGACTAGATTCAACAACAATTGTTCAATACTACTCATGGCACCCCCATTGGATCATGGATTCATAAGGTGAAGCATCACCATCACATTCCATACTATTCTCAAGTATGAACCCACACATAATTCAAGGTGTAACCATCAAGTTATAGCATACTAGGGTTTCAGCAATAGTAACAGAGTACTCCACGATTGTATTAATCATTCAAGGACTATTCATACCCAATTACCATCACTTAGTTATATTAAAGCTAGGTATAACAAGCTATACCTCATTAAGGCTACATATCAATACAATATGGTTATCATCTCTCATATTCATATGAGTGAATAGGTAAGACTACCTTATTCAGGGTAACCCTCCATTTGTTCCATCATCATTCAACCCATATCACCATACCACAATTGTACAATACTAAGATGGAATACTGATATGAATCACTTAAATTATCAGATACCTTCCATTAACATATTACTTGCACATGGACACTGAAATCATACATAGAACCAATTTACATCCCTCATTATACCTTCAACAAATGACACTTCTAAAAAACAAATTCACGTATTACTAAAAGTCATTGTTTACTATTATCTCCTCATTCATTACTACTTACTTCTTGTTACTTATCCTTCTCATTTTGATCATATAAAATAAACATCCCTAAAATTGAAACATACAAGGTAAGAATAGATTATTCATCATTCTTGATATCACTGTAAGAATTTATTTCTTACCCTTTTCTCTGAATCATTTCCATATTGTTTATCTACCTTTCAGGTTAGTTACCATTAAACCCTGGTTTACTATCAGTGATAGTTTACTTCTCATAGTGTGAATCTCATGATCTTTTTTTATAGAGGTCAAATCACTAGTGGCATCCCTTGAACTACTACAACTCTAAACATTCTAGGTTTTGGCCCTTATCAGTAGAATGACGTTATAACGATGTGACTTTTCTCCATTAGTTTGAAATTCAAACTTTGGATATCACAATTTTTACTAAAGTCTTCCTTATCTTATCAATTGAATTTCCTTTCTCTTACTTGGCCATTTAGATATATTACATTCTCAATTTACCCTGCTAGGGTTTCATCATCATATTGTGTGTCATTATTACATTCACTAGATGTCTCTACCATGGTGGTTATGCATCATATATGATTTATTTTCTTATCACATCATTTCCACATTGCTCTCATTAAGTAATATATGAAAAAGAAGATGATTTTGAGACTTAGAATTCTTATCTTCAAACATTCCCCTAATACATTTTGTGTATGTAGGTTTAATTAGTTATCAAGAAGGATACTTGACTAATTAACACTTTCTTGAATCTCCTAACCTCTTTCTTTAATAATCTATATTTCTCCATCATGTTTCAAACCCTTCCATACTTTCCATAATCCTCTTACCATATACTACTCTTCCACCTACCATCTTTAACTTCTACTTTTCTCTTTTGATCATGTTACTTATTCATGTGTATGATCATGTATACCATGTTGCATATTTTTTTTATCCTTCTACTAATGTGAAGTTAAAATTTTAAATCAATATTCTCTCTACTAGTTTCACCTCATGTTTAATACATAACATATCCATCATTTTAAATCAAACGACTCATGCATGGGTCAAACTTAGTTTCTCTTTCAATCAAGTTTTTCCTTCCTGAAAATAGTCTACCTTTGTATGACTTATTCATTTGTTAAAATACACTTTTGTTTTTCTTTTAGAAACTAGTATGTTGTTCTATAGAGACTTAGAATCAAAAGGCAGTAAGGATGAATGTATTAAACTTATTAATAAAGGTATACATTCCATGCTCTCCATTATACCATAACCCTCATTCCTTAATCAAACTAATCATTTCCAACATTTCTCTTTGTTTCAATTAAGTTTCTTGTTCTGGTCTTATGATTTACATGATCATCTAATTCTATTTACTTTAACTCTTCTGAAGACTCTTCAATTCTACATAATTATTGTATACTTAACTCTTTTCTTCTATTTTCCCTTTGCTTTAGAATACACAAATGCATTTTACTCAATTATATGTTCCATTCCTCATGATTGATTCTTACTATCTTGGTCCTTACATACTTTTCACATACCTTTTCCATATTTCATATTTAGATTTCATATAATACTAATCATTAAAATTAATCTAAACCTTATGTTGTGTTCCTTTATTCCCAATTATGGGTTTCTCATATGAGGCCCCAAAGTTGGATCTCAGATATCATTTCCAACTGATTCTTAGCTATTCCAATCTTTCTCATATGTTTTAACATCTTAGTGTATGACCATTCTCACTATGATGTGGGTCTAATTTATCTAGAGTCTACTATTATTATATTATTAATAGGAGTCATTAGATCCCAGTAATGCATTGTTCCAGCCGGACCAGGTCGAACCTGCAGTCCTGAAGCCAAGAGCTACTCAGGATTAACCAACTCATAATAATCTCAAACATGTGGAAAGAATATCCACTTAGGGAAAACTCATTTAAACATAACTTATGGTCTACTTGATACAAAGAATATAAATAATAACTGAATCACTTCATGATACACAACAATATAAAAGAACCATATATATTCTACAAACTAATAATTTGAATTCATACATATAAGAGCATTTCAATTGATCTACAATCAAATAAGCAATATAAAGCAAGAGTTGTATCACATTCTATGTTTAATGATCTCTTACTCCTTCATTACTTTCTAGTCTCCTAAACCTAAGATTTCTAGGGTTTCTCTCTAGCCCATCCTTCCTCTGCATACCTGGCTAGGGCATTCAGAGAAGAATAGAAAGAGTAGCTTGATACTGGTCAGCCTAAGTATCCAGATACATGGCTAGGGTATTCAAATACCCAGACCTCCCAGAGCTAAAGAGACATCAACTCTTAACTGCCACACTTATTACTCTAACTTTCTATCCTAACAGTCCCTGACAACTCAGCCTAAGCTCTGATACCAAAAGAATTGTCACGGCCACATCCCACAATTACCACTAATCATGAGATGTGGGCATAACTTTGAGGATTACACTTAATACAAAGTTCACTCCTGACTTTTCCTTTTTATTTCAAACTCTTTGTTTTATCGCATTCAATCACATAAACAAACTTTACAAAAGAATTAAACTTTTATTACTCTAATATGATCTTAACATTAATGATACACATGAATACATCCATTCTATTTCTCACACTTCCATTTATATACATCATGTTAATCAGATACATTCTCTCTTATCAAGGAATCAAAGATACAAAACATCATGTATAACTCTCTCACATCTATACAAGGACCTAGAGTGACAGGGACCGACTAAACTTAACTAATCTCATACTTAACTCATGTGGTAGATGTACTCTGATTCTTTGACCTTCTTCAAGTCCATGTGGTTTCCCTAAACATTGTGAGTAGAGGGGTGAGCCTAGTCGCTTAGTGAATGAGTACTTCAAAGAAATAGTCTATAGCACTGATATAATTACATATATACCTTTGACCAACTGATATCAATTATAACAACAGTAAGCTTTAAAGAGACTGATCATTCACAATAATAAATATGGTAGGATACTCTAGATATCTACAAGAGTGAAACAATATATGAACGTGCTTGTTTGATCATAAAGAGGACTAATAATTTAGAAACATACAAAGAATAATTGAGTAACTACACACACTTGTTTAACCTCTCATTCATCTTGTTATGCCCTGAACCCACATGAGGTGTACCACAACATGTGAAAGAATCACAGTAAGCTACGATCTCACTGTAAAAGGCTGAGAAGCATGGCCAGGTTCCTAAGCCTATCTCTCAAGTAAGACCCTGTCTGCAGTGGGCCTCTGCACGTCTACCTCTTGGCGGCTAATGGGAGGAGCCGGATATCTCAGACTCCACCTCTCAACCTAGGTACTCAGGCGGTGAGTCAAAGGCCTCAGACTTACTGTGCATCATTGGACCTACTGGCCACTGATCACGTACAACATGTAACACAGGTACCATCGACATCCGTAGTTGGTTTTGGGTACCACACAACTGTAAGGAGTCTTCCCTACCGGTCAAGACCCCCGCACCCTACTGGTGCGCTCTGACTTACCTCGATCTGTGCTACCTCCAGTCGGGAAACTGTTTCCTCCCCATAACACAAGCCTCATCCTGTGACGATTCTATAGTGTTTAGGGCATCGAAATGTCTAATTCACTCTTTACATTCATAATTCAATCATCACATCAACATATCTTAGTTTAGCTTTGTAAGCCATTCTTTTCATAGACCATCTGATAACATTTACCACAACTAAACTTTTAAGCATCACCACTTCTCATACTGAGAACGTTGATATCACAATACTTAATTCATTGAACACCCTATCCTTAAGGTTTCATTTACCTCATTCAGTTATCACATGGCTCTCATAAGAATTTCACGCGACATAAACATTCACTGAATAAAGACTGCTTTCAACAAATCATAACCTTGGAAATGAGCTGAATTTGGGTTTTCATGCCATTCACTGAGATATCATGCATAAAGAATAAAATTTAATAAATAAAGTCTATCATGTCAAGAAAATTCCTTCAAATGGATTTCACAATATCTATTCGCAAATATCCAACTTTCCTCGCATCTAAGGTTTCACCCTCTTTACTAAGATATCAAACAACACTATTCACCTTAAATGAAATATTAGATAGTATCTGACATATATGTACTTCACATTCAGATAAGCAATCATTCATAACTAAGAGGATCTATATAAACAAATTTCTCTAATTAATCATATATCAATTTTAGTCATAGACAAATTCCCTATATTTAAATCTACTCTTATAACCTCTACGAATACTTAGGGAATTCTCATTAATATGTATTCCATACATTTATAATGTGATTTTATCATCTGAAATTCTTCCAAATAGAGGAAGAATCCATTTCATATCATTTTGCATCAACTTAGATCAAACAGACAATTCAGGGTTTGCAGTCGCATACTAAGAAATTGAAGATTATGGATGGTTTAACTAATTTTCATGCAATATACTATTTAAAGGAAGTTCCCACCCATCCTAAGGTGTGAAAACATCGTAAAAACACAGCTCATCCCTAAAAATCAAGATCTCATATCAAATCCCTAGCAATTCACCCAATTCTTATTCCTTTCAACTCAAAAACCCTAAAAATGAGGGAGTATGAAGAAAGAGTGAGAAAAGGGGAAGTTTTGGTAACATTTCAGATCAAATCAGAGGAGGGATGGAATCTTGACATGTGAGAGAAGATTCACCATGATAGGCTTTGCAAAGAAGCTAAACTTACTTGATTTCATCATATCTCGGATAGAGAAACCCTAGATCAGCAATTCCACCACTCTCTCCTCTCAAACCCTAACACTCCCTCTCTCTCTCTAGAATTTTGTTTCAATGGAATGAATCATGAATTATGAGAGCTACTACTATGTTACCATATAAAACTATTGAGCTACTTGGGTGAATTGCACATTGACCCCTCACTAAACTTTTTCTTAATTTCAAAAAAAGTTTCTATCATAAAAAGTTACAGTAATTCGTGTATTTCAGAGATCAAACCTTCTCAAAAAATTATTAAAATTTAGTATTTTGTTTATTATTGAGTTATAAATATTTTTTTAAAATTTTAGATCATTGTGATCTACTATTAAATAATTAAAAATATAATAGTGAATTGCTATCTAGAAATCTACAAAACAATCGGTTGAAGAGAAAATGCTCTAGAACGGCCATGCAAGCTGCCACGACCATGCTAAGATGGACCCAACATGACCATGCTGACTACCACGGCCGTGGTGCATTGGTTTCATCAGATTTGAGTATAAAAGTTGGTCAACAGTTCAATTCTTTCAAAATGACCGTGTGACCTAGAATGTCTTTGCCACCAATGACCTAACACGGCTGTGCTACCCACCACGGTCATGCTATCCAAGCCTCCAACTACCATTTTTATTGTCCTATGCCTAACTCTCTCATTCCTTCCCGACATGAGTTTGTTTGGTGAAAACCCTAATTTCAGTCGACTGGGGTTTATATTTTCTCAAATCCAAATTATACAAAGCGATAGCATACTTGAAGTTCTCATTAAGTTTAACACATTATATTTGAACTGTCATCCTTAATCATGTTTAATCAATGACCAATATAATTAAGCATGTAGTCATCCACATAAACCCTAACTTACCAATTAAGCTCAGATACTGTCATAACAAAAATAGTCATAAATGCTTGTCATAAAGCAGAGGTGACGAGGGTACACAAGGATCAAGCACAACACTAGAATGCCACCATTATAGTACCAGAAGCATAACTAGGAGAATAGGTGAAGGTCAAGGGGGATTTTTTGGAAAATGGGGCCAATGATGTTGTCTTTCTGAATTCCTTTACATGATTAATATAATTGTATAGAAGATCAAGGGTGCTGGTAAGGCTATAGCTAGACGCTACCTCAAAGAGATTGTGTGCATATATGATGTTAAAATTGTTGCAGTAATTGACCGCTAAATAATGACTGGCCAAGTTGACAAGGACATCAATCATCTGGGGTTCTCTAGCTCCCACATAGTTGAATCTTGTGGTTTCTCAAGAGGTATATGGGTGTTGTGGAGTGGGAGGGATTGCAATATCCAAATCATACAAATCCACAAGTACTGCATTAATTGTTGTGTTAATGGGAATAACTACTATACCTTTGTATATGCTAGACCGAGCCTTGGAGGAAGACCTATTCTCTAGGACCACCTTCACATCCTTAGTTTGAACATCACATAACCGTGAATAGTAGGAGGTGACTTCAACTTTATGCACAGATAGGCAACAATTCTTTCAACTTTAACGGGGCTACTAGATTTAAAAGTCTACTGGTTCCTACTGGTCTGATGGACATAGGTAGCACTGGACACAAATTCACCTATAGAAAGGGCTTCTCCATGAAAGACTAGACAGAGCAGTCATAGATGTAGAGCAGATACAAGCGCATAATTATACGGTCTGCAAGAACCTCTATAGAGTGGGATCAGACCATAACCATGTGACCATGCCAAAATGACTACTCCCAAACTTAAGAGGATCTTCAGAACCAAAGCATCATGTAAATATCACACAGAGTTCAACACTCTTTTAAAGAAAGTTTGGGATATACAAGCTCCCTTCTTGGATGCTTTGGAAAGAATTTACTAGACAAGTACTACATAGGATGACAAAAACATGACAAAACAAAAAGGGACCAAAGCTTCACTTCTTGACAATATCATCAAAACATAGAAGGAGCTAAAAGGTGGATACAATGCACAGAAGGATCATCACTGCTCATCTATGGAACAAGAATTTAACGTAATTCTATAGAAAGAGGAAAATGACTGGAAACAAAAAAGTTGCATTAGATGGTTGACATAGGGTGACAACAACAACAAGTTCTATCACACTTTTGTTAATAGTAGGAGGAGAACAAACCTCATTAATACATTGTAGAATAAATGTGGAGATTGGATTACTAACAATAATACTCTCAAGAACATGGTCATTGATAATTTCAATAGCTTTTTTACCTATATGTCTAAGCCAACTCAAAAAGACATGGACAAAGTGCCAGGAGTCTTCAAAGGTTTTACTCCTAACCAACGTAGAAGCTTATCTTCCCCCACATAATACAAACTCTTGAGAATTTTAAATGTCTTGACCCCTATAAGGAAGTATGGCTTGATGGAACAGACTACACCTTCATTGAAAGGAACCAAAAGATTGTGAGGTACTAAGTACTCAAATACATCAGATACATGATAAATGGGGGAACTATTCCTAATTCTTTAGGAAAGTTGAGCATTGTACTCATACCAAAGGTTACGAAGACAACAAACTACAACCAGTTCTAAATGATTTTTCTAAGAAATGCTTGTCTAAAGCTAGCATTCAAGGTGTTAGTACAACAAGTAAATAAGTATATCGCTCAAGAAATATCATAAAATCTGACTAGCTTTGTCCCAGACAGGAAGATCTCTAGCAATATTGTCCTAGTCCATGAAAACATTCATTACATGTATAAGAAGAAGACTATCAGTTATGTCTATCAAAGTTGATTCTTCAAATTCTTATGACAATATATCATTGGATTTCATCAACGACACACTAAAAAAAGCTACACGGCCAGAGAACATCAAACAATATTTACTGAATGCCCTTTCCTATGGATTAATGAGCAAAATATGGAATGAAGAGTTGCTTCTAAGATTTAAGACATCTAGAGGTCTAAGTCAAGGAGACCCTTTGTCTCCATAACTGTTTGTTAAGTGCATGGTGCTCCTTTTGTAACTAATGGAGAAATATGTCAATGCAAATGATTGGAAACCTATCAAAATCTCCCAAAGAGGACCTGAAATGTCACTTGTATCCACTTTGCATAAAGATATTGTCTGGCACTTGAAGTGTCACTTATTTTTTTTGTTGATGATGTCATTTTGTTTGCAAGAGCATCTATTCAACAAATCTATGTGGTATATGACTACTTTGAAAACATTGAGTACGCATTTGGCCAATGCATATGTGTGGAAAAAAATGTAAGTTTCCTTCTCTACCACAGTCAACCAACATACTAGATATAGAAATTTTAATGTTGGTGGAATAGCTAATACTAGAGAACTGAGTGTTTACTTGGGTGTACCTATTCATCATAAACGAGTGACGAAATATACCTATGCCAACATAGTTGAAAAGATGGAACAAAGGGTGAATGGATGTGATTCCCGTTCCTTGTCTCTAGCAGGTTCAATCCGTTTGGCTAAATCAGTCCTTACAACCTTACCTAAATACACCATGCAAATGTTGCTCTTTCCGTGGTGTGAATGCAAAAATATGGATATAATTGTTAGAAAATTTATCTGGGGAGGAGGACATAAGGAAAAACTGATGTGTCTTGTTTCATAGAACAAAGTCATAAAGAGTATGGATAAAGGGGGACAAGGTATCAAGTCAATGACCTACTGGAACAAAGACATGGTGTGGAAGAATGCATGGGATATTAAAATAGGTCAAAAATATCTATGGAAAGAGGGACTTATACAAAACTATGGAAGCTTTAAAGTATAAAAGTGTAGACATGTTACATTGTTCTGGTTATTAGTCTATGCTGGCAGATCTTTCAACAACAAAGACAAATCAAAAGTCATCCATAATGGTGAAGACACATTGGCTTGGTATTATGATCGGGTCCCTCACCAAGGAAAACTGATTGATGTTTGCATTAACCGAGTGGAGGAAGAGATTAATGACCAGAAGGTCTCTAGTCTTATAGACCTTAATGGCAATTGGAATTTACACTTTCATCTGTGTTATCTGTGTAAAGAATATATAGCATGGATAGTGAACTTACCTGATCCTAATAACAAATCCCCAAATGAAAGCTGCAGTTGAAACTTAAATGATGACAAATAATATTCTGCAACCTCAACGTACGAAGTCATGCATAGGGACATTTAGACACCAATTGAAAGACCATTGGAAGCCATCTAGAAGATGGAGGTACATAACAAAATTATAATGTTTATGTGGCTAGTATTGTACAAATCCATTATCATGAATAAAAGAAAGAAACAATAGAAATTCATTGTAGATTTTCACTGCCCCAGATGCATTGTGGGAGATGGACCTGTGGAAACATCTGAACTAAGTTCGTAACACCACTATGTGACATGGCATCTCACTATTTGAATGGATGACAAGGAACAATTGTAGAGTGAAAATCATAGAACAAAATTTCCCATTTGTTGTTGGACAATTTGGACAGTGAGAATTAATCATGTGTTACACAATTGTACCAATAGTACTGAAGAAAAGATGGAAAAAGTG
The DNA here is from genome assembly GCA_963693085.1 of Alisma plantago-aquatica. Classification (NCBI taxonomy): domain Eukaryota; kingdom Viridiplantae; phylum Streptophyta; class Magnoliopsida; order Alismatales; family Alismataceae; genus Alisma; species Alisma plantago-aquatica. The sequence goes on from OY856409.1 coordinate 1,516,459,720, forward strand.
GACCAGCTCTATGATGAAATCAAGACATATAAGTCCCTTAACAAATAGACTCATGAACAAATCATGGAAGAAGATAATGGTTGGACTAATCTAGACAGAGAATTGATACTCATGATGACTGATGCAAAAATTAAAGGAGATCAGTCGTCCATTGTAGTATTATCCAATAATTGGGATTAGTATTGGAAAAATGGTGTAGAAATAAGGATTAGGGTTAAGTCAATGGATGAAGCTGAGCTTAGTGCAGTAGACTTGTAGTGTGACATCATTGAGGAAACTTATAGAAGCATGGAGGTAAAAGTAGTAGCAAAATGGAACTTTTCAATACCCAAGGCTCCTTCCTTGGGCCCACAAGATCATGGACAACATGAAGTATGCTAAAGATGTGAACCTCAAGAAAGTTGATTGCTCACATATCAATCTAGATGACTGTTTGGTAAGACATCACCTAAAAACTCAGTAGGAGACCTCATATATGGAGACCCTCCCTTCAACCCTATGGTTCATCCTCTCTCTTTCCATTTTTGTATGGAAGAACTTCTAACAAATTTAACTTTGCTAGTACTAGTGTAAGATCCTATCAAATTATCCCTTCTAGAGGAGGGTGGGTTGAATAAAAGACCACCTTCCTTCCCCCAAAAAAATATAAATTTAGGTACTAATGAAGATAATGGTAAAGGAGGTATTTTATTCTATACTAACATTTGTTAAAATAGAAAATGGAGGCGGAGAGTAGGGTTTGCGGGGGCTCTGGCGATCGGGGGCCGACAAGGGGAGCGCTGGCGGCGGCCTAACCGGGGAAGGAGCCGGCGGCGAGAAAGGGGAACCAGGCGGCAGGAAGATCACAGAAGGAGATGATCTGAACAAGAACGAGGAGGGACACACACGAGGAGCAGCGGATAGACTGGATGATCCAGGAGGAAACAGGCAGAGAGGGGTCAAGATGACCATACCTACGACAGGACTAGAACTCCAGTACGTTGGGATGAGGGGGTCCAATCGTACACAGCACCATCGGACTACTGGACAGGGCGATGAATTCCAATGTACTGGGGACGACATGTTTCCAGTGCTTCAGAGTAGCGCAGGGAGAACAAGAGATGAATCACCGGAAAGACTGAAGCAGACACAGGTGCAAGCCGCCGGTAACACTTGGAAAGAATCCCATGGAGCGGACCTGTTCAATACGAATTGTGAGAAATCTACACACACTAAGGAAACGGAAGGGGAGAAAGAAGGGTTTCTTAACAGCCTTTACGAAAGCAGGCTGGCTGTCGCGGATGTAACGTTCAGCATTACTGATGGCAAGCCCGCCCTTGATATAAACCCGGACGCGGAAGAGGAATTGGCTAAGTTGTGGCAATACACTGTCGTAACCAAACTTATTGGCTCCAATGTTGGATTCATGACAATGAGAGATAGGCTGAAAGCCCTTTGGAACCCTGTAGGCAGGTTCAATATCTACGAAGTGGACATGGGACACTATGTAGTGCAGTTCTCCTGTAAAAGAGACTTTGAAACTGCTTTATTCGAAGGGCCATGGAAGCTTTTTGGCAAGTGTTTGGCGGTTTGGCAATGGGTACCGAATTTCCGTCCATCTACAGAGTTGCCGAGGTACTTGGTTACTTGGGTCAGGATCCTAGACCTTCCGCTGCATCTGTATGTGCCAACACTCTTCGACTACATAGGCATGGCTCTGGGAACCTTAAGAAGGGTGGATACACATACCATGGCTAGAAGCAGAAGCAAATTCGCAAGATTGGATATTGAAATAGACACGAATAAGCCTCTTATCCATACCATTAGGATCAACCAGGAAATCTACCAAGTGGAGTACGAGGTGTTTCCAGATTCATGCGATCTCTGCGGCAGACTGGGACATGCGGAGCAGCAGTGTCCATCCAACCCGAACCCTACTTTTCAGACGGAGAAAGGTCATGCAAAACCTATTGAGACTACGACTGAGCAGCAAGAACCCAGATGGCAGACACAAAGAAAGAAACATGGAGCGCAGAAATATAGAAACAAGAACCAGAACCATTACTCGAACTCGGGAGAAACGAGCCGAAACAGGTTTGCAAACCTGGGCGAACAAGATGAGGAAGTAGCACAGGAGACCCAAGAGCTGATGCCATAACAGACTGAAGAAAGTGGAAGAGCACTTACATAAACACAGAAGGCGGCAAAAATCTGGAGAAAGAAAGACATAAATACAGTAGAGAAAAAGAGGGAAGCGTTGAGAGTCATCCAAAATCAGAATATCAACAAGATGGACATAGATACCGATCACATAGTGATGGACCCAGAAATCGACGAGGTAATTGTGGTTGATGGGGAAGAACGGACGTATAGGACGAACAAAGCTACAGAAGAAGCGAACCAGAAAACTACATCTACACAGGAGAGTGTTGTTGTTCAAGAGGAAGTGGGAGTCATCAACATGGATGAGGTTCAGGAAATTACTATGCAGAGGGGGGAGGAGCCAGACCCAATGGCTGATTCAAATTCTGAGCAGATAACATCCAGGCCGTCTCAAAGCAGGAAGATTAAAGGCTCGGGGGCGAAGATGAAATCGGCTAGGATCAAACCGCCTTATGAGCACAGAAGAAAGAGCCCTAGACTGCATCAGGATGGGGGTAATGAAGACACATAATCGTGTATGGAAGAGAAGGAAAATGTTGAGCCAGCCCAAGCTCAATAGCGTGCTATAGTTTCTACCGTTACTGTTTTTCCCCAGTGTGAATGTTAGATACAATCTGTTGGAATACTAGAGGAATCGGCAGCAAAGATACTTGCCGTGTCCTCAAAGAGATGATCTCACAAAGGAAACCCAAAGTGGTGGGCATCCTTGAACCACGCATAAGTGGGGATAGGGTGTTGACAACTATCCAGAAGCTGGGATTCAATAAATCCTTCAGATGTGAAGCTAGAGGTTTCGCCGGAGGGATCTGGGTGTGCTGGAGAGAGGAAGAGTGCACTATTAAGATTATGAACTGTCATAGGCAGTTTGTTACTTGCAAAGTGAATGACTATGTGCTGATTACTTTCGTCTATGCTAACCCTCATTTTCCTGTTAGGAAACTGCTCTGGAAACACTTAATTGACATGAGGAAATCCTTTAATATGCCGTGGGTGGTCCTGGGTGATTTCAACACGACACTGTTACCGGAAGAAAAGAGCGGCAGCAAACACTATGATTTTAGGGAAGCAGCTATGTTCAATGACACTTTACTGGAGGCGGGCCTTTCTGACCTGGGATTCTGTGGAACTAAATTCACTTACTTTCATGGAAGACTTCAAGAATGTATTGACAGAGTGGTGGCTAATCCCATCTTCATTACTTTATTTCCTCATTTCGTGGTTGAACATCTGCCTAGAGCTAGTTCAGACCACTGCCCACTTCTGATCCGATCGACTCTTCGGCGCCAAGGCCCTAGCCGTTTTGTTATAAGGGAATCTTGGTCCAAAGATGCAGGTTTCAGGGAATTAATCAGCAACATTTGGAAGCATGATACTTCATTCCATGAAGCACTTGATCAAGCGCGTAGCAGCATTAATAGGTGGAAAGCGACTAACCAAAAACAGAAATCTGCTGAGAAGAAAAGGGTACTGAGAAACCTAGACAATCTGCAAAAGAGTATGGCTGAGAACTACGATGAAGTGATTGCGAGTCTTATCACCGATATGGAGGCACAATATAATGAGCACCTGCAAAATGAAGAAGACGACCTCATACAGAGAAGCCATATTAATTGGCTTAAGAACAGGGATTCTAACAGCAAATTCTACAATGCATATGTTAAACAAAGACGCCGAGCTAACACTGTCACTATGATTAAAAATGAAAACGGATGCTGGATTACTGAAGAGGCAGACGTGAGTAAATTCGTGTATGATCATTTCAGGCGCTTATTTACGGAACCTGCCGTCTGTGACCTGAACAAGGTTTCCAATTATACTGGGACTTTCTCAAAGTTAAACCTCACGGACAAGGCGATGGTGGTAGCTGAGCCTACTCTCTGGGAAGTGCACAACATTCTTACAAACTCGAATCCACATAAGGCCCCGGGCCCGGATGGTGTGGATGGGTCTTTTCTCCTGAGGAATTGGCACTCGATCAAGTAGTCTCTGCTTAATACCATTAGTACTGCGTTCAAAGGCGTAACTCTGGATAAGAAGTTGTGCAATGCTAGCATAGTCCTAATCCCAAAGAAGTCTAGACCGGAGACGTGTGAGCATTTCAGGCCGATCTCACTAAATAACATCGGCTTGAAATTAACTTCCAAGATCATTGTTGAGAGGCTGAAGTCTTATCTATCGAACTGGATTTCTCCTGTGCAGAATGCTTTTGTACCAGGACGGAAGATTGCAGACAACATAACGGTAGCACAAGAAGTTCTTCACGTTATGAGGAGGAAGAACAACAAGCAGACCATGGCTATTAAAATAGACCTGTCCAAGGCTTATGACAAGATGACTTGGCCGTTCATTGCGGACACAATTGTGAAGATTGGGCTGCCATCTACTATATGCAATTACATCCTTAACTCTTTGGCGAATGGCGAGACTGACATACTCTGGAATGGCAAAAGCGCAGGGAAATTCACAGCAAACAGGGGGCTCCGACAAGGAGACCCCCTCTCCCCCTACCTCTTTGTTTTGTGCCTCGAAAGGCTATGCCAATCTATCGAGAACCTTGTGAAGATGAAAAAATGGTCTCCTGTGAAATTGCATAGGAAGGGACCAGGTATATCGCATCTGTGTTTTGTAGATGATATACTACTGTTTGCTAAGGCCGACAAGAAAGAAATGAGATCCATCCTCAAGTGCTTCAAGGATTTTGGGGAAGTTTCGGGGCAGGCCATATCAACTAGTAAGTCCAGCATTTTCTTCTCCAAGAATGTTCCCAATAGTATCTGCAAGGAGATCAACAAAATAAGCGGATTCACGGTTACTGAAGATCTCGGGAGATATTTGGGGGTCCCCCTTAACCATGGCAAAGTCAGGAAAGACACCTATAGTCATGTTATAGAGAGGGTGTCTTCATCGATAAACTCGTGGGCTGCTAGATGCTTGAGCCTCGCTGGAAGAGTGTGCCTTGCTAAGTCAACACTTACTGCAATCCCTAGTTACGTCATGCAAATGGCGATGCTGCCTTTGAAAATCTGTGACAGAATTGATAGAAGCATTCGGTCATTTGTGTGGGGGGGCAATCATAAAACTCATCCTCTTTTACTTGTTGCATGGAATAAAATTACTTGTAGCAAAGAGTTTGGAGGTTTAGGCCTGCAGATGATGAGAGAACTGAACAAAGCTCTAATGACTAAGTTGGCATGGGAGATTGCTACGGGTAGACCGTCTATATGGGGCGAGAGCATAACCAGCAAGTATAATGACTACAATGAGGGGAATAAGCCTAACGAGTCGAAACTCACTAAACGGGTCCTGGACTGTAAAAAATTCATAACTGATAACTCCATAATGATCACGATGAGTGGGAAGAACACGAATGCTTGGAAGGATAAATGGTGGAGTGCGGATAGAACGCTAGAAGAAGTGGTGACCAAACCCATACCATTGGAGCTACATGACCTGCAGGTTGCTAGCCTTGTCAACCTTACCAAAACCTGGGACAAGGACTTCCTTAACGACTGGCTGCCGTCTGATGTTGCTGAGGAAGTTCTAAAGATCGAGATACCGGATGATGAACAACAGGAGGATGTCAAAGCCTGGATTCATACTGAATCAGAAAAATTCACCACGAAAAGCGCCTACACCATTCTGAGGAAGGAGAGAGATGTTAAAGTCCCAGGTAAATGGGAAATTATCTGGTGCGCTAAAGTACCAATGAAGATTAAATTCTTCTTGTGGTTGACGGGCCACAATGCGATTCTAACTAACTGCAGAAGGGTTGCACGTCAGTTCACTACAGATGCATGATGCCCGGTTTGTGAGAGTAGCGATGAAACCATCCTACATGCTCTGCGGGACTGTCCGCAAGCTATGGAGGTCTGGAAAAAGATTATCGACAGAAACAGATGGCCGTCGTTCTTTACAGAGAATGATCTTTGGCGTTGGCTAGCGATGAACATAAAAGATGATAAAACAGGAAGCGCAACATTCATGATTGGATGCTGGCATGTTTGGAAATGTAGAAATCTAAAAGTATTTGAAAAACGGAAGCAACCGAGCAACATCACTGCCTATCTTATCCAAAAGGAGGTTACCCTAAATGCTATTGCACATAGGCCGGAAATAACAGAAGGAATGAATCTGAATAGAGAGCTGGCGAGATGGAAGAAGCCACCAGTTGGAACTCTGAAGTTTAATACAGATGCCACGTTTAAAAACAAGGACTCATTGTCTACGATTGTTGTTGTTGGGAGGGACAATGAGGGCAGATGGAGAGGGGGATGGGCTACAAAAATCAAGGCCTCAAATGGTTTAGAAGCTGAAATTCGTGCGATTGAGTTAGCTACTGAAATAGGTAGCAAATTGAAGGTAGAGAGTCTTATGATTGAGACTGATTCTAAAGGAGCTAAAGAGTCTGTAGAAAAAGAGGTGGGTGAAAACCCTAAACTAGCTAAATGGCTGGTAAGAATTAGAGGAAGATGGAGAAGTCATTGGCAGTACACAAATATCCACCGAGAAGGCAACACTGCAGTGGACAGGCTGGCTAAGCTGCACCAAAAAACCCAGGGAGAATTCTATAATTATAGAACACCTCCTCAACCTTTAGTTGAAATCATCATTCGAGAGTCGTGTAATGGTAGTAGTACTACCACATTTCCGTTTAGTAATTTGGAGTCAGTTTGTAATTTGAATTTGAGTTTGCTTGCACGAGAGGGGCGAGATGAATAAAACACCCTCTGACTTACCCAAAAAAAAACATTTGTTAAAATGACCAAACTTAATATAATTATTGGGAACTCGGTGAAAATGCATGAAATATAGTATCAATTGGATGATAATATATCAAATATGATTCAATTATCGTAATTACTAATTTCTGAGTGAATTTTATCACGGATTGTGTATGAGTTCTAGTATACATATTTTTAATAGAGATGTCCCTAATTTGGTTGACGTTGAGAGATTGACTTAAGTAAGTAAACTACATTATGCATTTTTGTAATTAATGATGTATCGAATTAAAATAGAAATTATGCTTTCTATCTATCGAGAGCAGACCTAATAAATCGTAATGCATACTAATTAGGTTAGTAGGAAATCGAGTGTTCATGATGATGTGTAAATATGCACTGAACTCCCAACTTCTTGAGAACCCTAAATTTTCACTTTTGAGATGTGATATAGAGATAATCCGTAATTTGGATATATCTTGTAAATGATAGAAGATGCTCAAATTTAGGTATTTACATCAAATGAAGGTAGTATGTCTGATTAATATAATCTACGAATAATACATCTTCTGTACTATAGTTGAAGGAATATTGAGTAAATTTCACATGAATGCAAGTCTTTTCTAGAAGTCATGTATGTATGATTGACAAGATGACTAGAGATGTAGGAGTTTGAAGAAGTAAGCCTAATATGTTTTACTTTGTAAATTGAATATACTTGTAAGGAATATATTGATTTTTTTACTACTAAAATATTATTACAAGTCGAATGAAATGATAAATGTATCTTAAAGCAAGGAAAGAAATTATAAGGTTTAGCATAATCTTTATGATAAGTAATGAATGAAATACTAGTGAAATGAGTATGAGAGTATCAGAAGTATCTCATCTATTTAATTTAAATATATTTTTGTTGATCTAAATTTAATGAAATACACTACAATCAGACTATGAAGGGATTTAAAGGAGAAACTTTTTGAATTAAGTAAATTTATAATAATCAAATCATGTAGTTATACCAAGTGAGAAATGAAAGTAATTAAGACCAATCAATCTAAAATAAAGGAAAAATGAAGAAAATTATTATCTAAATTTGAGAACCTGACCCTAACCCTAATGTGATGAGTAAAGATATAGTAGTGAAGAATTAAGTGTTAGGGCACCATATATTTTACAACCATTGATTGCTTAATACTTGAACTTTTATTATTGATTACATAATTGTTTAACAAGTTCTAATAATTTTATAACCATTGTACATAAACTTTTTCATATGTACAATCACATCACAATCACTTCATAATGAAACCATAAGAAGTTTTCTTATTAATAATTTGATAGTTTGATCCGTTCAAGTACATTATCAATATATTATGAAACCACTCAACAAGGAAGAAAAATTCAACACTTTATCACTTGACTAATAGAACTCTTTCTTTTTCTCGCTATAGGACCTAGTGTGGATAGGGACTGAAATTTTTTGGTTCTACCTTGAAACACTGATAACATTATGTGGTTGGATCTTTTGAATATGTAGCTACTTTTATAATTAGAAGGTTTACATGAAATTTTGTTTAGTAAAGTTTGAGGTAGTTTCTCAATAAAGGGAAATTCATCAAGTTGAAAATGTAATACATATATTTTTATCAAGTGGATTGCAACATAGTAGATATAGTTAATGTATTAAATACAAAGCAAAATAAGAAAAAGTGTACAATCTGTCAACAAAGTTCACATCGAGAATAACTAAACAATACATTTATAAATTTGATTCCCATACTCTAGTAACAATTAATAAATTCCTCACCATGAATTCTAAATATTTTATCCATTTTGTTAGTACCATGGACCCAGATAAGGTCTTATGAAATATGTAGAAGCATTGCAACAACCTATGTTCTCATCATACATGACTTAAAGTTAATCCATAATTCTTAATTCTTCTAACTAGATACCTAGTTTGTAACATGCCATGACATATCTATCCTTGACAGTTGTATTAACTGGCCAGATAAACTAGACTCATCCTCCAATTTCATGACTTAAAAAGATAGTCGAAGCACTCTATCTTAAATTTACAACTTTAGTGACTCCACAAAAAATGACTCAATGAGTAGAAATTGAAATAGGTATCAGCACAATCTTCTATTAATGTTGGGTACCTATCTATTGCTATCCTAAAAACTTGGTACCATCGATATTTCCCCATTGGAGATCACAAGAATTTCTAATTATAGTTGGATACCCACGTTATAATTCAACATGTCATTCACACTAGGATTAACCCCTTCTACCCCAATGGCACACCCTAGTTTCCTCTCCTAGACATTGTGAGTGGGTAATTTTCTTCCTCCATTACATTGCTGATATAAATCCCCAATGAAATATGATTGTCTTGGATATATCCTAAATGAATTGTGTGGGATTAGTGTACCATATGTTCTTGGACTCAACATGGAAGAGTCTCATCTATCAGAAATGAAATTGGGATCCCACTAGCTCTCTTCCTATATACATAATCTCTTCCTCCAGGTCCTAAATCGAGAACCATCGAAACATTCTCCCTATTTAGATTTTAAGGATAACAACACAACAATGAGGAGGACTTGATACCGAAAAGGACAATAACAATGCTATGAGGAGTTGGAGATAAGACTGGTGTATATAGACAACAATTGAGTTATGGAAGAGACAACCACACACAATGTGTTTCAAGAAGTGACAATTTGGTGAATACCTGGTTTGACTATGTAACATACTCAAATACAGACACATAGTTGTAGCCTCCCTTTTCTAGGCCCTAATCGACTATATTTACAATGAATACCTGATCTACCTAGTTCATAATGCATTAGAAATAATAGGAGCCAATCATTGTCATAAATTCATTAATACCCTTAATATATGATAAAATAACCATAATACACTCAATAACCAGACCTAAGCAACAAATATACCAAATACTATGCTTGACTCTACTTTGACACACTAACATATTCTTAGGGGTATAAGATGAAATGAAACAAATTAATGTGTAATAAGTATTCAAATTAGTAAATACATTGTATGATGTACAAGTAATGAAATCTACTGTTAAACATCTTCAAAATGTAACATTGATGGCACCATTGGATTTGTCACATGCTAATTGGTCTACCTTTCGATTTTGGTATCAATCGGACAACAATGGCCATCCATTTAATGGTTTGAGTACCTAACTTAGTAAACACCTTATTTTCATACTATTACATTTCCATGCCACCGAGTTTCTTTGTCCAAGAGACCCACTCCCTCCTTTTGAGATAATCAAGGTGTTCTCCCTGTATCTACAGATCTCAGATGGCTGTCCGACAGGGCCGTTCCTTCTTCTCCCCCGATACCTTGTCTCCTCTCCACTACCCCTCCTCTTCTCTTCCCTTCCTCTCTCTCTTCAGGTAACGCACAGAACCCTAGTCGTCCATCTTCTCTTTCTCATAGCTCTTGATGGCAGCACAACACCAGACAGAGACCTACCTCACAAGCACCACTGCTGCCTCCTCTTCTTCCTCCATTCCGTGCACCAACCACATGAGAACTAGACCTGTAAATGCAAGAACCATCAATGATACAACATGTATCAGATCACTGCCAACCACCTTGGCTGTGGTCGGCGGAGGGTATTGGTCGGCCAGTCATAGTAGTGACACCTCGTCATCTTCAATGCTGGGTCCACCGCAGCACCCAGTGGGGTCCCAGCCATCATGATCTCCTTCTCGATGCCCCCTTCAATCTTCATCGACTGCCAACATCTGACAAAGAGGAAGCTACGAAGCCATACTTCTCCTTGGCGCCAAGGGCCCTAGCCACCGGCGATCTGGCCCCTAGCACCCAGCCACCGTCGTTCCTCTCTCTGTGCCCACTGAGGATGCAGCAAGAAGTATGCCGCTTGCCTTTCTCCTCCTCCTTTGGTTGCTCCTCCTCGACCTGCACTAAGCAGCACCAAGCAGCGCCGAGCACCTCTAGGCAACCGCTGCAAGTACTAACCCCCCATCCATCTCTTACGCCAGCCACTTGGACATGGCAGACCCGCCACCTGAGCAATACCTCTTCTCTCTCACCTCTCCTCGGGTTGCTTCTCCACATGTGAGCGACATCATCGAAAAGCACCATGCAGCAGAACGCCTCCAGGCGCTGTCGCCTTCCACCCACCGACACCTCATCATCTCCACCACAGAAGATCATCACTGGGTACAGACCCAACGCTTCCAACCTCACCTCGACAACTATGGATTCGCAACACCACAATCTAGATGCAGAGCACGCCACCACTATCAGACCCACTCAGCTCTCTTCCCTGCTTCTGCCTCATCAACGATAGCCACAACTAAACCCCACGTCGGCGCTTCCAGCTAAAACATTATGGCCTACTCCTCCACTGTCCCCAGCTATGACGATGACCAATATGCAAACTCACCTATTCATCTATGATGCATGTCGGACCAGACTCTTTTGGTTCACGAGGTACATGGAGATCCCTTCAATTGGCTTTAGGATGTGAGGAAGCTAGTACCAACTTAAAGTAATCTAGAGAATCAAGTCTGACATATGCACCTATAGGTGAGTGCTTCATCTTCACTAGTTTTATTTCAAAACTCAATTGAATAGGAGAAGAGAATATGTGATCATGCAATAAATTGATAACATACACGCTACCTATATTGGTAATATAAACCAACTCATAATATGTGCATTCTCATACTAGTTCGTGGACATCATTGAGCTTACTCTACTGATAATGTCAATGCACACATCGCATGAAACATAAGAACAACATCAACTAGACCATGTAATCAATTGACGAACTACATGTCCTACCAATATGTGTATTAGTATTATCTAGTGCATATGACTATAATTATTTGTATATTAGTATATTATATGTTCTTATTACACGTGGGTTATTATAAAAATAGAAGAGAAGATTCTAAACGGTGACTATGAGGTACAATAAACAATTCACTACATAGCCATTTTAGAAATTACAAAAATTTTCTTTGACTATCTAGGAGAGAGACCCTAGATATGGAGCATATATGGAAATAAGTTTGATTTTCAACCCTAGTTGGGCATGGATGCCACTAGTCTAACCATAACCTTGAACTATTACTATGCAATAGATAATTTCGGAATTCATGGATATATCAAATCAAATCTACTAGTACGTAACTGGTCTGATCTACTAGTATATGTGGTAGAGTATATCTAAGTAAGATATCTTGTTAGGTATATAAACATGGAGCTCAGTGCTTTTATATACTAAATGTCCTATCAGATTGATTAATAAGCATTTACATTAATACTAATTAGACGTGGTATTGAGTAACTATAACCTAAATAGATGAACAGATTCCAAATATTGATAATGTAGCTAAAATGCTTAAGTGTGAATCTAAACAAAAATATATATATATATGAATTCATAACTTTACACGAGAATAAAACATGTATACATATCTAATTCACCCATAACATAGTACCTAATGAAATTGTGGTTCACATAATATAACCTGACATAATAACAATATATATATACGTAGCATCCCAAATCCTAATATGGAATTAGGTGATTGGAAATAGGATAAGAGCAATAATAAAATACAAAGTAGGAATGTATGCACAAATTATTTTGGTTTTGATTACCTTATGTAATGTGTTTCTAGGATGAATACTCGATTGTGAGGACCAAGTGCCTATTTAGAGTTAACTTTTGGACACATAAGGTATGTACATCCTCTATTTTATTTTGGGCATTATTTGACTGAACCAACATTTCTTTAATGAGGCATCTCTTGAACTATCAATTTTATTTAAAATCCAATCATTGGACATTCATACTTTCTGCTTTTGATTCATATAAATTCATGTGATTGTTGGAATATTCATTTATAATGGGTCTTTGGACCCCTCCTCCTATGATTGCCATTTTATGTGAAATTGACTAAAATGTTAGTCTTGCCACTCTATTTATGCATGCTACGTGTTTGACTAGAATATCTAGAATAGTGGTACTTATGTACAACCAAACTTATATAGGGCGTGCGTATTCCCCCCGGGGTGTGCGTTTCCACCTTTATTTCTTTTAGGCCATGATCCTATGGTGTTATGGCCCTGTTTTAGGTATATTTAGTCTACATTGTTATGCATGCAAATATTTGTTGTTTTAATATAAATTTGTGGATGATTGTTATGGCAAGACACTCTTTTATTATCATGCTTGAAATCTGAAATTTTATATGCCTCATTTCTTTTGTTACTTTTCTCTTGAACATACCTACTTGCAAATAGCCCCCTTTTCTTGTGGGAACATCTCTTTTGCACTTGTAACCCTATATAATGCCCAGAATGTTTTATATATGTACATACTCAACCTTTGCTGACCTCTTTATTGTTTCGTATGTTCTGGGTGATGTTCCTTTCCACCCAGGTATAGGTACATTATAGGACAACGGCTCAGAAGATCATCTACAAGGCTTGGAATTAAGGATAGCTTGCATTAGTTAGGTTACGCTCTGTTGTCGGCTTTAGTTGTACTTAGTTCAATTTTTTTTAAAATCACCTTTTTTTGGTGAGGAACAATTGTATAATGATACACCTTGTAACTTTGTAATAGTTTTGTTTCCGCTATTTTATTATTACATGGCTCTCGTATTATATCATTTTGAGTGGTATCAGAGCCTAAGCAGTCGGTAACTTGACTATTTCAAGTTATCCTAGGATGACTCTTAATTAGGTAGGTGACCCTTAGAGGTTTTTGGAAAACTGATTACCTAGACATAGAATACCAATTATGGTTCTTAAATCCTGATTATTTTGGTCACTTACACTCCTCAACCCACCTATGTGGATGTGGGTTTGTCATTAGTAACCCTTAACAGTCGTGTCCTCTTTATGTATGTAGGATTCCGCCACATGGAACTGACTTTTGTAGAGTTTGGTTTCTACTTCCTATTTTCTAGGATTCTTCCTTTGGGATATGAAGTCTGGGTTGGCTAGATGGTTATAGAATTGGATTGCCTTAGTTCTCACCTTTACCCCTTATATTTGTGGTTATCTAGCATGCCTCACATGCATCCATTTTGGGTTGAGTATGCATGAAAGACAAGATAAAACCCTGATGTAATTTATAGAGTTGGTATTATTTCTTTGACACTATGTGATAATTAGAAATAGCTCTATTATGGTTAGACATGACTTTCCCTCAACATGGAATACCTCATCATAGCTATGCCCCATGGCCATTTATCTAAAGGTAGGTGCCGACTCATTGAGCTTGTTATGCCTCATACACGAGAATTGTTTGGTGAACGTTATAACTTTTGGTTGATATCCTTCAATGTTCAACTCTCTAAACCAAGTAGTGAACTTAGTTTGCCTAGTAATTGATACGAGTAGGTTGACTTTATAGGTTACCTTATCTTGTGAAGAACAATGGTTATAAACTAGCTAGTGATGGTAATAAATTCATCCTATAACATTGGGTAAGCTTATGACTTCATTAGGTCCTTAGATGAGGCTTCGTGAATTATGATGAAGAGTGACATGGGTAATGGTGTATGTCATGCATTATTAGGATTTGATAGACGTTGATTGTGCATAATAAGAAGTTGTTACCCTTGTATGCCTTCAAATTAGAGATGTAGACATATTCCCTTTTAGGTGATAGAAGGAGTAGACCCCGCTTGTAGAATGAAATGATGATATAAAAATACTATATATATCATCTGGTGGATAAGTGATGGACTTGGTTCTTGAATTGATTTTTGGTGCCAATTTTGGAATTTTCATCGTAAGATTTTTTTTCCCATCAAACTTATTTTCATTATTAATTTATATGTACAAAAGAAAAGTTTTCATATTTTATCGAAGGTTTTAGAGCCAAGTCTTTGCCAAAAGGAAGTTTGAATTGTAGAGGAATCCTTTGAATGAAGAAGTACTTGACTGGAATGATGGACATGAAACCCTAGGACTAAGTGTGGTGTAAAGAGTACAAAGAAGCCTTGGATACATAAGACCTAGGTTCACCCTTTTTGCCCCTCTAGAGGATGATGTTATTGATTTAGGTGGTGATGATGATGATGATGATGATGATGATGGTAAGTAAAATGATGTGGAACATGATCGAAGTATGGAAAAACTACGATAACATTGTAGGTAGACCTGATGGATACAACTTGTTTAACATAGTCCCAGATCTTGTTGTACCTTTTCTAGACCCACATCTAGCATAAGTAGTTTATGGTTGCTTGATACATGGAGGCTTATTGCTTCACCTTGAGAGTAGACCATAGGTGTGACGTGAATAGTATGATATGACCACCTACATTAAGTATGCTAGAATTTATAATTTGGTTAATTTTATAACTCAGTTTATCTTACCACAAGTGGATGGATTTCAGGGACGAAATCGTCTTTAAGGGGTGGAGTGTTGTAACAAACACAAATCTAGACACGTAGTTGTAGCCTCCCTTTTCGAGGCCCTAATCGACTATATTTACAATGAATACTTGATCTACCTAGTTCATAATGCATTAGAAATAATAGGAGCCAATCATTGTCATAAATTCATTAATACCCTTTACATATGATAAAATAACCATAATACAATCAATAACTAGACTTAAGGAACAAATATACCAAATATCATGCTTGACTCTAATTTGACACACTAAAATATTCTTAAGGGTATAAGATGAAATGAATCAAATTAATGTGTAATAAGTATTCAAATTAGTAAATACATTAAATGTATGTATGATGTACAAGTAATGAAATCTACTGTTAAACATCTTCAAAATGTAACATTGATGGCACCATTGGATTTGTCACATGCTAATTGGTCTACCTTTCGATTTTGGTATCAATCAGACAACAATGAACATCCATTTAATGGTTTGAGTACCTAACTTAGTAAACACCTTGTTTTCATACTATTACATTTCCATGCCACCAGGTTTCTTTGTCCAGGAGACCCACTCCCTCCTTTTGACAAAATCAAGGTGTTCTCCCTGTATCTACGGATCTCACACGGCTGGCTTGAAGGGCCGTTCCTTCTTCTCGCCTGATACCTCACCTCCTCTCCACTACCCCTCCTCTTCTCTACCCTTCCTCTCTCTCTTCAGGTAACGCACAGAACCCTAGCCGTCCATATTCTCTTTCTCATAGCTCTTGATGGTAGTGCAACACCAGGCAGAGCCCTACCTCACATGCACCGCTACCGCCTCCTCTTCTTCCTCCATTCCTTGCACCAACCACATGAGAACTAGACTTGTAAATGCAAGAACCATCAACGACGCAACATGTATCATATCGCCGCCAACCGCCTTGACTATGGCCGGCGGAGGCTGTTGGTCAGCTAGTCATAGCAGCGAAGCCTCATCGTATTCAATGCTGGGTCCACCGCAGCACCCACCGGGGTCCCAGCCATCATGTTCTCCTTCTCGACGCCCCCTTCAATCTTCATCGACTGCCAACATCTGACAGAGAGGAAGCTGTGACGCCCTACTTCTCCTTGGCGCTAAGGGCCCTAGCCGTCGGTGATCTGGCCCCTAGCACCTAGCTACTGGCGCTCCTCTCTCTATGCCCACTGAGGATGCAGAAAGAAGTATGCCGCTTGCCTTTTTCCTCCTCCTTCGGTTTCTCCTCCTCGACCTACACTAAGAAGCACCAAGCAGCGTCGAGCACCTCCAGGCAGCCGCTGCAACTACTGACCCCCCATCCATCTCCTACAACAGCCGCTTGCCATGGCAGATCTGCTACCAGAGCAGTACCTCTTCTCGCTCGCCTCTCCTCAGGTTGCTTCTCCACCTGTGCCCGACATCATCGAAAAGTGCCATGCAGCAGAATGCCTCCAGGCACTGCCACCTTCCACCCACCGGCACCTCATCATCTCCACCACGGAAGATCATCACTGGGTACAGACCTAACGCCTCCAACCTCACCTCGACAACTATGGATCTGCATGACCACCATCTAGATGTAGAGCACACCACCACCATCAGACCCCATCAGCTCTCTTCCCTGCTTCTGCCTCATCAGTGATAGCCATAACTAAACCCCACACCGACGCTTCCAGCAACCACATTGTGGCCTACTCCTCCACTGTCCCCAGCTGTGATGATGACCAATATGCAGACTCACATGTTCATCTATGATGCATGCCAGGCCAGACTCTTCTAGTTCACGAGGTACATGGAGATCCCTTCAATTGGCTTTAGGATGTAAGGAAGCCAGTACCAACTTAAAGTAATCTGGAGAATCAAGTCTAACATATGCACCTGTAGGTGAGTGCTTCGTCTTCTCTAGTTTTATTTCAAAACTCCATTGAATAGGAAAAGAGAATATGTGATCATGCAATAAATTTATAACATACATGCTACCAATATTGGTAATATAAACCAACTCATAATATGTGCATTCTCATACTAGTTCATGGACATCATTGAGCTTACTCTACTGATAATGTCAATGCACACATCGCATGAAACATAAGAACAACATCAACTAGACCATGTAATCAATTGAAAAACTACATGTCCTACCAATAGGCGTATTAGTATTATCTAGTGGATATGACTGTAATTATTTTTATATTAGTATATTATATGTACTTATTACATGTGGGTTATCATAAAAATAGAACAGAAGATTCTAAATTGTGACTATGAGGTACAATAAACAATTCACCACATAGCCATATTATAAATTACGAAAGTTTTCTATGACTATCTAGGAGAGCGACCCTAGATATGGAGCATATGTGGAGATAAGTTTGATTTGCAACCCTACTTGGGCATGGATACCACTAGTCTAACCATAGCCTTGAACTATTACTATGCAATAGATAATTTTGGAATTCATTGGTATATCAAATCAAATCTACTAGTACGTAACTGGTCTGATCTACTAGTATATGTGGTAAAGTATATCTCAATAAGATATCTTGTTAGGTATATAAACATGGAGCCCAGTGCTTTTATATACTAAATGTCCAATTAGATTGTTTAATAAACATTTAGATTAATATTAATTCGACGTGGTATTGAGTAACTATAACCTAAACAGATGAACAAATTCCAAATATTGATAAAGTAGCTAAAATCATTAAGTGTGAATCTAAAAAATATATATATATATATGTATGAATTCATAACTTTACACGAGAATAAAACATGTATACATATCTAATTCACCCATAACATAGTACCTAATGAAATGGTGGTTCACATAAAATAACCTGACATAATAATGATATACATATGTAGCATCCCAAATCCTAATATGGAATTAGGTGATTGGAACTAGGATAAGAGCAATTATAAAATACAAAGTAGGAATGTATGCACAAATTATTTTTGTCTTGATTACCTTATGTAATGTTTTTCTAGGATGAATACTCGATTGTGAGGACCAAGTGCCTATTTAGAGTTAACTTTTGGACACATAAGGTATGTACATCCTCTATTTTATTTTGGGCATTATTTGACTGAACCTACATTTCTTTAATGAGGCATCTCTTGAACTATCAATTTTATTTAAAATCCAATCGTTGGACATTCATAATTTCTACTTTTGATTCATATAAATTCATGTGATTGCTAGAATATTCATTTATAATGGGTCTTTGGACCCCTCCTCCTATGATTGCCATTTTATGTGAAATTGACAAAAATGTTAATCTTGCCACTCTATTTATGCATGCTACGTGTTTGACTAGAATATCTAGAATAGTGGTACTTATGTACAACCATACTTATATAGGGCGTGCGTATTCTGCCCGGGGTGTGCGTTTCCACCCTTATTTCTTTTAGGCCATGATCCTATGGTGTTATGGCCCTATTTTAGGTATATTTAGTCTACATTGTTATGCATGCAAATATTTGTTGTTTTAATATAAATCTATGGATGATTCTTATGGCAAGACACTCTTTTATTATCATGCTTGTAATCTGAAATTTTATATGCCTCATTTCTTTTGTTACTTTTCTCTTGAACATACCTACTTGTAAATAGCCCCCTTTTTTTGTGGGAACATCTCTTTTGCACTTGTAACCCTATATAATGACCAGAATGTTTTATATATGTACATACTTAGCCTTTTCTGACCTCTTTGTTGTTTCCTATGTTCTGGGTGTTGTTCCTTTCCACCCAGGTATAGGTACATTATAGGACAGCGGCTCATCTACACGGCTTGGAATTAAAGATAGCTTGCATTAGTTAGCTTACCCTCTGTTGTCGGATTTAGTTGTACTTAGTTAATGTTTTTGTAAAATCACCTTTTTTTTGGTGAGGAACAATTGTATAATGATACACCTTGTAACTTTGTAATAGTTTTGTTTCTGCTGCTTTATTATTACATGGCTCTCGTATTATATCATTTTGAGTGGATCCCCTTTCGGGTACCACTCTCTACAGACTCTCCCTTCCAAGGTATGCAGTCAGATTCATGGCTATGAGTTTTGCCTTGAATCTACCCCACCAAAAGTTTTATTGTGTCGTACAATTTATTTTTCTGTAGTAGAACGTATTGACTGTATAAAAATGTATTCATGTCTTCCTGATTCACCAAAACATCATGGTTTAATATATGTAAGACCAATGAAAGATCCATACTCTTAAAATCTCTTCTTTCTTTAATGTGAATGATCGTATGAAACCTTTTCTTTTTATCTTATAAAATATTTGTGTTAAGAAAACTTATGCCCCCTGAATACATGGATCATATATGAGTCTTATATTGAATGATCTTCATAGTGTCATGGTACATATGCATGTCATATTTTCAGTTAGATTTATGACTATATTATGAAGTTCTAAACATGAACTGCAATAGGAAAAATGTTGATTTTGTTAATCAAAAACAAAAATATGCATTATCTACTACATACTAACAGTCTTATGAGAATCATAGTTATCCTAAAAGGAAAATGATAGGCATACTACCTACCTAAAAAGGGAAGATAATTATTGTACTAAACCATGAACTATGTCGCTCTTTTGGGAGAAATTACTACATAAGAAACTAGTGGTTATAAAAATAAAACAAATAGGAATTTGTGATTACACTTACAAGACTATGTAAATAAGTATGACCATACCACATAATGTTGTTAGGACCTTATATATGGTTCAACTATTGGCATCCATCCTATGATACCAATATGCCACATTGTGGTAACAACAACCAATCTTGGGTTATGAAATTTAGGAGCTTTCCTTGCTTTACATTGACTGAAATATCTAGGTGACAAAATCCATAGGTTGACTGATCATTGATTGCACCCCCATGGTGATTGTAACTTTGTGTGGACTGATTACTGACTGCACCCTCATGGTGACTAAACCCTTGTGGTGACTGCAACCTCATTGTTGATTGATTACCGACTAAACCCTCATGGTGACTACATCATTTGTTTAACTTGTAACCCAAGATTTACTGAATGCATCTTGATGAATATTTTTCTTTTTGATTGTCAAAATTACTAAATCATGGTGAAGATTGTATGTATTGTTTATCCTACATAAACATACTAGTTAGATTATCTCTTTCATGTATCTTTCACATTTTTGGTTGCATGCATGATTGGGAACTTTTCCCCTGCATCTGGATCCTACAAGTACCTAGTTGATGTTGGATGATGGTTGGCATGATGATCTTTATGGTATAGAGGATGGACACTGGAAAATGGCTCACTGATTTTATCTTAACATGGGATTTCAATATTTCTTTTGTGTTAACACTAAATGTTATATTTCTATAAAACGAACCATGCATGGGGTAAGTAGTGGGATCCCATACGGGAACCACTCCCTACTAAAATAAAAAGGCAACATCCCAAAAAACACACCAACAAAAACTTTTTCTTGTAAGGGATGAAATTTTTTTATTCAACATGATTGCATCATAATACAAAGTAGCAGTGGGATTTAAATATGTATCTAACCATTACAAAGATTGTTCTCTTACTAATCTTTCACCGCGTAGGGTGATATAAATGAATAGCTAACTACATATAGAAATAGTTGAGGATCACCTAACAACTTCAAGAAAAGTCTCCCACGAGATCAGCAACACTTGTTGTGGTCTAGCTTCTCCGTGATTTTGTTCTCCTAGTCCAATACTTGGGGTTGGAAGCGTACCGCACAAAAGGAAAAGGAAAAGAGAACATCAGCAAAAGGTTGGTATGTGCATGCTAAAAAGAGATTGAACAATATATGTCAAGAAATAGGGGCATCAAGAATAAAAGGCTTCCAATAAAAGAGATAAGGACTACCGAAACAAGAATAAGAGGAAAGAATCATAGATATATGATAAATGAAATACAGTCCATAAAATCATTAGTAAAAGTGGTGCTACAAAGGCATACATAATCTTTTTTGGGCAAAAAATCAATACCAAGCTTCATGTACGTGAGATAAAAATAGCACTAGAACAACATAAATAACAAAGGTGGCCAAGCCTCATAAACTTGAAACCTGATAGAGATTGGCACATAACCAAACTCCCAACAAATGAAAATGTGGGACAAACCTCACAAATTTGAAACTCTGGTATGGCACACATAACCTCCATCCCAAAAAGAAATAAGGAAACATAATGCAAAAACCAATGCAGCTATATTACTCTAGGGCTAGAGAGACATACAACATGCTTAATAGAGAAGCAAGAAAAAGGTATAGTCAAATTTTTCAAATTAATCACCACAAAAGTGACCATCATAATCATCCACCTCAAAGTGGGCATATAAAAAAAATTGAGTTCCATCATGAATGAAGCATAAGAAAAGACCATTAGAATGCCCAATGATCAATAACAAATAAAAGGTATTTCACATGAAGCATATTTTCCAAAAGAACAAGATATGGTGTAGGCTAATGTCCATAGGACCAAGAGAATGATAAAGATAGGTTATTACTCAATAAGAATAATAGAGGATGCAAACATACCTTACTCTAGAATCTAAATAGTCTAAAGTCAGTCCTAGATTAAAGCCTAGGTCTCCAAAACACTTATGATGCATATATGTAGAATTAGGGTAAGGTTTTCATTAATTATTCAAAATCCTAAAAACTACCTTTTTGATTTTAGTGAATTAGGTTATCAAAACTACACCATGTTTTAGATTATCTTTTCTACGTTCAAAACATATTTTGTTATATTTTTCTATCTTATAAATTATTATTTATAAATTTTGCAAGTTATTATCTACTTAGATTAATCCATTGAAATAAACACTTTATTAAACGCTGGATTTAGTCAATAAAACCAACACCATTATAAAGCTTAATTTTTTTGAATTTATTGACTATTTATTCATATTTTTTCTCAGTAGCTAATTTCTTGTGAATTTTTGAAAATGGGTAAATCATATAAATCCATGTCAAAAAGATGTGAGAATGGAGAGAGAGGGATAGAGTGGTCTGTGCGGTCTGAGTTGTCCTAATCAAGGCTTGCCAACTTGGCCAACCCCATAGACAACTGGGCAAGTTGCCTTAGCATGGAAAGGAAGAAAGGAACTGCGTAAAATACAGTTTTTGCCCCTAGGGTGAAAAATCAAATCACCAGAGAATGAAGGATAAACCAGGAAAGCAATCACAATGATTGTTGCACCCCCTTCCATCACGGATGTGGCAACAACATGGCCAACAAGGAGGTGCCAACACATGATTCTAGTTTGATTAGTCTTGTTTGAAGGTTCCCTGAGCTTCAAGACCTTAAGTTGAAGTTGATGATCCTCAAATCGTAACCTGAGGTGCACCAAGACACTGGGTCGACAACCTGCCTGATGGCCGGTGGAACCACAACAAAAAATCAGGTACATGCAGAAAACCAAGGCAGAAAGGACACACTGTAGTGTGTGACTAGCATTGATGAAGCCCGAACAAACATAATGATTCGCATTGTTCAAAGAGGCAACATTGGTACCAAAATAAATATCAGAGGACAAGCGCGCATACAGGTTCTCTGCACTACCCACCAAAATAGACCATTTTGATATTGTAAAGACCAAGTCTCTACTATTAAACATGATAAATAAATACATCAAATGTGTGGCAGCGGAAGAAATAAAACTTGACTTCATTCAAAATGTATAAAGAGTACATTGCAAAATTTTCCCAAATGGGAGTACAACTTTATACAAGCATAGGATCTAGGTAGAGGAAGACTTAGACTAATACAACTTGTCTCCAAACTACAACTCATACATAAAGGTATATCTAAATCCATGCTAGCTGTTCTCTCTCCTTAGCCTTAGGCAAGCTCACCAAGCTTCCATTGCACACTCTGATCCTAGCCTGGATGGTTGGGGTCATCTAGCAAGAGAGAGGAAAGTATGTGTTATTCATGAGAAATAGGAAAATTAAATAATCTAAAGAATTGCAATAAAAGATTCTCTACACCAAGAGATTTTAAAAGAAATGAGGAAAGTATATGAATAAGAGAGAGAAAACTTCCATAACCAATCACCACAATAATAATCTCATAGCATGAATATATTAAGACACAAAGTCATTTCAATGTAGGGTGAGGCACCTACCGGACCTCACCAAGTGGTAGGGGGACTAAAACCCCAGTGCCTATAAAGTGGCAGGGGGACTAAAACCCCAGTGCATAATATAATATGGCAGGGGGACCAAAACCCCAGTGCCCGACAGGAGGACTAAAACCTCAGTGCCCTATGGGTGGTTTGTACTCATGTACACTACATTTTCATTTGACCTAGAATACATCATGCATAAATAAGTCATTTGGAAGTAGTGATAAATCAAAAAAGTAACATTTTCATCATAGCATGGGGAATAAAACCCAAGGAATAATATCAATGAATGGGCCATCATAGCAACAACATTATCCAAGTATTTCAATAGAGGAGCCAACATAGACAATCACAAGATCCATATAATTCAATTAGATGAGCCATAATGGCAACAAAAGCATAAAATAAGTAAAGAACCAAATAAAGTCATTTAGGAGGACATCAAGGATAGCACATAATGAAGGTAGGTATGGATAAAATCCCAACATAAGGATAGGTGTGATTTGCACATATACATTCCACATTCATCATTCATTGATAAACAAGTTTCACATGCACAAATAGGTTTCACATACAAAAATAGGCTTCACATAAATATGATTCACATACATAGGGGCCACATACCTTATTTTCGATTCATTACCATCACATTCACCAATCATATTTTTTTCACTTCCCTTTTTCCCTAGTTATAAACATTACACATGTATTAGTATATATTAAGGCATAAAGCATAGGAAAAATCCTAATTTTGGAACTTATTTTCAAAACCATGATTTAGGGTTCAAAACCTAGTCCAATAGATTAGTCATATTCTCCAGAATAAGAAAACATATTTTATTACCCAAATTGGAGTTAAAATAGATTAATTACACATTTTAGATCATTTAATATAATCAAATAGGTATCCAAAGAAAATTTCGAAAAAGGAATCATAATTGGGACTCAATAACAATAAAATTAGATTTTACATGGAAAATCCTTTCCAACGACTACTTATTTGCATTTTTCTGACCATGGATCGATTTACTATGAATTAAGTAAAATCGGCCAATCAGAATGCAAGAAAACCATAGCGTGACAGTAATTTAAATGAAAATGTAAATGGATGTAAATAATAGGTGAAATGGCGAAAATGCCCATGCGTATAAAATGAAATCGATTGAAACACCGAGGACAGTACTGTCATTCATATTTAACAAACCTTGCAAGCGAGAAACAAAACTCAAGGTGCAATTATGAGATTGCCCATGCGTTGTAAATCGTTACATTGCCCGTGCATGACCATCTTGGTCATTCCACGACCTGGCTTCTTCTATCCATGGTCATGGCACGAGCAGGTTCTCAGGCTCTAGGCTCCTTGCCTCAAATCTCCATCAGGGCACGTAACAGAGAATGAAAAATGGGAATGAGTTCTGTAGTTCCCCCCGAACACAAAGATCACAAACACTAGTCGTTGCTTGCTCAAAATAGAGGAAACCGAACCAGACATGGCTGGAACAGAGGAAGGAGAAAACGAAATTGAAATCCATTGAATCGAGGGAAAAACCCAAGCTGGGGTCGTCAGTACATTCATGGAGTCAGGTTGAGTCGAAAGCAACACTTTCCACAGTCGGAGGTGCGTCGAAGATGGAAAATTCTATGCACATGCGGAGGTCCTTATGGCAAGCTATAGGACCCAACACTTGGGGGCATTTTGAGCCACAAAGATGACGGTAAAAGGAAGAAGAAGGTCCTTAGATGCTTACCCAACCAGTAATTAGAAGGAATGAAGTATAGGATGCCACAATGAACTCGTCGACGTCAGAAAAGAAAATCGAGCAGGTCCGGGAGCTCCATGGAAAATTGGGTGAAATTGGAGGGAGAGGAGGAAGGCTCGAGGCCTGAGGAAGCTTTAGATTCCCTTAAATAGGTGTGTGGAAGGTCGAAGCTTGCTCTGCAACTCCTTGGTGGAGAGGAGGAGGCGGCCTTGGTTGGGCATTTTGCCAAATCGGCGAGGTAGGCAATGAGTTAGGGTTCATTCGAACCGGTAGCGTGAGGTGGAGCTAGCGGTGAAGGAATCACGTTAAACGACAAAGGAAAAAGGGAGAAAGGAGTCGAGGAGCCTGACTGTCGGGCTTCTCGAGCAGTCAGTGGTAGGGGACGACCATCGGGCCGTCGTATCAAAATTAGATCAAAAGCCATCCATTGGATGGGCGACTGGACGCATGACAAGAAAAACGACGGAAACCATACTGTGATAAATGACATTAATGAAATCGATATAAATACCATGGTTACACTATATTAAAAGCTCTAAAAATAGATTTGAAGGGTCAAATCAACTCCAATTAACTCCAAATTTTAACCATAGGTTGATAATGATGCATATTTCAATGCTACGCAATTAGTTTTGCATTTAACACAAATTTTGGCCCTAAATAAATCATTGCTCATTAAAGTGTATATTAACACATGAAAAGGTGTGAATTAATATGAAATGACTATATTAATGTAATTAGTGAGTTAAATTCGAGGTGATAGATATATATGAGAATTAAGAGAAAAATCTCAACAATAAAATATGTTTTCACACATTTATCATCAAATTGGAGGAGAGAGAAGGTATAAGGAGAAATACTCTCATTAAACACTCAAATACACATTATTACTAATATATTTATCCAAAAAGCTCCAAATTAACATTATTTACTTATTATCTCTTATTAAACTCCATTTGCATTATTAGTCCTTAGTTATTACCTTAAGTGGGTTATTTGTGCAAATACCCTTTATAATCATAAATGGGGGCAAAAATGGAATTTCACCATCATTAATGCTCGAATTGCAAATAAAGCCCAAAAATGATTCAAAAGGATGGGAAATTTATGAAAAAGGTCCAGATGGACTAGAAAGCCAAGAAAAGCTCAAAAGTGGGTAAATTGTAGGGAAGACCCTAGATTTCAGTATGTTACAGATATCAAATAAGGATAGGAAAGGGTAAATGGAGTTACTTGGAGGGTGTATAAATGAGTCATTGAGTTCTAGTGTTGCCTATCTACCATAACAGCCGTTAGAGCTAGAAAAAGTAAATGAAAAGGTCGAGAACTATGGTAGGGTATCTGGGTAAATTGGTGGTAGAGGAGAGTTGCAAGAAGGCTGAGAAAGGTTGTTGGGCACTCACAAGAGGACGAGGCACCGAGGGTGCTTTCCTGTGAACAATAATGGAGAGGGTTGAGTTGGGCATTTCCAATTTGTAGGGTTCTAGGGATCGAGCAAGGGATCAACAAGTGCATAATCAAACAAGGATTCTGTAGTAACAAAAATCATGAGGAAAGGCTGAGTGTAGCCTAAAAAATCTTGATTGTAAGGTACTACGTGGGAACATGCCTCATTTCTTGATTCATCGAGAGGTAAAGGACACACATGTAGTTGTTCTAGCAAGAAATGAATGGCCCAGATCCATGCCCACTTAAACAATTTTTTTTTACCATGTGACAGATGAAAATAAAGCAAACTTATGCAAATCAAAATCCACTTGAAGTGGGAATGCAATTAATTCCCTATTTTCTCTTTCTTCCATAGAGGGTGCAAACAAACTCCGAATTGGATGAAATTTTGTGCAAAGACTAATTAAGGCATGTATATTTTGATTATGAAATTATATTTTCCTTTTTATGACTTTTTATTTTTTAAATGAATCAAATACTATTTTTCTTCCTCATGCATTAATGACTTTAAGATTCTCCAAATTTGATAGAACTTCACCAACAAGTCACATTGTATGGCCCCTAAACTTGCTTAATGAGTTGAATAAACTTAATTATTATAATTGAATTCTTATAATACTAATATAACCTTGTGAAATTATTTTAAATCATAATAAAATCTTATGTTTCAAATTTGGTCCAATTTGGACACTGTTTGAGCAAGTTATGTAATTTTATGTACATTTTGGACTTTTTTGCAATTTACCCAATTGACATGTTTTCTTTGTAATTTATCACTTGAATTCTATTCTTTGGATATTATATCATCATTCTTGAGCTTTTTGAGCCATGGTTAACCAATTTAAACCTTGGTTTGAAGGTGTTTTCTCCAAGGGTATTTTAGGGTTTACCCCGTCACGGATGAGCTACCTTTAGTAGCTATCAACTAATGAATTATGTGATTGGCTGGGAAATTTGAGTAACAAAAGCTAAGAAGGTCTATATGGATAGTGTGAGATCTTCTTGTGTGCGTGCTTGTATATTCTTAATAGTTTAAGGCCATAGACACATGGGGAAGCTACTTTTAAACCTCATGCTTGCTTCCATCCTTATCCATGGGCTATATTTACCTCTTCCTTGCCTAAGTACAAAACTATGCTTGATTTCTCTTTCCTATAACCTGGAGCAACGACTACACTCTATTTTTCTACATAACCAAGTGCTGTAAGGTAGAAGACAACCTCTTTTTGGAGAAGAAGGTCTCCAAGAGCTCCATCTAGCCCTACCTAGGGTTTACAAGGTCATGTTCTAGGAATTTCAACCAAGACAAGTTATTTTCTTACTTCCTTCTCCATTTTGTTTGCTCTTCTCCTTCCATAGACCTTCCTCCAGGTCGTATCCCTACTGTTCCATGGTAGAATTTGCTCTAAAGTTCTAAAACCCTACCTTTCTTGCTCCTCATGCTTAGTGTTTACTCATTTGATGAAGAAATGTGCAAGATGGATGAGTTCAAAACTTATTCTTAGATTTTCTACCCTACCTACTTGCGTTTTCTTCAGTTTTGGATTTCATATTCTCATTAGAGGCAAGTTTCATAACTTGCCCCACGTTTATTGCTTACCATAAGCTTGCTAGATCATGTTCTTGCTTGAAAATGATGATTCATGCACTAAAAAGCTATGATTGACTTGGATTTCAATTTTTATAATGTTCTTTATTCTGATTTTAGTTCTATATGAACCTGTGACCATGTGTATGTTATTATCAAGGAATAAAATGACTTGGATCAGGTTGTTTTGACAACATATGGTGCTAAGCACCTATCAACCAATGGTCAATTTTAGGATTTTAAGCTGATTTCTTCTATAAACCCATGACCTGATGACGGTACCATTGCAACATCCCTATGGTGTAGTCTTAATGACAACTGATTCTCATGATGAAAGGCGTCAAATGATGGTGAAAACCTATGGTCACTTCCTTAGGTCATGTTTTGGATCAATTAGAAGTTTAATGATCAACCATTAAGTACCCTAATAATGTTATCAATCAATGATGACATTAGCTTAATATTTGATGTTGATTAATGAATATAATGATGATCTAACAACCTATGGTGACTTAATGGTCACTAATGATAGTGGATCATGTCTCCAAAACCTATGGTGAGTTAATCATATAGTTGTAGCATCAATTAAGCCTTAGAAAAATGGTTTCTTGGGTCACTTGATTCAATGGTCGGACATGTACTGTAATTGATGGTTTTAACATATGAACTTGACACAATGGTCAAGATCTAATCTTTATTCCTCCAATAAAGTGTAATGATGGCTAATGTAATATTTTGGCCCTAATAATGTGATTTATATGGTTTCCTTTATATGATCAACTTAAGGAGCTTACTTGTTGACAATGGATGGCTTGTTTTAAATGAACAGTCTATTGTGGATTTTACCCTACTCTCAATGGAATTTTTTGTATTGTTAATCAAGGGATGTATAGGGTTAGATGGTGACTCTTTCTAGAGAACAAATCAAGGACTTCATAGGTGGTTTATCCAAGGTGTTTACTTATGTAAACAGCCAATGGTCTTACCTTTTAAACATCTAATGGTTTTGGGTAACATTGTTGTATAGTGATATGGGTTGAATGATGATGGAACAAATACATGGTTATGTTTAATAAGGTAGTCTTACCTATTCACTCATATGAATAGAAGGGATGATAATCATATTTTGTTGATATGTAACCCTAATAAGGTATAGCTTGCTATACCTAGCTTTAATATAACCAAATGATGGTAATTGGGTATGAATAGTTCCTGAATGACTAATACAATCATGGAGTACTCTCTTACTGTTGTTGAAAATCTAGTATGCTATAACCTGATGGTCACACCTTGATTTAAGTGTGGGTTCATACTTGAGAATAGTATGGAATGTGATGGTGATGCTTCATCTTATGCATCCATGGTCCAATGGGGATGATGTGACTTAGGGTTTGGGTATAAGTGTTGATTAGTAACATTTATATAATTTATCATGTTGAACCTAACTCTAATGCAAATAGATAAAGACAATTATTCTTGTTTAACATTCTTATATGATGGAATGATGGTGGTATAACCTCCTTAACATGATCATTACCTTAATATGTTAATTGGTGGTTATCATAGCCACATGGTTGATAAATTCTTATGCTAAACATGTGCATTCATAGTGTTAATCATATATAGATTCATTGCATGTTGATGTAATAAAGGAATGTTCTTAATGTTAATATAACCCTACTATGATTGTTTATTAATATCTCCTAGCTCATTAATGCAATATTGTGTTGATCTGGTGTATTACATGTAAGTTGTGTTGTTGAGCCTTGTTATAAGGCATGCAAAGATAATGATGATCTTACAGGGAATAGTATGATGGTCTTAATGACCTTTGGGCATGGTTGATCCCTAAATGAGGTGTAATCCTTGTGTTGATAAGGGTTGATACCCTGTGATATTGTGAAAAGGATTTATATCCTGTGATAGTATGATGGTCGTAATGACCTTTGGGCATGGTTGAGCCCTAAATGAGGTGTAATCCTCTTATGTTGATAATGGTTGATACGCTGTGATATTGTGAAAAGGCTTTATATATTGTGATAGTATGATGACAAGCGTGGTCTCATGAATGGCAAGTGAATAGTACCATGTGATGATGAGATGAGAAATTATGTTTCACACATTTTATTTCTTTTAAAAGTTGTGATATTTATATGCTTGCTAGAAGTGAAATAGGTTTTGTATGTCCACTTATTTCATGCAGCCTTAATGCACCCAATTGGCATAAATAATCAAGTGCAACTCTAATCATGTAGTGCCTTGTGTCATAGAACCATCTTCAGTGTCAGAACTTGCTGGATGGTGAAATGAGTATTCCTAAGGGAAACTCGGAGAGCATACTATTAGTATGTGGGGGTGGTAGGTTGAGGATATATCCTTGTCATCCACAATGCAGATTGTGGAGGTTGGCAATGGTCATGCCTCATACATTTGATGTGATTAAGAATGGTTGTGGTCGTGTCTCGGTGATTATAACATGATGTGATTAGAGGACAACTGCGGTTGTACTTTAGTGATTGCGTTTAAATACCCTAGATGCTAGCACTGTGACCTGTACCAAGGTGGGCTAGATACAGGAGGATGATATGTCACTGTGGTGGCAACTTTGACTGATATGTCACTGCCTTTTTACTCGTACTGACCAAGGGGAAGAGATCTTAGGATACCGACACTCCTAGATCTTGTACGGAACCGAATATCCCTTCGTAGGGGTCAGTTGGACTTTGAATGATACGATTCAAATTCCCCATGGTATAATAAAAGATGTAATACAGTCATCTAGCATATCTGTTTAGGGTTATACACAATGCTTCATATTGGATGATATCCCTTGTTTGGTTTTTTTTCACTGAGATCATGTGTAGTACAATAAGAGATAATAGATATGCTTATTCTATAGTTATGCTCATGTTGTAAACATGCTTATGTTGTCAAATATACTGACAATGATGGTTAAGATGATGTTGCTAGCTATGTTAAATATTGCTAGCCATGCCTATGTAATTAGAAATGCTTAAACTACTAATCATGCCTATGCAGTTAATTGTGCTTTGATGTTAGTTCAACTTATGATATAAATTTGTTTCCTTTATTTGAAATGCCAATATTGATAGCCATGTTATCTTACTAGACATATTCACGATGTCAGGGATGCTTATGCTACTAGATTGCTTGTGTTGTTAGCAAGGAATATGATGATAGTCAGATTAATGATAATGATTGTTATTAGATGTAATTTGATGATATTTGAGTAGATATGTATCCTGAGAAATGGATTTATTTATTATCTATATATGCATTGATGATCATACTTGTCGCTAAGATGATTTGCTTAATCTGTTTGGTATACTTGAACTGTTCAATTTGTTCAATTGATTATTAAATGCTCGACTGCTTAGTTATCTACTATTTAAAACGTTGTAATCAATAAGCATTGTTGGAGGTTATATCTCTTACTGGGACATGGGTCTCACCGTTGTGGTTTGCCACATTTTTTTAGGTAATTGGAAGTGAAAAAAATAAACATGTTGCAGCAAAGAGGAACTATAGTAATGAATGTTTGAGAAAGTTGATTAGATGTCTAGTGTATCCTAAAGTCATCCCTGTACTCTCAGGTCTGGGCAGGAAAAGTTGGTATATGGTGTTTTAAACGAATTGAACTTTTGTTAGCATATTAAAGCTTGTTTGTGTGGCCTATATGAATATTATTTTCCTGTACATATATGTTGTGGCTAAGGTGATATAACAATTTGTATCAAATTATTGTCATAGTATAGATAAGGATGTTTGACTCTTATGCAAATGTTTCTGAGCAGGTGCTGACGTTGAAAAAAGTTTTAATTTACCCATATTTTTTGGTATGTGATTAATTAGTGATCGATTATGCATTATTTTTTGAGTAATCTCGTTTACTGTAATAGATTCTCACACGCATTGAGCACCTTGCATATGAATTTTCCATCAATTTTACATGTTAGAGTTATTTGTACCTTTATTTTATATTTTGATGGTTCTACACACTTTCTCTCTTCTAATTTCATCTTTTAAGAAAATATTCTCCAAATTGAGTGAAAATTCACCCAAAGGCATATTTTAATGTGTAGGTTTTTAATCTAAGATTATTTTCCACCTTTCGAGTCATTATTTTATTTCATATTTTAAAGGAAAAATACCTTTTTCTTTTTTAAATGGATTAGATGTGATCATTATTATCCTAAATTTTGTGAAACTAGGCCTCCAAGCCAAAGCATATCCAAAGAAAATAATTCTGAGGTTATTTATAACCAATTACTTCCTTTTTTATTAATTTTAGCCCATTATCAATTATTTTCATTATTTCTCTTATTAAATAATTCAATATCACATTACTTTGCTTAAAAAGTTATTATTTATCTTTTTGTCTCTTCCTTTGTTCTAAAAGGCTAAGGAAAGATCTAGAATAAATCTATTCTATTATTGTCTCACATGAGTTTATTTATTTCATATTTAGTTGAATTATATATCATTATTCTCAATTATGGACACATCATCCTCTTATGCACATTATTACCTCATGTGACATATCTAATGTACCCTTTATTGACCTTATGATTAATTTGAAGGTATTACGTAATATTTGTTTACATTTTGTATATTAGGATGATTTATTCATGGATTAACATACTTAGGGTCACTAAAGAGAATACCCTTGTACTTGTTTGGCTAAACCCAAAGACTATGGTTTCTAACCGCTTAACACTGGAATAAGATTAGGTTCTAGGTTTCGATATGTTACAACATATCACCCCTTAAAGGGTTTTCTTCCTTGAAAAATAAACATAGACTATTTACCACCCCTTAAAAAGTTTGATCCTAATAAGCCAAGAAAATCTATTAGTACAAAGATAACTTCCTTACATTCATCCACAAAGTATCAAGTATAAAGGAAACATAACCTGAAAGTCTAACTATGGGACTAAGGGTTACCTTCAACATGATCATCATCATAAACTTCTCAACCTTCCAAAACAAAGACTCTTCCAACTCACCTTTCCACATGTCTTCTCCCATTATTGCTACCATTGTTTGGATGATGCAATTGCAGTTGTTGTTGGTTTTGAGCAGGTGCAGGCCAATTATGTAGCTGAGGGAACCTATGGTGAATATGTCCAGGTTCATTGCAATGATGACACTCAACTTATAATTCAAGTTGATACTTTGCTTGGTTCTTATCTTATGAACACTTTCTTGGAGGATGGTAACCATCAAACTTAGCACATTTCTCTCTTCTTTGCTCATCTCATGAGGGCTCCTCTTCTTATCAAACTCCCTAGGTTGAAATCTCAGGTAAGACTCCACTAGTAAAGCTTTATCAACCATCTGTTGAAAGGTGAAGGGCAACTATGGGCTAAGAACACGACTGACATTGTAGTTGAGTCCTTAAAGGAATAGGTCATCCCTACGTTCCTCACTCAATCCAACTACATAGAGTTCCAACAGAAGAAACTTTTGTTCAAAAGAAGAAACATATAGGGAACCTTTCTTCAAGTTGTAGAACTATGCTTCCTTCTTCTTTAGGGGAGCAGTGCAGATGTACTTCTAATTAAAAAGTACCAAAAATTGTTCCTAGGTCATGATAGAGATATCACGTGTCCTATATCTATCTCGTTCCACCAAACTTGAGTGGGTCCATACAAAACATATGAAGCAAATCTAGCCTTCTGGTGGGGAGGACATGCCATGCCGTCAAAGGACTTCTAAATAGCTAATACCCAACGATCATTTCAATCGACCATCTCTATTTCACCTTCACCCTTGATGGAGGGTGGTTACATCTTCATGAATTCCATTATGGAATAATCTTTAGGTTTTTCAGGCACAAATAGGACTTTCATCTTCCCTGCCATAGTTGTAGCAAATAATTGTAAGAACATGGACAACTCTTTCTCTAGAGAGATGACTATGCCCATACTCACATAATCTGGGGTTTCCTGACCTACTAATGGTCCAATTCCAGTCAGAAGAGTACCATGAGTAACTGGAGTGGTAAAGGGTGGATCCATCATTGGCATCCCAAACCTAGGGTTTTTGGGTGTCTTATAACTATACTAGTTGTCAACTGTTGAGTTATCTCCCACCATGAGGGTTTTTCCTGCACAATACAAGGGTACTAGGTTTAGGCAACCTATGGAAAATGGTAAACATCCTAAGGGAGAAAAGATTTAAGTAGATAGATAACTGAGAGACACTAGATCTGATACCATGATGTAAGGAGTGGGATCCCAGAGTGGAACCACTCTCTACTAAAATAAAAGGCAACATCCCAAACAACACACCAACAAGTTTTTTTTTCTCAAAAGGGATGAAACCAATTTATTTAACATGATTATATCATAATTCAAAGTAGTAGCAGAATTTAAAGATGTATCTAACCATTACAAAGCTTGTTACCATACTGATCTTTCATGATGTAGGATGACATAAAGGAAAACCTAACTACATATAGGACTAGCTGAGGATCAACTAACAACTTGAAGCAAAATCTCTCACAAGATCAACTACACTTTTTTTGGTCCAGGTCCTACTTGATTTCCTTCTCCTAGTTCAATACCTGGGGTTGGAAGCATACCCCACAAAAGGAAAAGAAAAAGAGAGCATCATCAAAAAGTTGGAATGTGCATGCTAAAAGGGGATTGAGCAATATATGTCATGAAATAGGTACATCAAGTATAACAGACTTCCCATAAAAGAGATAAGGACTACCCAAAAAGGCATAAGAGGAAAGAATCACAAGTATATGATAAATGAAATACTTCCCATTAAATCAATAGTAAATGTGGTGCCAGAAAAGCACACATAATCATTATTTGTGTACAAAACCAATAACAACCTGCTTGTAGATGAGATAAACATAGCACTTGAACAACATAAATATCAAAGGAACCCAAGCCTCATAAACTTGAAACCTGATATAGATTGGCATATAACCAAACTCCCAACAAATAAAAATGTGGGCCAAACCTCATAAATTTGAAAATCGGGTATGGGGCACATAACCACCATCCCATAAATGAATAAGGGCACATAACCCAAAAACCAATGTAGTTATATTACTCTAGGGCTACTGAGTCACACAACATGCTTAATAGAGAGGTAAGTAAAACGTTTAGTTAGATTTTACAAATTAATCACCACAAAAGTGACCATCATAATCATCCCCCTCAAAGTGGGCATATAACAACAAATTGAGTTCCATCATGAACAAAGCATAAGAAAAGACCAAAGGAATGTCCAAAGATCAATAACAAATAATAGGTACTTCACATGAAGCATATTTTCCAACAGAACAAGATATTGTGTAGGTTAATGTCCATAGGACCAAGAGAATGATAAAGATAGGTTATTGCTCAATTAGAATAATAGAGGATGCAAGCATACCTTAATCAAGAATCTAAATAGTCCAAAGTCAGTCTTACATCCAAGACTAGGTCTCCAAACACCTATGATGCATATATGTAGAATTAGGGTTAAGTTTTCATTAATTATTCAAAACCCTAAAAATTGTCGTTTTAATTTTAGTGAATTAGGTTATCATAACCATGCCATGTTTTAGATTATCTTTTTTTGAGTTAAAAAATATTATATTTTTGTGAATTATAAATTATTAATTATAATTTTTTAAAGTTATTATCTACTTAGATTAATCCATTGAAAAACACCCTTTACAAAACTTTGGATTTTGGCAATAAAATCAGTACCATTAGAAAGCTTACATTTTTATAAATTTATTAACAATTTATTCATATTTTTCTATCCAATATCTAATTTATTGTGAGTTTTTTTAAATGGAAAAATCATATAAATCCACATCATTACGTTGTGAGAAAGAAGAGAGAGAGGGATAGAGTTGGCTGCATGGTTTGAGTTGGCCTAATCAAGGCTTGCCAACTCAGCCAGACCCACAGACAGATGGACAAGTTTCCTCATCATGGAAAGGAAAAAAGGAGCTGTGTGAAATAATATGTTTACCCCTGAGGAGAAAAAAATCACCAGAGAATGAAGGATAAACTAGGAAATCAATCACAACGATGGTTGCACCCCCTTCCATCCCTGACATGGCTGTAGCACGAACAACAAGGAGGTGCCAACACGTGGTTCTAGTGTGATCGGCCTTGTTTGAAGGTCCCCTAAGCTTTGAGACCTTAAGTCGAAGCCGATGAGCCTTAGATCTTGACCCGAGGTGCACCGAGCCACCCGATTGACAAACTACCCGACGAATGGTGGCACTGTGAGAACAACTCGACCAAAGGCATAAAACCAAGACGAAAAGGACACTACAGTGCACAAGGAAAATTGACAAAGCCCAGACAAATAGAATGATTCTCTTGATTCAAATATGCGACAGAGGTACCAAAATAAAATTCATAGGACAACCGCGCATATAGGTGCTCTACTCAACCTATCAAAATAGACCACTGCAATATCAAAGAAGGATGGGAAAGGGTAAGGGGAGTTACCAGGAGTGTGTATGAATGAGTAGTTGAGTTCCAAAGCCACGTATCCACCACAACAACTGCCATATCTTGAAGAAGTAAATGACAAGTCCTAGCACTATGGTAGGGTATCAAGGAAAATTACTGGCAGAGGAGAGTTGCAAGGAGACCGAGAAAGGTTTTTGGGCACTCACGAGAGGACTAGGCGCTGAGAGTTCTTGCCTGTGAAACATGGTGAAGAGGGATGAATTGGGCATTTCCAATTTATAGGATTCTAGGGCTCGAGAAAGGGGTCAACAAGTGTAGAATCAAACAAGGTTTCTGTAGGAACAAAAATCGCGATCAAAAGTTGAGTGTAGGTCGAGAAATCATGATTGGAAGCTATTGGGTGGGAACATGCCTCATTGCCTGGTTCATCGAGTGGAAGAGGATGAGCCTGTAGCTGCCCAATCAAGAAATTAATGGCCAAGATCAATGCATGCTTAAACAAAATAAAATTTATCGCGTGACGGATGAAAATAAAGGAAAATTATGGAAATTGAAATCCAATTGATGTGGGGATGCAATTAATTCCCTATTTTCTCTCTCTTCCATAGAGGGTGCAAAAAAACTCCAAATTGGATGTTTTTTTTCAAAGAGGCTAATTAAGACATGCAAATTTTGACTATTAAATTAGATTTGCCTTTTGAGAACTTTTGATGTGTTAAATAAATCAAATACCATTTTCTCTTTTCTCAAGCATTAATGACTTTAAGTTTCTCCAGA
Source organism: Alisma plantago-aquatica (assembly GCA_963693085.1). NCBI lineage: Eukaryota > Viridiplantae > Streptophyta > Magnoliopsida > Alismatales > Alismataceae > Alisma > Alisma plantago-aquatica. The sequence continues at coordinate 1,516,497,190 of OY856409.1, forward strand.
TTTGATGAAACTTCACCCACAAGCCACATTAAGTGCCTTGGATATGAATTTTCCATTAATTTTACATGTTGCAGTTATTTATACATTTATTTAATATTTTTAAGGTTCTACACACTTTCTCTCTCCTGATTTCATCTTTTAAGCAAATATTCTCCAAATTGAGTGAAAATTCAACCAAAAAGCATATTTTAATGTGTAGATTACAAATTAAGATTATTTTTCACCATTGGAGTCATTAAGTATTTTAATTCATATTTTAAAGGAAAAACACCTTTTTCTTGTCTAAATAAATTCGATGTTATCATTATTATCCTAAATTTGTGAAACATGGCCTCTAAGCCAAATCATATAAAAAAATGAATCTGAGGTTATTTCTAACCAAGTAATTCTTCTTTTATCAATTTTAGCCCATTATCTATTATTTCCATTATTTCTCTTATTAAATAATTCAACATCACATTAACTTACTTAAAGAGTTATTTTTTAAATTTTTATTTCTTTCTTATTCTAAAAGACTAAAGAAAGATCTAGAATGAATCTATTCTATCATTATCTCACATAAGTTTACTTATTTCATATTTAGTTGAATTATATATCATTATTCTCAATTATGAACACCTTATCATCTTTATGCACATTATTGACCTTATGATTAATTTGAAGGTATTAGGTAAAATTTATTATGCATTACATATATTAGGGTGATTTACTCAAGCATTAACACACTTAGGGTTACTAAATAGCATACCCTTATCTTTTTTTGGCAAAGACCAAAGACTAAGGTTTCTAACCTCTTAACATTGGAATAAGACTAGGTTCTAGGTTTCAGTATGTTATAAATGGTCTACATTTTTATTTCCTATGAAAACATTTTTGTTTGATAAATCTTATTTATGGATAAGGAAATTTTATTTTCGACCGATCCTTGTATCAGTGGAGTGCTTTATCCCTGATGGGATAGATGTTCCTTATGTTTTTGGACGTAGTTTAACTATATTGTCAGGGAGTTACCTTCTATGGTATAAGAGCCAATGTTTTCAATGTGTAGACAAGAGCCAAAGGAAAAAAAAATAATCACCAACCATAGTCAACTAAGTAATATCAAGATAGGTATAATTTTAATTGTGAAAGGAATATAAATGTATTATTTATTAAAAGTAGTATCAAGAAAGGTACTCTTGATGGGTTTCATACTCAATGTTATTTAATATCAAATTCGGTTGGTCGTTGGTATCAGAAGAAATGGTGTCAAGTTAAATCTAAAGTCAAAATATGTACCTTACTCTCTAGTGACATCTACAATTCTTGGTACCTAAAACCATTGTGGTAGATATGTGCATGATATGCCTGTGACAATGGAGAATGAGAGTTTCAAGGATGATCTTATAGTACTTGAGTTCATTGACTTTGACTAAATCATGGGTATGGATTGGTTAGACTAGAATGATGTGTGAGTTCTTTGTAAAGAGAACAAGGTTCTTACAAGAATATTTTTAGGAAGAGATTAATCATTAGATGTGTGAGACACAAATATCAATTCGATTTCAACTTAGAAGGCTTACAACATGTTGATGAATGGTTATAGGTATTTTCTAGATAGTGTACTAAGGATCGACTCTTCTATTTCATACTTTGAGGATATAGATGTAGTGAGGATTTTTTTTGATGTTTTCCTAGAGGAACTCCCAAGACTGCCTCCACAAAGAGAAGTTGATTTCTCTATTGATATCTTGCCTCAGACTACACCTATATCAAAACTATCTTTTTGAATGGCTCTTGATGAACTACTAGTGCTGGAGCAGCAGTTGTAAGCACATCTTGATAAGGGTTTGATTTGACCTAGTGTGTCCCCTTGGAGAGCTTTTATCCGACCCAGTGTGTCCCCTTGGAGATCTCTGGTACTCTTTGTAAGGAATAATAATGGATCCTTATGGCTCTATGTTGATAATAGGTGTTGAATGATGTCCTTGTGAAAATTAATCCTCTTTCTCATATTGGTGATGTGTTTAACCAACTTATATTTGTTTCTATCTTCTAAAGTATTCAATCGAGGTCTAGATGTCATCAACTGAGACTAGCAGAACAAAATATTCCTATGACTGCTTTCCAAAACAAGATATGTGCACTACAAGTTTTGTGTTATGCCTTTTAGGTTGACCAATTCCCCTACATCATTCCTAGTTATATGAAATGAGTATTCCATCCTCTTGATCAACTTGTGATTGTCCTTTTAGATGATATTCTAGTTTTCTCTCATGATGAATTGAAACACAAGGAACACTTACAAACATTGTTTCAAATTATGAAAGATAACAAACTTTGTGAAAGGTTCTCTAAATCTGATTTCTAGCTATGCAAAGTTATGTTCATAGGACAAGTTCGAAGTATATCTGTGGATCCTGCCAAGGTTGAATCTTTATTGAATTGGGACATGCCCAAGATACTGATGTAGATCATGACTTTTTTGCAGATGGCTAGATACTATAGGAGGTTTATTAAAAACTTCTCCAGTGTAGCCCTTCCACTGATGAATATGAAAAAGGGTTACAGGCTCTTATGTTTGCAAAATTGTAAAGATAATATTCTAGATTTAAAGAAAAACTAACTACAATGCAAGTGCTCACCTTTCCTAGTGGAATTGGTGGTTTTGAGGTTTTACATATTCCTCTAGTATTTGTTTGGGTTATGTTTTAATGCAACATGGCAAGGTGGTATCTATACCTTTGGACAACTGAAAAATAATGATAGGAATTACCAACACACGACATGGAGTTGGCTTCTACAGAGCATATTGTTAAGATATGGTATCATTACCTTTATGAGATGTAATTTGTAGGATTTTCATATCAAAAAAGTTTGAAATATATCTTTTCTCAGAAAGAGTTATATATAAAACAACATCATTGGTTGGAATCCTTGAAGGAATATAATTTCTCCATTAAGTTTAATCTAGGAAAGGCTAATTTGTGTGAGATGTTGACAGTAAAAAAAATACTGGTACAATGTCTAATATGATGATCTAGAAATGAATTTACTAGAAGTTGTTACCTAATGAAAATCATCTGTCTAAGGTCCAAAGGAGATATATGTGGCATGTTTAATAGCACAACCTGAGCTATTAAAGAGAATTGTGTATTCCCAACATGATGATTTTGAGAGAGTGAAGATGATGAAGGCAATTGAGGAAGAAGAATTTAAAAATTTAATAGAGTTGGATGGGAGTATAGGATTTGTGACACATCTTTGGGTGCCCAATATTTCAACTATGAGAAAGTAAGTACTGAAGAATGCTCAATTGTCAAAATTCTCTATCCATACAGCAACCAAAAAGATGTTCAAAGACCATTAATAATTTTTTTGGTTGACATGAATGAAAAATTACATAGTTGATATTGTTTCCAAATGTATGGTTTGCCAATAGGTTAAGATTGAACAACAAAAAATTTATGGGTTATTAAAACCACTACAGATACACGAATTGAAATGAAATTTTATTTGATTTGACTAAAACAAAGAATCAAAATGAATGCATATGGGTTCTTGTAGACATGCTCACAATGATTGCACATTTTCTTTCTATGAAAATGGGTCAATCTATTGTAGCCTATCCAAGATGTACATTGATGAAATTTTGAGGATTAATAATATTGCAAAATAAATTTTTTATGATAGAGATCCACATTTTACCTCCTATTTTTAAGAAAGATTGCAAAAAGCATTGGTAGAAAAATTGAAATTTCGTATAACCTTTCATCTACAAACTGATTGTCAATTTGAGAGGAGAACTAAAACATTATAGGATATGTTGAGTGCTTGTTTTCTATCTATAGGGAAATCAAGGCAACAAATAAGGCAGTGGAAACAAAATTTTAAAGCTTGATTCCCTCTAATAGCAAGATCACGCTAATAACAATGCATCTAGGAAGGAAAAATTGTAAGCTTATACCTGGTCCTGGAACAAGTCCAGCAACATTACCCTTGTAGTATCATCATGCTTCTTCTTCAGGAAGTAGCTTGCTCCTTCTTTAGGAGAAACACTTGAACAATCGTCTCCATCAGCCTCCTGGTACAACACCATAGACAATGCTTGACGATGTCGTACTAGTGGTACACAACAACCTTTCTCCTATACAGTAGTCGACGTGGACCATTAGGAACTACATGTCTCACTACCAGAGTCAACAAGAAGGAGTTTCTTCTTACGAATGCCAACCTACTAGAGTTCATATGTTCTCCCACAATTGATTCTCCCTTTATCAGGTAGGACTTGCTCGGTCTATCTATTGGTTACCAAAACTAGAGAGGACAACAATTATCAGAGCCAACTATTATGTTCAAAGAAGTGCCAGTACTTCTCAATTTATAGGATAGGATAGGGTCAGGGTTCCCAGTTGGTGTAGGATTTGAAGGAAAAAATTCATGAATTTTCATAACCTACACACGACGAAGAGGTTAGTTGACTCGTCTGACTGGTTAGTTGGTGCGCAAACCGGTTAGTCTGTGCCACAAACTGGTCAGTTAGTGCAATTTCCTATTCTGAATGACATTGGTATTCAATGTGCAATTACTACACAACAGAACGTCAACACCAATCCTTTATCCAATCAAATTGACCATTGGATCGAGTGGTCCATACCATGAAATTCTTGGTTGGGACCAATGAACTGGTCACTTCACTATGTGTACCAATTTTCTAGTACCTGGTTCAACCACTGATCAACCAATGTCGATTTGAGCTGACCTGACACTCCAACTGATCAGTTCAACACTTTAATTGATAGGTTTAGAGTCCAGTCAACTAATTCGAACCTCTTTTTTTTAATTGAATGCCTAAATACCTTTAGTAATCAATGCAAACATCATTCATTAATATACTCATTTAGTCCAAGTGTATCATGTGTGTGTAACCATATAGGTCCAGAATTATGTTGGCATTGAATATCCATAACCAATTATGAAATCACAAGCGAAGAGTGGTGTCTAGCAAAACATAGTTGATAACCAAGTAATTGTGAAAGTTGGAGAAAAAATTCATCCTAAAATCCATGATCAGTGTTACCATGATCATATAGTTCCTTTGTCTCTGATATCTAGATTAAACAAGAGGCATGGAATCGTCATTCTCTCAATGTCCAGTCCATGTTCCTTAAAGTAGAGAAGATTGTTTGAGATACACATGAGTTCAAATATCACATATTGAGACACATCAGTATGGCCATGCATTTATTAGTCTCTCTTATCAAGAGGCCCTAGATATCAATCTCACGTAGGATGGACAAATACCCTCTACATTACTCATACTCAATCCCCATGTGTCACAGTTCACCCAATCATCACCCTTATGGAAACCCTTATTCATGATTATGTTGGATGATGTCAAAGTATATGAATGACATGTGATCAATGCAGTGACTTCAACTCAAAGAACAACTATCACAATGAGAGATGATTCAGATTACCATTCCATGGTCTCCATGTATCACTCTCATTGTGGGTCTATCTGATACATTGTTCTCTAACATGTACCAGTGTGGTTGACTTAATATCATATATCATGACTAATGAGATTTTATCATCAGTTATCAGACACTCTAGTCTTATGTATTAGTGTTATCTATTTTTCTTCCAAATTAATATCTAACTAAGGACATAACAAGAATGTACACACTCTTATTATACATATGATCTCATTATTCAAGCCACGTACTTAAAGACATACATCATTGAGTAACATCATTCTTTAGACATCTACTATTTTTCTATCATCATCTCATGTTGAGACAATCATAATAAACATAATTAGCTTTATTATTACCAAATTATGTATCTAATGGCCTATTGCAATCATCATATGATTGGCTCTCTGGGTATACATATCAACAGAATCCAACTTGAGCTTAGAGACAATGACCCACAAATTTTATTCCAAGTTATCTTAACATTTCCATCATGTTTCTTCTGTGTTAGTGCTTTTATAGTGGGTTAGTAACATTTTCTTCGAATTGGTATATTTCAAGTTTCACATCTAATCATTGCATGACATATCATATGAAATGAAAGTTCCACAATATGCTATCTGAAATTCACAACCTATCTAGTAGCTCCATTGTTGTTACAATATCTCTATTGTGACACTAATCATTGGAACATCACACAAGTTCATCTTTATAAACTTATAGATTCATACAATATCCTATGTTGTTCTCATAAAATAGAGATACTTAGCTTCTATTATAGATTCAAATAATTTTCATTAGCTCGAAAGCCTTTCCAACTTATAGTTATTGTTTAGGGTCAAACATAAATTTCTATTGAAATAATTAGTGTCAGTTTGGAAGCTTCCAATGTTGTAACCCTTTACACCCAACACTTCCTTATTACCATAACCAAGGAATTGATCCTTTTAGTGCTTCTCAAGCACTTCAAGATGTTCTTTATGGTAGCCTAGGGACCCTCCTAGAATCTGACAGATACCCTATCATCATGTCTAGTACATACAAGATACCTAGATAGGTATATATAGCCTTTCATCATGTCCAATACATATGAGGTTAATATGTGTCCTCTCATTATGTTCAATACATATGATATATTGATTAAGTACATAACATTACATTTAGGTCCAATTATGAATGCATATGGTATCTATCCAGGTGTTCTTGTTACTCATAAGAACTAGGTATTGGGTTATAGGGGAGGCAGAGATGGCAGTGGAAACAAAAAATTTTCTCCCCAAACCCAGAACCCAAAGATATCTCGTCAACATCTATATGGTAGGAAGGATGGTTTGTAGATGCATACCTTGTCTTGAGGCTTGCTCGGCGATGTTACCTCATGGCAAGCACAATCTTCACCTCTGGTCTTGGATGAAATTTGTGCAGCTCCTAGTCGCACCTAGATTGATGGCTCCTGGTCGCACCCGGACTGACAGATTGAAAACTATCCTCTGAGTGGAAGAAATCTCCCACCTCTGTAGCAGTCCACACAGACCACTGGGAACTCTATTTGTCCTGTCCTACAGGACACTGGAAGGAGTCATCCCCTTTTGTTGGCGTACTAGTCACCGATGTGCTCTTCCACCACCAATTGTCATCCTCCAGTTGTCTTTCTCTTGATGTGCCTCCCTAGTCGGGTAGCACTTGCTTGGGCTCTCTTGGTTACCACAACTAGAGATGACAACTTTGTAGAGCAACTAATATTCTGAGTTGTGTTCTGAGAAGCCCCCAATACCCCTCTATATATAGGAGGGTCAGGGTCAGGGTTCTCAGCCCCGGGCAATGCGGGACTAAAGCGGGAGTAGAAGGGTCTGGAATTTCCACAAATTGATACCACTGCGGCAGGTGAACCGATCATTTCACAATTGAATCATTCTTCTGGGACCTGAACTGATCGGTTCATCTCATGAATTAGTCATTTAGGGAGCTGAACCGATCAGTTCATTCATGAACTGGTTATTTCACTTCCTAGGGCAGTTCCCAATTGACTTTCTTCTTTCCATTTCCAATTAATCCAAAGATCAATACTTGTCCCAATCGAATTGTATAAGTGAAATGAAAATATTTTCTCACCAAACTAACTTTCCCAAACTGGCTCGTTTGGTCTAGCAGAACCGATAAGTTCAACACTTGAACCGATCATCTCACTTGACCTTGAGTTGATTAGTTCAACAATTTGAACCGGTCGGTTGGCACTCCAAGTTGTACAGAAATCAGTCAATGCAGTTCTCAATCAATCTGACACCCAAATCAGTTAGTCCAACACTTGAACTTGGTGATTTTGAGTCAAGTCAATTGACTGAATGTTTAATTGAACTACTAAACACATTTAGTAAACAATCTATACATCATTTGTGGATAAACTCCTCTTCCAGGTTAAATCATATGTGTGTGGCCCTGTAGGCCCATTTCACGTTGGCAGTGAAAGTCCATAACACTTATGACTTCACAAGCAAAGAGCGGTGCCTAGTCGCACATCAGTGCTACCCAAGTGAAAAGGAAATTTGGAGAACAAATTTCAATCCTACAATCCATGACTAGTGTTATGGTGAATGTATAATTCCTTTGGCATTGATATCTTGAATGAACTCAAGGCATGGAACAGTCATCCTTTCAACGTTCATTCACTTCATTGATCTCAGAGCAGACTAGATGAGATATGTGTTACATCAATATCACATATTGATTCACACAGGCATGTGTATGCCTTTCTCAGTCCTACTCATCAAGTGGCCATGGACATAGAACTTCCTCAGGAGGGACAAATCGCATATCTATCACTCACCCCTCAAAAGCCCCATGTGTCAAAGGCACCCAATCATCACCTTTATAGCAATCAATATTTTAGGACTGCGTTTGATGATGTAAAAGTGTGCCCAACGATATGTGTTGAGTGTAGTGATTTCAGGTCAAAGAATCACACTCACCACCATCACTATGAGAGCTGACTATGACTACCAAGTCATGGTTCCATGTGTCACTCTCACGGTGGGTTTGTCTGATACACTTGTTCTCTTACAAGTACCTATGTGCTTCGTTTGATATCACTATATCATTACTAATGAGATTTTGTCATCAACCAACACATAATCTAGTCTTGCGTGTCATTGTTGTCTATCAACCTTCCACAATGACATCTGATTAGGGACAAAACAAGAATGTATACTCGTAACATTTGTATGATCTCATTGTTTAGGTCCTGAACTTAAAAGCATACGTAATTGAGTAAAACAATTCTTTAGACATTCAATCTATTTAGTCATTATCTCATAACTGACTGAATCAGAATGAATTGGAAGCTTGCCTTTGATGTTTATCAAATCAATCTTAATGTATCCCACCAATCATCCCATGATTGGCTCTCAGGGCATACATACCAACACTAGGACGCTAGGCTCTTGAGAGACTAACTCCATGGAACATGGACACATTTTCTCTTATTGAGTGTTTTGTGTTGAACCTTTTCAACTTCTTGCGAATTTATTTCCTCTTTTGTAGGTTAAGAAGCTTTATATATCTATCTATATAGATCTCAATTCCTATTAAACCCATCATATAGAAGGTGTGTCCTTTCTAGGTCTTAGCATTTATAGCATAAGGACATCATTCTCCACCATTATGTAGAATTGTAATATGCTCCCACTAAATATTTTGTAATCATCGATTTCATCTTCATTTTGACTCAAGTCAAACTCTTTGACTGTCTTGTCAAATAAAAGATTCAGTTCTGAAATGCTTTCTTCAATCCTCAAATTGACCTTTGTAGATAATAAACATTATATGCATTATTGGATGTATAAAACTGTTATGTTGTTTATGTGACACACCCTCTCAATTATTCCAGTTAAAGAATGTGGTTTTAACATTCATATGTCAAATCTCATTAGTAATACTAAGTTGCAATAGCAAGCGTTATCCTGATGGATTTAACCATGGTAACTGGTGAAAAACCTCATCATGTTCAACACCTTAAAATAGATTTAAACTCTTTGCAACCAATGTACCCTTCCATGTTTGTGTTTCTTAGAAACCCAAATGCACCTTGTGGGTTTTATCCCTTCAGGAAGTTCCGCCGAGGTCATTCTTGGTTGGTGTACATGATTCCATCTTTGATCTTATGGCCTAAAACCATTTCTCATATTCTAATTCCTTAATAGCTTCTAGTTAGGTAGTTCACTCATCATATACAACCAACCCACCACCTTCTTGAATATTTCATAATATTTCAAGATCAAGGTGTGTTCTACTAGAATTAGGAGTTTTGCAAGGAACTTGAGATTTCACAACATCTTGTGATTCCTTTGTTCCTATTGTACCTCTTATTGGTTCAATGTTTTCTTGTTGTCCATGAACATTTCAAATTCTACATTTACTCTCACAGATTCCTTTAGAATATAATTCCCTTTAGGAATACAACCATGCTATAAACAAACAACTTTATTGTTGGACTTGAATAAAAGTAGTATTTCAACAAAATACCATTTATGTGATTTATGGTCTAAGCCTTGAAGAAACAATTTTCTTATACAAGCTTTAAATCCTAATCACAATAAAATGCATATCTTTACATCTCCCATGTCATATCTCATATGTTGTCTTTTAAACCATTTTAGATAGTATATTGTTTAGTGTTAAGTATTTGCCCAAAAGAAATTTGAAAATTAGCTAGATGTTTTTGGTAATTGCACCATGACTAATAGGGTGTGATTCCTTCTTTCTGATACACTCTTATCATACACTATCATTGTGTTTTTATGGAGTTCATCATGATGCATTATCATGATCTCCCAGAGGGTCCACAAACTATTGGTTGAGATATTTCTACATTGATCACATCAAAGTGTTTTAATACTTTTACCAAGTTAGTTATGTACTTCATTCATAATATCCTTGAACACTTCAAGAGATTCATACTTGTATTTAATAAAAATACTAACTTCCATACCTACTAAAAGCATCAGTAACAATAACGAAGTACAGTAACTACCTTTATCATTTGTTCCAAAAGGTCTATATAAATCAGTATGTAAGACCCCTAATAGAACATTCACTCTGTCACTACATTCGGTGAATTTGGGTTTTCTCATATTGCACAAAAAATAAGATATCCATGTATTAATTGGTTCAATAACCAAAAGATTCTATATAACCATCATATGGATTTTGGAAATGCATTACTCATTTATTCACTCTATATGATAATGCTATAGGTATTCATTATTTGAATCATCAAGTCATTCAATGTATGTGTCATACACATTTCTCTCCACAATTATCAACTATAGATTTTGAGACATAGGAAATTTTCATAAAAGATCTCATCTTATAAAATGATACATCAATATATTTTTATCCACACAAGTTACATAACGTTTTCATCAATTGCAAGTCCATGATAGCAATTCATTAATTTTGTCATGTGCCCATGAATTACAACTTCCTATTGTAGTGGAAGAGACCCTTGCTTCTTACATTTCTATCTTACTTATTATTTGGTTATGTAGTAGACATCTCTACCTCTTTCTTCTTCCTTTGTTCATTTGAGTGAAAAGAAATATTCCTATTGCACTTACCCTTCTCCTTGAGTGTTGAAGTGTTGGAATTTAGCTTAGCCATAGAACTGTTCTTGGCATTGGCTTTCCCTTAGACTCACTTCCGCTGATCACCATCATGGATTTCTCCTCCTTCATTCTTAATTTGTCTCAATATGCTAATTGGTTATGACAACAGATTAGCCAACTTACTCAATTGATACTTCATATACAATTTGTATGATTCATACAACAAATTGTAGATTCATATCCACTCCATACCTAAAAGAAATCCTAGTCTCTCCCCATGCCCAATCATACTGAGCATATGGGCTATACTGGATCTCCCTATGTCAGTTTGCACTTATATAACTCTTTAGAGACATTATACCTTTCTTGTTTTAAATGATTCTTTAAGTTCTGTTACCATCTTGAGAATGTTCATATTTTCATGCTTCTCATGAAACTCATAGTTCATAAAACATAGCATAAGGTATTCAATGTCTATGTCACCATTGACATGCTTCAAGTTAGCATCCATTTCAGCCTTAGGTGCATTTGGAGTGGGTTCCTCTAGCTCTAGTATTTCAAGGACATAGATCTTTCTCTCATTGAAGAAAACATTTCTAAAAGTTCTAAATCAGACATGAAAGTTAATCCCATTTAATTTTTTCCTTCTCAAGGACTAATCACAATAATAACATGTTTTTGCTTGCCATTAAATTCTGCAAAGAAATATTGAAACTTTTCAAAACATTTTTGATGTGTTTGATTTGATTATTTAACAATTAATTTGGCCTTTCATTAATTAAAGTTCGCACTATTTTGTTCAAATTGATAACCCTAATGTATCAATTTGGAAGATTGCAACGTACAATCTTCTATTGAGACAAGTTCCTAAACAATTGAATTATTACCCGACCAACAACATCCATAACCAATTATTAAGTTAGGCAACTTTTCCCAATTGCATCATATCCAATTCTTGGATAGATGATATGTGCAACTCTTTGCCATAGTAATGCATGCCTCTAGCGCTTAATCTCATTAAGGACACATAACTAAGCCTAACTGAAAAGCCAACATGATAATAATGCACCCCGCTTGACAGGACCACATTATTTTTCATGGAGCCATTTGTTACGATCAACCTACCCCCAGTGACTATAGAGTCAGTGGCAATAGGATTTTGGTGCCCGTCCATAAAATGGCACAAAACACACAAACATAAGTAAAGAAGAGAAAAATAGTGTTTGTAATCATATTAAGAACCAAAGTGTCTTAAGTACGTCGTAGTTCAAGGAAACAATGTGAAGAGATTACAAATTCAACATAACTATTATAATACATGAAGAAATTGAGAAGCCCATTTATTTACTACAAGCCCCATGTTGAGACATTGTTCTCTGTTGCAAAGGTTCCTTCATAAAGCTTGATTCACTTGTTGATCACCTAATAGGAACAAAAATAGATCAAAAATCAAATGTGGTTGCATTGGTACACTTATAAGTATGACAAGATAACAAGAAGTAATGACCAAAGAACAACAAACATAAGAAACATGTAAAAAATAATTTAAGAGCATATTTTAGTTGAATTTAACCAGTGTACATAGCAACATCATAAGGCCTTATATTCGTGTGACAACTTGCAAAGGAAGAGTCTATACAGAAAACTAAGGCTTGGTGAATAGTTGCATGTTTCACTCATGAGGGGCCCAAATGATTAAAGCTATAGGGTCACCCTATATTGAACCACTTATTTTTCTCCCCTCTTGACAACTCAAGAAGGAGTCATTGTGCCTTATGCCCACATACCATGACTTGGGTAGGGCAAAAGGGTTATTGTACAATGGTTTTCTACATTATTGTTTGAGGGTGATTCAACATATAATATATATCAAAAGCATGAAAAGGATAGCATAAGGTCACTTATGTCAAACTATATTCATAGTCAATCATTTAAACTCTACATATAGAAGTAGCAACCAAGTCATAACAATAGATATAATTCAAGAGTAAAAAGCGTACCTTGTAAGTGTTGAGTAAAACCTAGCACCAAGAGCTCAAGGTAAGGCCCTCAATGTCAACCTAGAGTACAAGGATAGATCAGTCATTAGTATGGAGTGAGAGTACCCACATGGACATCCTTAAGCACTTAGGTCCCCTTTTTATACAAGCATGGTTCTAGTCATATCAACATATTCACAAAAGAACTCTACATGGTGCACAACATCATAGGGCGCAATAGGATAATAGAATGTCCATGTTCAGAGTATACTCAAGGAAAAACCAAACTGATTAACAAGATGAACAAGTAAAATCCATATCCTTAAGAGCATGGTTTCATGTTAGGTCACTATAGGTCATAGTTATGCACTAGAGTCAGCACTTAAGATATTATGATACTAGTATGGCACAAAAGTGTGAGATCTTAATTCTAGAGTGCGACAGACATAATAGTGGATACTGATTTCAAGGGTGATAACATTTTATGGGAGTTAGAGATCCAAACTATTTAAGTGCTCAAGTTACATTATTGTAATACTGAAAAAGGTGATTTATAAGTCATGGTACATGAAAGATGGCATTAGAGAGAAAGTAGGTAAATAGATCATTTTCAAGTCCTCACAAGGGGTAATAGTTACTTAGGTACCATGAAAATGGGGTTATTAATGATTATAGTAACTTCAAAGCATAGATGATTAAGATTAGATGACAGAAGACCATGTAGCCATTAAATTATAAATAAGGGGAGGTATGAACAAAACTAGGATCAGTAGTAGCATCATAAGATAGGTGGTGTTTTTATGAACAAAATAGTATATAACATTATAGGATTTGGCTATGAGATAAGGATGATAGATCGGTTTAAAGACTACACATTTAATTAGGGTTTTTTTGGGAAGTAATTACCCTAGGTGGGTCGAGATGAGGGGCAAAGTGATCTGACCCATGAGTGACCTACTGGGAGCACTCCTTGGCTTGCGGTCACTGACAATTATCTACTAGTCTACGTCAGTGGTGTGAGATGGGGCACGGTGAGGAGAGATGGTGAGCTGGTGTGGGTGGTGGTTGGCATCGAGGAGATGAGTCATGATGCGGCCTCGAGCACTCTCGTGTGATTGGGTGCGGATGTAGGCATGTAGTGGTTGTGATACCACTCAAGAAGCAAGCATGGGTCTCAGGGACTGCATTGTAGCTCATCATTGGCTTCTTGGGGCTTCACATGATAGAGAGTGAGAGAGGACAAGAGAGAGAGAGAGAGAGTCGAGTGTGAGAGGGCACAAGAAGGGGGGGCATGTGATATCTGGGCCATTGGACCTTCTTCCAACGCTCGCCAATCATCTTCTTCATTGGCTAGGGTTTTTAGACATCAAAAGTAGGTGGCAGTAGCTCTGAATAGGGCAAGCTAGAGGGATTTTTAGGGTTGCTAGGTGATATGAGAAAGAAAAAGTGGAAGCTTGTGAACCCAAGGGTGGGTTTTATAGGTGGTTTACACGAGAGGAGAGGATGCTAGGGTTTGAGAAGGAATGGTCGACGACCAAGGAAAGAAAAGGTGGTAGGCCAGAGCCTTCTCACCCCTACTTGGGGCTCGCTATACCACATTAGGCTGGGCGACGGGTTGTGTAGACAAAGGGGAGGTTAGGTACAAGACCCCAACACTCGCAGTGCTGCTTTCAAGACCTTTCCGACTTCTTGTTCCCTCCTAAAGTGGGATAAAGGAGGAGGGACATTAGCCATAGGAATTTCACATGGATTGGTGGCCTCCCTCGTGCAATGATGGATAGCGGGCTCGATCCACTCAGTTGGATCACAAGCATTACAGAAAGGGATTCTTGGAAGAAAAGAAAAAGGAGGGAGCAAGAGGGGTCATGCGTGGCCTGGTCCCAAGAAGGTCGGCTCAAGTCTAGAAAGGAGAATTAAAGGTTAAAAACTAGGGCTTGAGGGTTAGAACTTCAAAAGGGCATATCTTGCTCATTGTTGACTAGATTTGAGCAACAAAAGATGTGTTGGAAACATAAATTCAAGGTATACAGTATGAGCACAAGAATGGAGCACGAATTTTCATAGAGATATGATCAAAACCAAGGGAAAGGAGATAATGAGTGATATGCTTGAAAATTTTATTGAGTGTCATAGAGGTGGAAATTGTTTTCAAAATTTATCAACTAAGCATCAAATCATATATGTAAAAGAAATTGATGATGAGGTCAAGGTAAAAAACAAGAGTAGGAGTCATACTCAAAGTGTGAATAACTAGGTTATCACATCCTCCCCACCTTAAAAGAAATTGTGTCTCCATTATTAAATCAAGTCATTAATCGAGACTGGGACTCCTATTCCATATCATAGTTGGTCTACTATCCCTTCATCATCAAGATATTTCAAAATTGAGTGATTGAGTATCATGGTCGAGGTAGCACCACATCGATCATTGTCTAGGTAATAATCATCACATAGATTTTAAATGTAGAGGGATCATACTGTAGGTCATAATATTGGAGAGACTACATTACATATCAAAAGAAATATATTTCTTAGCAATGAGAGTAATCATACCTTTTGATTAATAATCATTTAGGGTTTTTAGCCTCTATATTTTCCTAAGTGAAGGTACACTTCCATGACTGAAGTTTCAAAATGTCATTTTAAGACAAGCGTCACTTTTCAACATTATTGTTGCATCATGAAAATCAAAGGTAGGTCCCCTCTCCTTAGTCCGTATGTGGCTTACCTATAAATCATAAATTGAGAGATCAACATGATTGGAATGTCAACAATATTAAATTTGGGAACAAGAAGTCATTAGCCATAAATCTGGGTGGTCTCCAATCAAGAATTGGGCAATGATGCCAGTGAAGCCTTATCAAAATCACAAGTCCATAGATCATAAATTAATATGGAGGGTCAATGTTTGGATATCCATGTAATAGATATAGATATTTAAAAACTAGGGTTTTAGGGTTTCTACTAGACCATGGGTTGATCATTTTTTTTTAAATCAAGACATCATGATCAAGCATCATCATTACCATGAGTGTGACCTATTATGGGCATAGGTCAAATGATTATAATTGTGATAAAGGGGTCACTTTTCCATGCTCTAAATAGTCATGAAGATGAAGATTTAGAGGGGTCAAAATATGTATGTATCCTAGGTTAGGGGAGTCAAGAGCCAAACTTCAACCCTAATCTGGCACATTTAGTCCATATTAATCATGATCATCAATCATGTATAAAATTGTGAGAGTACCAGATATCAAGTCATATCCTAAGAGATTAGGTGTCCAAACTATCATGTGGACCCGAAGTCCAAGAAATTCATATTTAAGGTCAAAAATATTGTTCCCTTCCTTTAAAATGAAGGCAATGACATTTTTGGAAATGATCAATCAAATAGGGCATTACAAGGCTATCAGTATAATGCACAAGATCAAGGGTCTTAAATTGTCATGTCACATCAAAGTTGAGATGGAGGCATAGAGATCAAATAGGGCGAAGGTGCCTCAGGTATAAGACTCTTAAAATCAAGTTCATGGGTCCAAGAGCATCATTATGTCAAGCACAATCCTAGTAGAAGTCAAAATAGGGTAAAATTTTCTTAATTATTTTTGAGGTTTAATTAAAAGGGACCTCATTAAAAATTAGGTATAAGGTATAAATCCTCCTTATTTCACCACATCCAGATCATTGTCATTATCCTAAAATATAGGAAGCATATTACTCATAATCGGTCATAGTCGATTTTCTCATGATATGGGGGATTAACATATGAGTGCTAACCTTTATCAGTGTTAACTTAAATAAAGTTTCACAATTACAATCAGATCATGGCTTCAATATCATATTAATCATCTTTTACCAATTATTCAGAATTTTAGTTTCCCCATACATACACTACCCAAAATAGAGTGATGATGTGAATAATGGGTCATATGTAAGCTCACACTTCAAATCTAACTATTCCTCATCTAATTAGGTGGCTTGAGTGTAGTCCTTAAAGAAGAGAGCAGATGCTAGAAGACTCTCTAGGCTTTTAAGGAATAGTCTAATCCAATCTTGGATTCACTTAGGGCAGGAAGATGTGTAGAGGAGCCCCACATGGTGAACCAAACCCTCTAACTTAGTTTCACCCTTATGGACATAGGTTCTCCCTAGGTTCTAATGATGTGTCATGCCCTACTTACACAAAGGCTTATGTGTTTGGCTTTGATAGCATTTGTCACAGAGCCATTTGTTATCCTCAACCTACCCCAACTGATTATAGAGTCAGTGGTAATAGGCTTCGGGCACTCGCCTATAAAATGGAACAAGACACACAAGCATAAGTAAAGAAGAGAAAAATAGTGTCCATCATCATATTTAGAATCAATGTGTCTTAAGTACAACGTAGTTCAAGGAAAGAATGTGAAGAGATTACAAGTTCAACATTTCTATTACATATAGAGATTGAGAAACCTATTTATTTACTACAAGCCCCGTGTTGAGATGTTGTTATTTCTTGTAGAGGTTCCTTCATAAAGCTTGATTCACCTATTTATCACGTAATTAGAACAAAAATAGGACACAAATTCAATGTGGGTGCATTGGTACACTTTGCAAAACAAAGCATTTATTCGTGTTCCAACTTCCAAAGGAAGAGTCTAAATGGCAAACTAAGGAATAGACAATAGTTGCACATTTCATCCATGAGGGGCCCAAATGATAAAAGTTGTAGGGTCTCCCTATATTCAACCAAGTATTTTTATCCCTTCTTGGCAACTCAAGGAGGACTCACCATGCCTTATGCCCACATCCCATGACTTGGGTAGGTCACAAGGGTTTTTGTACAATGGTTTTCTACATTAATGTTTGAGGGTTATTCAACATATAATATATATCAAAAGCATGAAAAGGATAGCATAAGGTCACTTATGTCAAATAATACTCATAGCCAAGCATTCATAAATACATATACAACTAGCAAGTCATTAAAATATCAATAATTCAAGAGTAGTAAAAAGTGTACCTTGCAAGTCTAGAGTAAAACCTAGCACCAAGAGCTCAAGGTAAGGCCATCAATGTCCACCTTGAGTACAATGATAGATCTCTCATTAGTATGGAGTGAGAGTACCCACATGGACATTCTTTAGCACTTAGGTCCCCTCTTTATACAAGAATTGTTCTAGTCATATCAACATATTCACAAAAGCACTTTACATGGTGCACACCATCGTAGGGAGCCTTAGGCTAAAATAATGTCCATGTTCAGAGTATACTCAAGTCAAAACCAAACTGATTAACAAGATGAACAAGTGAAATACATATCCTTAAGAGAATTGTAACATCTTCGGATTCTGCCATCTTGAGACTTAGAAGGCTCGAGAGGACAAATCTAAAAATGTTAGGCAATTGTTTCAGAGACCGATGCGGAAGCGACAATGCATACACCATAAACAATCTCAACATTCAACATGTATATTACAAAAATGACTTATTACAACATGAATTACAATTACATATTGAAAGATGATTTGACAAGTCTATGAACATGTATGCTAATCAGGATCCACACAATAGGTACAACCTATACAACTTGCTCACTTCTTGTTCTTTAATCTCGTTCTATCTCTGAACCTAAAACATACGTGAAACAATGAATCAACCCAATGTGTTGTGTACATGGGTAGAAAGGTACATATATTTATGATTTTCATAATTTGAAAAGATTTACAAAAAAAACAAACGAAGATCATAGAACCATTTCTTGATTAAGTGAAATACGCCAATTCTTGTCACTTTTCTAGATGAGTTGCATTTTCAAGGTGGACTAGTATCAAAACATATATATTAGGCCCATCCTTGTGTACCGAGTACTCTCGGGAAACTCCCCATACACCATGTGCTCTAGGGAGGTGTACTAGTCAATATTAATCCATTCCCACGTAAGGGGGATAATGAACACCTTAAATAACTACAAAATATCTACTCCTCATGTATGTTTTCAAGTGATAAAACATCGAGTACTATATAGCAATAATAGATCCAATATTTGCAAATAGAAGAGAGCATACATACATATCATGATTGAAAGAAAGAAAACCAAGTCATATACTTAAATAAAACCCATGTACTTGAGTTTAGAAATTCCTAAATATATTATGGATCATCTACATCTCTGGTCATCACCTGATTAATAACAATTAATCATCATTAATACATGTTCATCACATTCAAGGTATTTTAGGTCCAAAATTAGGGTTTGGCAAAATCTAGGTTCCATCTAATCTTAGGATGGATCTGATATTTTTCTACTGATCATGTGGTCATTTTAGTGGTCTGGTCCAAATTGCATATTTTTTTGATGCTTGAACAATTTTCTAGAATTAATATGAGGTTAAAACATGTAATTTAGGAATAATGAGAAAAGGCCTAATATAGATCAATAAAGCCCATATCTGTGTTCACAAGTGGTATTCTAGTGTTATTAGGGTTCTAACTAAAATTTTCTGAGAGTTAATATCACTTGGATACTATTTATTTCATTTAATGAATCCTAAAAAGGTGCTTTTTTCTCTAAATTAATTATCATCATTGAAAGTGTTTCAAGGCTCTGATCTAGGGGTCTAGTAATATAGTGAATATTTTTCTAAGTCTAGAGGTATTTTTGGGGAATTTTTTGGCAAAGGGAGCTATTTATTAGACATTTTCTAAGAAAGGGTCATTTTCTGGAAATACATAATATTTACTGTTATGACCCGTTCCAAAGTTTATTGGTAAAGCATTATGATTTGAGCCTAATTAAAGTTATTTGAGTTAACATATGTGCTTATGATGTGGTTAGTGATCATTAACTTGATTTAGTTGAATCAAGCACATAAAATTAATTAGTGCTTAATTAAGATGATTAAATTGAGTAAAGTGATAATTGGATGTAATTGGAATTTTGAATCAGCAAAACAGTGTAATTAGTTTGTTTTCATGCCTTGGGATTGTAGTGGGCATTTTTCTTGAAAATATGCAATTAAAATCACCTGAATTGGACTTTCGAGTCAAAAGTTATGAACTTTTCTGATTTTAGGGTTGAAATTGCAAAATTTCCTAATATTTTCTTTATAACCTTCGGTTATTTGTCTCTGTTGGTTATCCGTTCATTTCATCATGTTGAAGGCGGCGCACAGGAGGTGCAGGCCCGTGGACGATCGCAAAGGCGATCTGTGGTCAACTTCCAGATTGGTTCTGATTCCCTTCTTCTTCTCTTCTTCTTCTCTTCTTCCTCCCTCCTTTCTTCTTCCCCCACCACCCACTCTTCCTACCTTCTTAGCAAGCTGCCGCACAGCAGCTTGGCTGCGGCAAGCTGTAGTTTGGAGCTTCGGCCATGCGTGGCTGGAGGGGTAGATTTGGGCGGCCAAAGCTTCTAAATCACGGTCTTGGACCTCGGCTAGGAGGTTTACGTTGGAAATTGCCATCAATTTGGCCCAAATCAACGCCTAGTAGCCGATTCCAGTTGAGCGTGAAGCAACTAGTCGTGAACATTGGAAATTTCAAAGGAAGAAGATGATTCGAAATCGCTCAGAATCCGGCCTTGGACGCATCTCCGGACGAATCCGGACAGTCCAAATCGCTGTGAGTAGGGTTTCATTCATTTATCATTAATAAACTCAGGTGTTTGAATATTTTCAGTTATTTGCGCGAATTACGCTGATAACAGGCGTTATCAGGCGTTGGGCAGCGTTTGGCGTCGCCCGACTTTTTATTTCATAAACTGCTTCTAGACGCTGTTATATGATTAAATTTAGCATTTGATCAGTGTGGATTGAATCGGTTGATTTATATGGTTCATTGGAACCTAAATTGCTAATTTGAATGTTGAAATTAGAAATTCATATCTGAAAATGGTATGGTTTGGGTATGAACCCAGACGATAGGGATTTCTGATGAATTATCAGATGTACGATTTCAAAGTTGATATGAATAAATAAAATATGCAATAAAACCCTAATTGCATATATCTTTTGACGTTAATATGTGTAAATTGATATTTATATGAAATGGCACATTTCTCTGAATTATTACCAGAAACTCTCAAGTATTGTTATTAAATTGTGTTGTGATAGGTAATTAACTTTTAATTGAGTTAAGTGATGCACAAACCAAGATTAGGGTTAATGTGCACGTTTTTTGAGAATTTTAGAGAATTGACAAATGTTGAGTATGATTCTCCTATGTGAAGTAAATTTATTTAATTTGTGCAATAAGATGTTCAATTGCTTAAATTCGCTATGTATGTGCCAGATTGAAATAAGTTGGGTTATTTATGCATTTCTATTTGTCTGAATGCATGGTATGAAAATTTCTCAGAAATTACAATGATTTGAAATATATTGCTCTAATAGTTTTAGAATGACAGTGTATTGTGATTTGATCTAAAATCAGTAAATGTGATATTCCTGTTTAAGTGTTTATATGTTAATCAGTTAATAGACTTAGGTGCCCCAACACCGTAGAATCCCATTGCGCGGTCTGTACCTTTGGGGTAAAATGGTCAGCCCTGGGGATACGCCCAGGCATCGGAGACTCGTGTCCAACAAATACCAAATGTCTCGGTGACACGAAGTCTGAGAGGTAGGATCTCGGTCAGCCCTGGGGATACACCCAGGCATCGGAGATCCGAGAGAATGTCCCGGTCAGCCCTGGGGATACGCCCAGGCATCGGAGACTTAGAGACCCTCCGACTGTGCACTACAGGTTGCGGGAGGAGTCCAGAGCACTCAGAGTTAGTGCAGTGAGGCCTTGTGAGCCTGAGAGTCCTGTGCAGACCAGGACAAGAAGTCAGACTTACCATTTCCCGGGTGTGTCGCTAAGTCTTGTACGGTGGGATCGTAGTTCGCTACAGATCTTCATATGCAGAGTGTGATGCATATGTTTGGGGTAAAACTAAAATGTAATCATATAGGATCACAGTAAATTTAATATGTTAAGAGTTTAGAACTTCTGTACTAGTTCTCATTAATTGCTTTATTATTCAAGATATGCAGTTTCTGATATTTTATGCTTTACAGTTATGCGATATTTATTGTTGTATAGAAATGTGATTATTATCTGTAAAATCTACTATGTCATTAGAAATGCTCTGTATAGTATTGTTCTTATGCTTTATTTCAATTTAATAAACTTGATGAGTTGTTTAATGATAGTTAAATGAAAAACTATTCATTGAGCGAGTAGGCTCACTCCTCTACTCAAACATTTTCAGGTCAGCGACAATTCCAGGAATCTGAAGGATCTTACCACCCTAGTCAGTAGAAGGTATATATAGTTAGTTAGATAGTGGTCTCTTAGTCCTTTCCCCTCGGTCCTTGGGACATGGTGTGGGTGAGAGAGAGTATGTATGGCGAATGTGTAAAAGATGTAAATTAACTGTTATGTTTTACTTTCTGTTAAACAATGATACATGTTGTAAACTCTGTTTATGTTCTCTAGCCAGTTTAATTGAAATGCTTCCGCAATAGTTTATTATGTTTTAGTTTACAACAATAATCCGGATATCATTACAAGGTTTTAAAAAAAGAAAAAGTTCTCAGTGGTTTGTTTATGTGATAATCCCTCCGTCGCGCCCTAATCTCGTGGGTTGTGGTTAGTGTGAGATCGGGGTGTGACATCTTGGTATCAGAGCATAGGTTGAGTAAATGGTTACTCTAAGTCAAGGTCAGGGGACGATAAGAGACTAATAGGATTAAGGTTTAAGAGTTTTTCTTCTGTCTGTAATTTTCTAACAGGAAGTGTTCTGTTATACTATTACAGATGGTAGGAAAAGGATGTGGTCACGAGAACCAAATAAAGAGCTTAAGTTGAGTCGTTAAGAATCATTAAGGTCAATAGATAAAGTTATAAGTGAGGCGAACAATAAATGATGAGTTTTAGCTCTGGAATGTCTGAGTGTTTAGATACCCTGGCCAGGTGTCTGAATACTTAGATTGACCAGTATCAAGCTACTCTGTCTGTTCTTCTCTGGATGCCCTGGCCAGGTATGCAGAGGAAGGATAGGCTAGAGAGAAACCCTAGAAATCTTAGGGTTAAGAAACTGGAAATTATGCAGGAGTAAGAGATTAAACATAGGATGCGATGCAACTCTTGCCTTATATTGCTTATTTGATTGGAAATCACTAGAAATGCTTTTATATGCATGAATTTAGATTTTCAGTTTATAGAATAAATATGATTCTTTTATATTGTTGTGTGTCATGAAGTGATTTAGTTATTGTTTATATTCTTTGTATTAAGTATACCAGAAGTTATGTTTAAATGAGTTTGCCCTAAGTGGATATTCTTTTCACATGTTTGAGATTAATGGGAGTTGGTTAATCCCGAGTAGCTCTTGGCTTCAGGACTACAGGTTCGGCCTGGTCCGGCTGGCAGGATGCGTTACTGGGATCTAATGACTCCTATTAACAGTATAATTAGAATAGACTCTGGATGATTTAGTCCTGAATCATAGTAAGAATGTACATACGCTGAGATATTGAGATGTAAGAGAAAGATTAGAACAGCTAAGAATTAGTTGGAACTGATATCGGAGACCCAACATTGGGACCTCATATGAGAAATCCTTAATTAGAAATAAAGGAACACAATAAGGGTCAGATTAAATTTAATGATTAGGTGAGAAATACCCTTAATGGTACTAATCAATAATGCATAACAAATGCATGGATCCAATACATGATTAGTAAACCCTAGTTGAGGGTGTATCCTTATAAACCCTAGTTGAGGGTGTATCATTGCGATTGTTTATAGGCAACCTTATAATAAAGTTCTGCCTTAAACTAAGATAAGTCCATATCATGTGAGATAGCTGGACAATTCTAATGTGTGGCCTATGCATTATATGCTAAGGGTGAGTATTCTGTGATGGAATGCATTAAGAGGGGAAATACCTTAATACAAGATAAAGTTGGTTAACTCAAGAGGGTCTGATTTAATGAGAAATGGGGAACCCTAACCCTAATTTGGGGAAAAGGGAATGATAAGCCTTGTTTGATAGTGAACCCTAATTCCTGGTCAAGGAATGATGGTATTACTATTGTATCACATGATGTGATGAATATCTTGTATGACCGTTATCATGCCTAATAACCATGCAGGTATGAGGAGATGATGAATATAGCCAAGTTTGGGTTGTGACATTTATATAATAAATGATTGATTGTTTTTTTTTGTGTGTTGATGTTGTTGTTGCTTAATAAAAGTAATAATGTGTACAGATTTTATGAGCCATGTGAATAAGTTGTTGCCTAGTGAGAGGTGACAAGATATGAATGGCCCTGTGAGCCATGTGTGATGCTTGGGTAACAAGTATCATGTTTATTTGTAGTATTTGTGTTAATAAGTTATGCTAGAGAACTTGGTTGATGTTATATTTCTGTTATATATCTATAGTTCGTTGATGATTATTCATATCTATTGTATTCATTACAAGTAGATGGATGAACTTATGAGATCTAAAGTTTGATTTCAAACTAAGGAAGCAAGGTCACATCACTATAATGTTATGTTACTGATAAAGACCAAACCCTAGAATGTTTAGAGTTGAAGTAGTTCAAGGGATGTCGCTAGTGATTTGACCTTGAATACTAGCATCTCTATAAAACAAGATCATCAGATTTGCACTATGAAAGGTAACCCAGCACTAATAAAATCCAGGGTTTAAAGTTAGCTAATCTGGAAGGTAGATACACAATATGAAAATGACTCGGAGAAAAGAGTAAGATATAATTTTGAAATAAATTCTTACAGTAGTATGAAGAGGTTAGTACCATAGAATGAGGAGTATTACTCGTCACATGATCTGGAATTAGTTGTTGTAGTTCATGCTCATAAGACATGACATTACTATCTTTATGGTGACGTGTGCCAGGTGTTTATAGATCATAAGAACTTGAAATATATCTTTACCCAGAAGGAACTGAATCTTAGACAGCGGAGATGATTAGAATTGATTAAGGATTATGATATAATGATAGATTATCATCCTGGAAAAGGCGAATGTAGTAGCTGATGCCCTCAGCAGGAAGTTAAGTTCAACAACTGATGCATTCTCTATTGCATGTTTCGAGAGAGACATGCTAGTAGAAATGTGAAAGTTAAACTTAGACTTAGAGGTGACAAAGTAGAGTGGTTTGATTGCACAGATACAAGTCAAGCCTATCTTTTATCATTAGATTAAGGAACTACAGTAGGGTGATAGTGAGATACATCAGATCATGCATGACATGACATGGGAAAAGACCAGAGTTCAGATTTTTAGATGATGGTGTGTTGTATTAGCATGATATGTTGTGTACCTCGAGACACTGATTTGAAAGAAAAGATTCTTGAGGAAGCACATGCATCAATGTACACCATACATCCAAGCAACACTAAGATGTACAAGAATCTCAAGGAGTTGTATTGGTAGTCTGGTATGGAAAGGATGTAGCTGAGTATGTGTCTAGGTGTAGTGTGTCAGCAGGTTAAGGCTGAGCACCAGAAACCTACAGCTACCTTGCAATCTTTTCCTATACCAGAATGGAAATGGGAACATATCACAATGAATTTTGTGATAGAGTTGCCCAGGACACCTAGAGGTTGTGACTCGATATGCATGATTGTGGATACATTAATTTCGTCTGCTCACTTTCTTCATATTAAGTCAACCTTTGATGTCTCGAAACTGGCTAAGATATACGTGGATGAGATTGTTAGGTTGTATGGTATCCCAGTTTCAATTATTTCAGATAGAGATCCTAAATCCACATCTAGGTTTTGGGACCAGTTGCAACATGCTTTGGGCATAAAGTTAAGATTTAGTATAGCTTTTCACCCCCAGACGGATGGTCAGTCAGAAAGGACCATTCAGACTCTTGAGGACATGCTGAGAGCATGTGTCTTGCTTTTCAGTGGAAGTTGGGAAGAACACTTGAGCCTTATAGAGTTTGCATACAGTAATAGTCACCATTCTAGTCTTGCTATGGCTTAGTATGAAGCTCTGTTTGGCAGAAAGTGTAGATCATCCATATGTTGATATGAGGTAGGTGAAAAGCAGATTCATGGATTAGAGATAGTGGATTTGACCATTGAAAAGATTACTGTGATCAAAGTACAGTTGAAAGTTGCACATGATAGACATAAGAGTCATGCCGAGAAGAGGCGTTGACCACTTGAGATTCAGGTTGGTGATGAAGTGTATCCGAAAGATTCACCATGAAAAGGAATGTTGAGGTTTGTCAAGAGAGGCAAACTGACTCCTAGGTGTATGGGCCCATATCCTATCATTGAGAGGATTGGACCTGTAGCCTATAAGTTGGATTTTCCATCTGAGTTAGCTAATCTTCATGATGTGTTTCATGTATCCATGTTGAAGAAATGCTATCCTGGTACAGAAAGGATAGTTGACCCAGAACCTGCACACCTCAGATCAGATGTGTCCTATGTTGAAGGACCAGTTCAGATAGTTGATCAAAGGATCAAGAAACTTAAGAATCGCGAGATATCCTTAGTAAAAGTTTTGTGGAGGAATCATAACCTAGAGGAAGCTACGTGGGATCTTGAATCTAAGATGTGTAACAAGTTTCCTTTTCTCTTTTAGGAATTTCGGGACGAAATTCTTATAAGGGAGGGAGATTGTTATGACCCGTTCCAAAGTTTATTGGTAAAGCATTATGATTTGAGCCTAATTAAAGTTATTTGAGTTAACATATGTGCTTATGATGTGGTTAGTGATCATTAACTTGATTTAGTTGAATCAAGCACATAAAATTAATTAGTGCTTAATTAAGATGATTAAATTGAGTAAAGTGATAATTGGATGTAATTGGAATTTTGAATCAGCAAAACAGTGTAATTAGTTTGTTTTCATGCCTTGGGATTGTAGTGGGCATTTTTCTTGAAAATATGCAATTAAAATCACCTGAATTGGACTTTCGAGTCAAAAGTTATGAACTTTTCCGATTTTAGGGTTGAAATTGCAAAATTTCCTAATATTTTCTTTATAACCTTCAGTTATTTGTCTCTGTTGGTTATCCGTTCATTTCATCCTGTTGAAGGCGGCGCACAGGAGGTGCAGGCCCGCGGACGATCGCAAAGGCGATTTGTGGTCGACTTCCAGATTGGTTCTGATTCCCTTATTCTTCTCTTCTTCTTCTCTTCTTCCTCCCTCCTTTCTTCTTCCCCCACCACCCACTCTTCCTACCTTCTTAGCAAGCTGCCGCACAGCAGCTTGGCTGCGGCAAGCTGTAGTTTGGAGCTTCGGCCGTGCGTGGCTGGAGGGGTAGATTTGGGCGGCCAAAGCTTCTAAATCACGGTCTTGGACCTCGGCTAGGAGGTTTACGTTGGAAATTGCCATCAATTTGGCCCAAATCAACGCCTAGTAGCCGATTCCAGTTGAGCGTGAAGCAACTAGCCGTGAACAGTGGAAATTTCCAAGGAAGAAGATGATCCGAAATCGCCCAGAATCCGGCCTTGGACGCATCTCCGGACGAATCCGGACAGTCCAAATCGCTGTGAGTAGGGTTTCATTCATTTATCATTAATAAACTCAGGTGTTTGAATATTTTCAGTTATTTGCGCGAATTACGCTGATAACAGGCGTTATCAAGCGTTGGGCAGCGTTTGGCGTCGCCCGACTTTTTATTTCATAAACTGCTTCTAGATGCTGTTATATGATTAAATTTAGCATTTGATCAGTGTGGATTGAATCGGTTGATTTATATGGTTCATTGGAACCTAAATTGCTTATTTGAATGTTGAAATTAGAAATTCATATCTAAAAATGGT
Organism: Alisma plantago-aquatica; assembly: GCA_963693085.1. Taxonomy (NCBI): domain Eukaryota; kingdom Viridiplantae; phylum Streptophyta; class Magnoliopsida; order Alismatales; family Alismataceae; genus Alisma; species Alisma plantago-aquatica. The sequence continues at coordinate 1,516,525,012 of OY856409.1, forward strand.
ATGGTTTGGGTATGAACCCAGACGATAGGGATTTCTGATAAATTATCAGATGTACGATTTCAAAGTTGATATGAATAAATAAAAATATGTAATAAAACCCTAATTGCATATATCTTTTGACGTTAATATGTGTAAATTGATATTTACATGAAATGACACATTTCTCTGAATTATTACCAGAAACTCTCAAGTATTGTTATTAAATTGTGTTGTGATAGGTAATTAACTTTTAATTGAGTTAAGTGATGCACAAACCAAGATTAGGGTTAATGTGCACGTTTTTCGAGAATTTTAGAGAATTGACAAATGTTGAGTATGATTCTCGTATGTGAAGTAAATTTATTTAATTTGTGCAATAAGATGTTCAATTTCTTAAATTCGCTATGTATGTGCCAGATTGAAATAAGTTGGGTTATTTATGCATTTCTAATTTGTCTGAATGCATGGTATGAGAATTTCTCAGAAATTACAATGATTTGAAATATATTGCTCTGACAGTTTTAGAATGACAGTGTATTGTGATTTGATCTGAAATCAGTAAATGTGATATTCCTGTTTAAGTGTTTATATGTTTAAACCTAGCAGGGGTTTTAGGGTTTCTAAGTGAAATGAGAAAGAAAGAGTGGAGGCTTGCGAACCCATGGGTGGGTTTTATAGGTGGTTTGCATGAGAGGAGAGGATTATAGGGTTTTATAAGGAATGGTAAGAGACCAAAGAAAGAAAAGGTGATAGGCCAGAGCCTTCCCACCCTAACCTGGGGCTCGCCCTACCCCATTGGCTAGGCGGCGGGTCGTGCAGCCAAAGGGGGGGTCAAGTACAAGGCCCCAACACCCCCAGTGCTTCTGTCTGGATATTTCTAGCCACCTACTCCCTCCTAAGGAGGGAGAAAGGAGGAGGATCATGACTCGTACGATCCTCACCTAGATCTGTTGCCTCCCCAATCCAAAGGTTGATATTGGGCCCAATCCACTCTGCTAGATCATGAGAATCACAACAAGGGATGAGTGCGAGAAAAGAAAAAGTAGGAAGCGAGAGGGGATGCATGTGGAATGGACCCAAGAAGGTAGGCACAAGTCTAGACAAGAGGATTAAATGTTAAAAACTTAGGCTACAACTTTAAAAGGCATATCTTGGTCATTGTAGACCCAATTTAAGCAAGAAAATATGAATTGGAAAGATATATTCAAGGTCTACAGTATGAACACAAGAATAGAGTATATGATGAGTGACATGATCAAAAGAAAGGAAAAGGAGATGATGTATGATATGCTTGAAAACATTATTGAGTGTCATCTAGGTGAAAATTATGTTTAAAATTTATCAAATAGGCATCAAATAATATGCAAAAGAAATTTATGGTGAGGTCATGGATTCATATGAAAAGCATGGAAAATGGGTTATCACATTATTCCATTCACAATTCCATGATATAGGCATCACACCACCCATGGGGTGCCCAGACTTAGTCGATCAAGTTTTTCATGTGTGCTGCTTATGGAAAGCATCTAAGACTTAAAATTGTACTAAGGGATTTTGTACATAAATACATATACATATCCAATCATGACATATTTAGTACATATCATATACATGCTATTACCACAAATGAGAAATATTCGATGTAAAACATACAAGCAATGCTTATGGTCATAGTATGTTAATTCCTGGAATCTAAAATTAATTACTACCACCTAGGGTCCACATCACATGCAACATGTTGTTGATAAATATCTATGCTCTAGCCAATCTGGGTTTACCATGTCAACTCTTGAACCAGTCGGCTCACCTCTTGGTCACTTGGTTGGGATCTTGAAACGGTCGTCTAGTCTTATTTTCAACAGATGTCTGGACTCCTCTAGTTGGTCAGTTGGACCACTAGTTATTCAATTCATCCTCTAGTCATTTATCCTCCTTGGTCCTCAAAACGGTTAGTTTGTCTCAAAAGCCGGTCAGTTTGTCTATTTTAGAACATCTTCTCATGATGAAACATAGATTAAAACTAACCTATTTACATTTGTCAAGGAGAGAGAGGCTCGGTATGCAAACTGAGATATAAACATGAATGAACAACCAAAATTGTGCACATATGGAACATAGAGTCATTGGCTAAAACCATGCTTCACATCCACCATCAAAAGCGATTTTATGTCTATGCATCTGAATTTCATATATATCGTATCATATATATTCATATATATATATATGTTTATATATATATATATTTATTTATATATATATATATATATATATATATTAGTTTGTCCAACCATATGTGGTAACTAATCAAACATGAACATTAACCCGTTTAATATTCACATCGTATGAATTCTAGATACACCATAAATTGATGTGGATCTGATACCACTATAGGGAAATCAATGCCACAAATAAGGCTGTGAAAATAGAAATTTATAAAATGATTCCTGCCTCTAGAATTGTCCATGCAGAACACCGACAACCCCACATTGCGCTACCAAAGCCAATGGGAAGGAGTTGTCCTTTCGAACGTCAACCTAGTGGTGTTGATGCACTCTGCCATAATTTTCTCTCCTTTTCTATCCCTCCCTTCATCAAGTAGGACTTGCTCGAGCTCACTATTTGTTATGATAACCAGAGAGGACAACAATTGTCAGAGCCAATTTTTGTAATTTGAGAAGCCCCCAATACCCCTCTATGTATAGGAGAGGCCATAGTTAGGGTTCCCTATCAGTGAGGGAGTCAAAGGGGAGGGATTCATGAATTTTCAAGAACCTGAACGATGAATGGGTAGGTTCACACACCCAAAAGATTAGTTTGTGCAATTTCCTATTCTAAATCACAATGTATGATTAATGCAAAAAATGACATCATCACCAATCCTTGATCCAATTGTATTGACCATTGAACTAGGTAGTACATACCATGTGCTGGTTAGTTCACTATGTGGACCATCCATCTTGTACCGTGGTTCATCCATTAATCAACCAATGCTGATTCCAATTGACCTGACACTCCAACTGATTAGTTCAACACTTAAACGTCAGTTTAGAGTGTAGTCTGCCAATTTTGAACCTCTGTTGTTTAATAGAATCCCTAAACACCTTAAGTAATCAATCTAAACATCATTCATGAATATACTCCTTTAATCCAATTGTATCCTATGAGTGTGATCCTATAGGTCCACAATTATGTGGGCAGTGAATGTCAATAACCATTTATGACATTACAAGCAAAGAGTGATGTCTAGAAACAAATCATTACTACCTAGTATATTGGATCATAGCATGAACAATAACCACACCAAAAATTTCTCACATGAAACAAAAACTAAATACAACATTATATCCCAAAACTAGAAACTTAATAAGAGGTCCTTTGTAGACTATGTTGACTTAGCATCTAGCTTAGAACCTAGATGTTCTAGAAATAGGTGTAGACTTGTGAAATCCCTAGAACCTTTCTTTTCTCCTCCTTCTACACTATAGTATGGGCTTTAGTTTAGGAGGGTGAGAAAAAGGATTTCCTATTACCACCCTAGACATATGTTCCGGGCATGTGCTTAGGGTAGTTACATAGGTGTGCACCTTGTTCTTGCTAGTTTTGTAGGTTTATAGCACTGCACTGCCTAATGAGTGTGGTAACTCACTTTTTGTTTTGGTTTTATTCAAATGGAGTATAGTGGTTTCCATCGCCTATGTCAGCATTGGAGAAAAATGATTTCAAGTATTAGTATATGTACATATGAAAATGTTACAACATGTAGAAAGGCAATGAGTGCCCATGTAACCTAAGAGAAAGAGATGTAACATCAAGACTAGATGTGAGTGTATAGATTATAGTTGTAGTCTCTAGAGTTGTCTAGAGCAATGATAAATGATAGGCTAGTAGGTAGCCTAGATGACATATGATGATGATGATGATGACGACGACGATGACGACGAAAATCATGATGGTGATGATGATTATTATGATGATGATGATGATGATGATGATGATGATGATGATGATGATGATGATGATGATGATGATGATGATGATGAGGATGAGGATGATGATGATGATGATGATGATGATGATGATGATGATGGTGATGATGATGATGTTGATAACAATGTCAATATAGATGATATGAGATTGTTTCAATATGAAACAAGTTTATTTTTTTAGGGTCAAGTATGTTGGAAGATATGAGATGAGTTTGATCATGAAACTCTAACTAAACCTAGCATATGGTATGATAGATATGACTTGGTTGATGTGCTAAACATAGCTAGTAGGTTGGCATGATTGCTTATGCCTAGTCTTGTACATGATGAAATACATTTTGTGACATATGGTTTGAGACCAACTCAAGGATCAATATCTTTACAAAGGAGGACCTCTAGATTAGGACATATGAAAAGGGTGACCTCTTCATATGGGTCAACTTGCTGCGGAGGAAGGTCAAAGTGCCTAAACTCCAAAATATGTGAAATGTTGAAAAATATGCATGATGAAAAACATAATGATGAGTCCCTATCTAGACTACATCTATGTATATGAGTTGATTCAACTATTTAAGGTCCTTTGAAAATTTTGTACCCTATATTTCCTATGAAAAGATCAAACCCTATAGAGAGATGAAATTTAATATATGATGTTTGTTATATAGGTGAGGGAGATGTCCAAAGACCCTAAGATGATGTACATGATTTGTAATCTTCATGACGAGCCTTGTACTTAGGTTAGTGGTGTGATATAAATGAATCTAGTGGTTTCTCTCATTTGGTATGTGGGGTAAGAGTTTGGTATGGGTAGATATTGTTGGTGGTAAACATGTTTCTCTAGCACATAGATAGGTCTTCGCATGACTGGCTTGAGCTTTTGGAGCTCCTTTGAGATACAAGTGAGATACTTATGAAACCTCAACATTGATGATAATGTTGTCCTTTGAATAATAGATGATACATGAAATAATCTCACTTATGCTAAACTTGAAGATGTATGATAAGTCACTCTCATAATCTAGACCTAATATGAAATGATACCTTGCATAAAAGATGCAGTTTGAAATCATGAACTTTATACGATGATGCCTAGAAGCCTAAGCTTGAATAATCAGTGGTAGCATGCCTAATGTCATACCCAAATGAAAAATTATTAACTCGATATGATAATTTCCTAGAGTGATAATTTGAGTAAACATGACGAACAAATGATGAACTTAATTGGGGATATTTAGTAGAATATTTTGGGGAAATCTAAACATGCATGAAATCTAGTATAATGATGACATGTACACTTTCAATGATAATCTCATTCGAAAGTCTTGATAATGAACATGTTTTCTTGAGGAATTGAAAGCATAGATTTCAATAACGCATCTTGTGTTCGTGTGATCACACAAACAAAACCCTAATGTATTGGGGATAAGGGTTAGAAAATTGTAATGTCAAGATGTCAGCATATGATATAACACCAAGTGATATGTATATATATATAAATGGATACACCCTTAATGATAGAAACATATGTTTCCACCCCATGATAGGATATTCCTTGATGCCTTAGTTTGTTTCCTAAGCATGATGAATACATCAACTTTGACTCTTGTCTATGATCTTGGATGAATCTTGAAGATGAAATTTCTTTTTAGGAGGGAAGGATGTGTCAACTTGGTTTTCGTCACTCAACTATTATAGTCTTTCCCTCTTTTATAGAGACTCATCTCACTCAATTTAATTTCACACACAGTACTTGAGTATTTTCTGACCCAATTTGATCACCTTGATGACTAATTTCACGATATGTAGCTCTACTTTCAGAAATTGGACAAAGTATCATGCTTTTTCATGTCACCTTCTTACGCCTAATATTTAAGCTCTTAACCATGGTGTTTTGTGTTTTGATTGTCTACCATGATGTAGTGTGTTCAATTACAAATCCAATAGCGTAAAAATCACCTCAACTTGTCATTCCTAGCCCAAATTATGCCCTTTCAAAAGTTGCATGATTATAATTGATTTAATGATTTTAACTTGAACTTGATCCTTATTGAGCCCAAAATGAGGTGTGCGTCCCATCAAAGGATGGGCGATCCAATTGCCAAGTGAGCAATACTTGTCTATTCTTTTTGATAATTTTCATTTATCTGATCTTGGCTCATGGATTGTTCTCTTGATATGACGGCTCCAAGGTCATCCCCTTCCTTGGTCAGTATAATGTAGTGGGGTTGCATTTGAAGCAACCAAACTGATGCATTCCTGATGCTTTTGAGCAATTGACTACAAAAAACACCATTATTATCCATTCCCATCGTTTCCCCTCTTCTTTTACCCTCTTTCATGCACTAGGGATACTCCTCTTCTTTGTTCTTCCTCTCCTTCTAGCCATGGTCACCGCCGAGGTAGCCTATTAGGGTGTCTCCTACCTAGAGCAACTTGTTGCCATTTGAGACCGACCATGACTCCACGACACCTTGTCTGGGTCGAGCAATTTGTTTTGTGGTGAAGTTGTGGCTATCTTGCCCTACTATGAGTGACCACTGACAAGCAACAGCGGTTGGGCTTCCATGAGTTGTGATGGAGGCGCTAGCCAAAGGGGAAGACCATTCAACGGTTTCTAGGGGGAACAACCACAAACTGGCAGTTGGAAGAGGTGGCGAGCAGCTGACTGTCGCGGGATGTTGGGATGCGGGCCAATACCAAGGTGAAATGTGTACAATAGAGTCCAACAATGATGGGAGTAGGTTTTGGCGAGGGTCGTTGGATTGACCACGGACGCCCAAGATCCGGGCCAAATAATTTGAGTATCGCCCCATTTTCTGCTCTGAAGTTTTCATTTTAATTTTTGTAAAAATCATATCTTCGTCCTCCCTCATTCAAAATATGAGATATTATATATCAAATTGATCCTCTCAAAATGATATACATCATGAACATACTTTCAGACCCTAAATCTTCTTCTAGTTCTCTTGATTTTCTAAAATATGAACCTTGACTTTCTTTGACCATGTTTAATGTATGATTATGATTAATGTTTTAAACTTTGATGCATATTGACGTTCTAAGCACCAAAACAGTAGATCTTGTTCTCTTGTGACCCCAGTGAAGGCCCTAATCACCTTAATTATATTGAATGACCCCGTTGGCACATAGTTGACTAGATTGGACTATAAATATGTACTTTTCCTTTTGGTGACTAACATTGGTTCCTAATGATATATAATTTCTCATATATCATGAAAATATATAGGATTATTCTATCATATCTACACACATCCACATTTGTCCCCTATTTTCTATGTTTGTCTATATGTCCCTTATGCATGAATGTGATCCAACAAGGCTATGCATTCTCATACCCTAATCAAATGATGTGTTTGACCTATGTTGTACATCAAATGTCTTTGCATTCTAGAAATAAGTAACTCCATAATGTATAGAGGCCCTAATGCCCAACATTTCACATAATATCTTGATATGATGGTGTATGTTATCCTAAGTTGACTATTAATGACCTAGTGTGACACCATTGGCATGTTTGTCTAATTCGGTTCTCCACATGTGATATGGCTTTTGATCTCATGTATTCCCCTCATAAATCAGGAAGTATCCTCTATTATGTTTGTCTTGATTCATATGTCCCATATATTATATATGTTAGACCCTAATTATACAAGTCTTGGTTGTTGGATCTTGCAAGAATGTTGATGTGTTGATACTGAGTTATACCTTGATGCCTTGACCCTAGGGGACATCCACTTATATTGGAATGTGTTTCTTATGACTTTATGTTTCTGATCTGAACCATATATGATGCTTGGTTCTCGTGTCTTTATGATCATGACCTTGTTTTCCCAATTATGAGTCTGTAAACCTTATGATGTACATAAGGGACATGAATCTTGCATGTCCATGTGAGACCCCAAGATGATATGAAACTTGAACCACACCTTTGTAATGGACCCCAATTAGTAAAAGGTCATCAAAGATGTAATCAACCAACTATGAACCTAACTTGGTCAAAACCGTAAAATGAAGCTTGTAAGGGTTAATGATTAGAATCTAATGCATATATGTAATCTTGTGCTTAACCAAGTGTTTCTTTAGATATAGATGGTCAAGGATAGGTTATGAAATCTCAAAATCAGGTACGTTCTTTAATAATTATATGACTATGCCTTTCTTGCTTGAAATGTGATACATATGTATGATTGTAGACTTGCTCAAATATTGACATGTAGTATTCTAGTATGTACTTGATGCTTGTCTTGTCTCGTTGTTTTATTACTTGCACACATAATATAGAAGTCCATTATACAAATGTTGAAACATGGTTTTGCTCAATGACTTTGGTTATTAAGGTTCGTCATGTATAGGCAGATTAGCTAATCTTGAGCACCCTTTTTGATCCTTCCAATGGGTAGTTGATCAAAGGCCTTATGATACATGATTTTGATGGTATGATTGCAGGAAAATGACATAAAATATGGTCTCTCATTTTTCTAAGCACTTAACTTGTTCATTTTATCCCGTTTACATATGCAAGTATTTTCAAATTATGCAAAGCTTATGTATATGTATCTTTTAGCCCTGTACTCAACACCTCATGTTCTTGACCCACCTTGTTTCACATATTTTATAGGTTTAGAGATAGATAAAATTTGATGGTCTTGGTGATCTATGTCTAGTGTGTTTGTTTTATGATCTCAAGTATACATGAGTAGGCTTGTAAAATTGTATCTTGAATATTGAATTATAATCATGTAATAAAATAATGTTGCTTAATAATACTTGTTAAGTGTTGAGATTATGATTGGTTCTTTTGTCTTGTTATTTGTTCATGTATGCTAAGCTCTCTGCTTCCACATTCACACTTTGATATTACCATGCTAGGGACGGATGCCTAGGTCCTATCACCATTGACTTTATAGTCATTTGGAGTTAGGATTTGGGAAACCAACAATTCCGCGACAATTACCTTCCAAATGAAAGGTCCCTCATGACATCCAAAGGCACATATACCTCAATGGTATTGTAGGTAACACAACAATTCACTTCCTGCTCAGGTTTTACATGCAATACAAGAAGTACAATACTAATAGACATATTTGACAAGTATCCATCCTTCTAAATGTGAGAACTGTTGGGTTTTAGGGGAGACAGAGAAGGCAGTAGAAACAAAAAATTTCTTCTCCCAAACCCATAATAAAGGAATCACGTCAACGTCTATACAATACGAAGGATGGTTTGTGGAGACATACCATGTCCTGAGGCTTGCTCGGTGACGTTACCTCACGGCTTGCATGGTCTTCACCTCCGGTCTTGGACGGTGTTTGTGCAGCTCCTGGTCTCACCGGAGCTGTCGGGATTGACAGTTGTCCTCCGAGCGGTAGAAGTCTCCCGCCTCTGAAGTAGTCCACACGGACCACCTGGAACTTCAATCTCCTTTCCCATAAGGAATCAAAAGGAGTCGCACCCTCCTGTCAGCGTACTAGTCACCAACACAATCTCCTACAACCAGTTGCCTTACTGCAGTTGTCTTTCCCTTGCTGTGCCTCCCTTATCGGGTAGCACTTGCTCAGGCTCTCTCGGTTACCATAACCAGAGAGAATGACAACTTTGCAGAGCAACTGGTGTTCTGAGTTGTTGTTCCTAAGAAGCCCCCAATACCCCTATATATAGAGGAGGGTCATGGGATAGGGTTCTCTACCCCGGGTAATGTGGGATTAAAGCAGGAGTAGAAGGGTTCGAGATTTTCTACAAAACAACCAACCGCGCCACCAAAATCGACCATTTCAAGCATGAAACGGTCGGTTGGGGAGCTGAACTGATCATGTTACAACCCCAATTTTCGGTTCATTTTGTTGAGAAATGTAATTTCTCATTTTAAAGATATTGGAACAGATGATGATATAATTTGTGTTGAATAAATAATTTCGTTGAAAATAGCCTTGTTGTGTGATTAGTGGGCTTTATTGGCTATTGGGCCCAATAACAAGGATATTCGATTAATTAATGAATAAATGAGAATTTGAGATAAGAAAGGTGTGGAAACCTCTAGAAGGCAAATACAAAGAGGATTTCGTGCCTATTAGATTCCTTGGGTTCCAAGGAGTCCAAAGTTGCAAAAAGAAAGCAATAAGAAAAGAAAATATCAACTAAGTATTTCCTTGTTAATAAAGAAATTGAAAACATTGATGAAATGTGGAAAATATGTGAAAAGAGGTATAATTGGGTAATCCTTAGTGGAATTTCATATCCCAAGATTCTTAATAATAAATGGAATGCCAATGAGGAAAATAAAAGATAAATAAAGAGAAATCCTCAAAAATAAATATTTTAATAAGAAATACACATGATAATGAAGGATAATGCATTTAGATGCATCTAGAAGGGTAATGAATACCCAATAAAAAGGATTTCGAAATAATATAGTTTCTTGGGATCCAAGGAGTCCCAATAAATAAAGAGGAAAGAGAAAATACCAATAAAACAAAAAATAAAAGAATAATGTAATACATTATTCATGGTTTTTGTGACTTTGTTAAAACGTGGTATTTTCTACTAAAGGAAATCATGATTTCGTGATCAATGGTTTAAAAGAAAAGACTAAAAAGAATAAGGGAAGGAATTTTTCGTATTCCAATATATTTGGAAGAAAAAGGAAAAATCAAAAGGTAAAGAAGAGAGAGAAGGCTACTCCTTATGGAAGGATTTGATTTCCTAGTTGGAAAGGAACTCTTTTTTTCACAAATAGCCGACCTGGAGGCTTCATTACCCACCCTATATGAAGGGGTAAAAACTTGGTCGAGACCCAGAGAGTCCCACACGACTCTCTCTCTCTTCACCTTCTTCTTCTTCTTCTTCTTTCCCCAAACCCTAGTCATGAGGGTAGAGTTACCCTGGAGTGAACAGAGGACCATGATGAGGTATGGATGGTGGCCTGATGATCTCACCACATCCGAGGATGATCGAACGTCCTCCCTGGACTCTTGCTCAAGCAGCTACGTTGGTAGGAGGGATGCACCATGATTGTAGGTGGCGGACCTGACCAGCCCAATTTCCATGGCCAAGGTCACGCCTTAGGACCTCCACGGCCACGGACGGAGGCGTCAGAGGCAGGGCGCAGGTCGTAGGTAGGCCTCGAGCCTTGGGGACAGGAGGAAGCACCTCCAAGAATCGCCACTGTTGGCCGCGACGCTGGATCGCGCAAGGAGGAAGACGATGAGGGCTTTGGACGGTTCTGCCCTCCGGGGTGTGAAGAAAACAATGGCTGATGCGGGGGTACTAAGGTAATTTAGTTATGTTTCCTGATACAGCTGAGCAACGTCGCATGGCAAGGCCTACGTGGCGGCCTGCCATTGGTCCCGAATAAGTGATTCTTATTAATTTTTATCTCCTCAACCGTAGCTCGGATAGATGCGCTTAATACATGAAAGTTGCTCAGAAAATCGAGAGGAATCTAAATAAAATATAATTAAATCCTAATTTCTTATGCAATTCGAAAAGTAATGGAAGATATCAACTTAAATGTATTAATGTTTAAAGAACCCTATTTTGAAATGATTAAAGTGATTAGTAGGGTTTAATAGATGATTAAAGTTGATCTTAACCTATTAATGATGAAAAGGCACATTAGGAACAAAAAGGATGAACTTTGCATATAATTAGATTAATTTTGAGTTTCATGTGCATGAATAATACTCTTGAAACCCTAATGTTAATGAATGAGATTATTAATGGCTTTAATTGACCAATTTGATGATGGGAGTTGAAATATGTGGAATCTAAGCTATTAGAGTACAAAAGTCCTTAATTCTGGATAAATGCCCTAAAGGTAGTAATTAGGGTTTTCTCAGGAATAAAAGGGTAAAATTTTGATAAAATGAATTCATATGCGACTTAGATCATAATGGGCTATGAATTGATGATAAATGCTTATAATAATTTTTCCAGGGATTAAAAGGATTAAAATAGTAGCTTTAATGAAAAGAGGCTTGATGGACTTAATTGATAAATAATGGTGTTGTTAATTCGAAAACAAGATTAAATGTTGTTAAAGAATAACCTTAACATCTTTTGTGATGACTAGATGAATAATTGGGGTTTATGAGTAATTAGGGTTTAAAATAATAAAATATGAAAGGGAAACCCTAATTGCAAAGGAAACCCTAAAAGTGGGCTAGAAACCCTAGGAAGCGAACTAGATTTAATAGATCTTGATGACATGAGTAGTAAAAAGGCAATTACATTATTATTTCAGGATATTGTTGAAAATGCGTGCTTGCTTGGATTCTTATTTGCATGGATATTTCTATTCAACTCATCAGATCAGGTATGTAGTTAATTATGAATAACCACTTTAGTTTTCCCGAAGGATTCTCGGATGTTTCTTCACATTGAAAGCAATCTAAACTATTTGGATGTTCATACTGCAATCATAAAGTCACTATGATTATCACACTAATAATAGAAGTATGCATTCTCGCACCTACATGCCACCCTGATGGATGATGCCAAGAGAGTCAGGCCCAGAGGGGTAGACCAATGGGCACCGTGAGTGGTGACCCCCAGGCACCAAGAAGGTGGCCTATGATATTGCATGTTGTACACTTCTTCTATCATCTTTGTACCCCTCCATCCATCAAAAAGAAACAAAATAATCAAAATAGTGCCAAACCCTAAGTTCGGGGTGGCACACCACTTCCCTCTATATTCTCTTCTTCCATACCCTTAACAAATTAATAGGGGCGTACCACCAAAAATTGCAATCTCGACTTGAATAGAGGAGAGATTTGCAAATAAAAAGATGCCAAAGCGCACACAAAAATAAATGCAATCTCGAGTCGAATAGAGGAGAGATTCGCACAAAATAATGCAATAAACGAAATTGCAAATCATAAAATTAAAATCTCAAGTCAAATAGAGGAGAGATTTATTTATTACTTTCATACCACCATTCACTCCATTTTCTACGTTATGGCGCACTGAATGCCTACCCTATCCTAAAAAACACCAGTGTCAGATCAGATGCACACTTGTTGTTCTGCGGGTATCTCTGGACTCTTACAAAACTCTTTGACATGCTTGTTGTTGGAAAAAGTGAGGAGGAAGTGATATTGGGAATCGAACTCAGGAACGAAGATATGGTAAGATTTTTTTAGTGGTCTCAGGAGGTTGAGATACTGAGTCATACTATGCAGAAAGAAAACAATCGTGATGTGAAGATGAGGCAATCACACGAACTAAGTAATCATTTGGGCAATTGTTTCAGATTTTGTGTTACTCGAGGACGAGCAACATTTAACTTCGGGGTATTTTGATGAATTAATATTCATCATGATATTCAATTATCACTTTGGAACAAATTCAACTCTATACATACTATTTCACTCAATATGAATCATAATGTGCAAAATTACTTAGTTGATTCGATTATCAAGGTTTTAACTAAATATTGTTCATTTAACGTAGGTTTTGAGAAAGCTGAACAAGTATTCAAAGTCCACGTTCATCTCTAGCTCTGATCAAGAAATCTAACCAAGCATTTTCACCCATGTGGTCTCAAGACCGTTTGAGCGCATGCGGTCTCAAGACCGTATGACCAGCAAAGATCGATTGGAGGCATAATCCAGCCGTAAGGGATCGAGCAGTGCATGGATTTAGGACCTTGAAGCAGATTCCTAACCATGGTCGTGGTGGTCCAAAATGGCCGTGGTCTGCTGTCATCACCATGACCGTGTGGTGCGACCATGGCCGTGGTAGATCAACCTCAATGCCTGAGCTTTCACTCGCCACTACCGTGGTCGACGAGCCATGACTGTGGCACCCCACCTACATCGACCCCCTCTCACTCGCCACGCCCGTGCGAGGAAGAACGACCGTGTGGCAGCCACATCACCACGACTGTGGTGTCACGCCACGGCCGTGGCTCAACGCCGTCAGGGCCAAATTTCTCACCCACCACACCCGTGCAAGACGGCACAGTAATGGGATAGCAGCTTTACCACGACCGTGGTGCCTAACCACGGCTATGGTGTGTCGTCTTCAACCCCCGACCAACACTATTTTGTAGCTCCTGAGCGAGATCGATTGGAGGTGGTTCGTGTACCAAATGGGGTCACCCCGAGGCTATTGCGCCTGTAGATGAAGGCCAAAGATCATTCGTTTACCTGAGGGCCAATAGATCGTTTGACCCAGCTGCTGACGAATTCAGTCACTGTTCGAATCCATTACAGAAAAGCAAACAGTCTGTCCAAGACCGTTTTCCCTTTGCGACATATGACCGTTTGGCCCCCTTGCGGGTTTCAGATCATTTGATCGGAAAGCATGGAGACCCGTTTGGGCATCTGCTAAGGTGAAGACCATTTGGGCATCCGCTGACCTGAAGATAATTTCCCCTTTCTACACAAGACCGTTTGCAGTTCTATCAGTTTCCAAACCATTTTCCGATCAAGACCGTTTGGCCTTATATGATTTCTAGATCATTTGCAAATGATCGTTTGGAAGGAGCAAACGGTATGTGAGACCGTTTGATCTCATATGGTTTCCAAACTGTTTGCTCAAGACCGTTTGGTCTTAAGCAGTCTATAGACCGTTTGGGCTATTTTAAGTGCACCCATTTGGGAACAAATATTGGCAGTCCGTTTGGTTTCCTTTAATCCCAGACCGTTTGGGGGCAATCCCATGCCTATAAATAGGACCCCTGGGGTCCTCACTTGGACATTGGTTCCGAGATGCCGATAGGCTGCCTGTACGCAGGTCGGATCCATATCCAATCCAGTCCGCGCCAGTTTCATTTCACCTACTGCCCATGTTGCAACCAAGGAGGCTAAAGAGAGAAGGAAGACGGAGCAAGGGAGACTGTCTGGTCTGTCTTGGCAACTCCCGTTCGCATCCAGATCTGCCCCGACATGACGTAGGAGGCCGTATCTTCTTCATCGGGTTGCGACTACCTTCTGCACTGAGTTCATGGCATATTTCGCTCTCTTTCTCATTCTTCTTATTTCTCGCATCATGAGCGAGTAGTCCCTTTTTGCTGGGGTGCGGGGACTAGCCCCGCTGCCCATTCAAGCATGTTATTTTGTTAAACTTTCTAAGGCAATCTATATAACTCTTCATTTTGTTGTTAATCATTATGCTCATAGTTTGATTAATTGCTTGCTTTCATCTTGGTTCTTCCTATGTTATGAGAACTTCTTTATGTAGTATTGAATGTCATTTAACAAGTTGACTCCCAAACTAGAAATCGAATGGGATTTCTTCGAGGTCGTAAGTGTATGATCCACGAGGGGACGAGCCATCTAGCCTTTGGTGATGCTTCTATGTGCCTAACGCCTGTATAGGGGGCTCACAACCTTCGTCGAATTTCTGTATCTTCAGAGCCGTAAGTAAGTGATCCAATTGGTGACAAACATCTGATGCCTAAGGTGATGCTTATGCGAACCACACGCTCATATGAGGGGTTCTGCATCAGCTCTATTTGGATTGATATATCTTGCCAGGATTGTTTGCGATTGAATATGTTTGTGTGTGTAGCGGTGGTGAAACCTGATACCATCCCAACGATTCCATATCATTGATCTAAACCCAACTTTAATTCAGCTTTTACTTTCTTGAAATTAGTGTAATTAACCTCAAATCAACTAATCATTCTAAATATTAGTTTTACTTGAGTTAGATTTGACTGAAAAATATTCTTAAAAATGTTGTCCTTTGGGTTCGATCCTTAACTATACTGCGATAAGACTCATCCGCTTGCGGGTGGTATTATTGCACTTTGGTTTTGGTAAAAACTCATGGATATCAACCCCAAGTGAGTTTGTTAGTGCATTCAAATATCACGTCAAATTCTGGCACCGTTGCCCAGGACAACGGAATTAGTTAATCAAATCTAGTTCTTTTAAGACTAATTTAGGATTTTACTTTTTCCTTTCACACAATCGATCATCTACTTGAATTTGATTCTACTCTGTGAATCTGACTTTCGAAATCTTTCTATTTTTAGGTACAATCCAAGGCATAGTGCATGCACCGTTCGGATAGTCCTGGACTAACATCAAGCTTCGATCCCGAGATACATAGAACTTTTCATCGTCAGATTAGAGAAAATCAAGCAAGGATGGCTCAAGAAGAAGGAGTAGCCCGAAGGGTGGCTCAAGCTATCAATGGACAAAGAGAGAGGCTAATGCAAGAAGCCAGAGCCACTATTCAAGAGGAAATTCTAGCAGCGCAAGCAGCAGCACAAGTCGGCAAACTACAAAAAGATCTTAGAGAGTTCTCAATCCTGAAAGCTGTGAATGTTCATCATCTAGTACAACCTCCTCCCACCCACACTCCTAATTTTGAGATAAGAGTGCATTGGATCACCCTACTTTAAAACAACCCATTCTACGAAAAACAAGGTGAAGATAGTCAAGAACATCTTCTAAGGTTTATTGAGCTTTGTGCTATGACAAAGTAAAATGGGGTGTCTGATGATGCCATTAGAGTCTGCCTCTTCAAGTATTCCCTCGCTGATAGAGACATAAGTTGGTACAATTTTTTGCAAAGTGAAGTACCCATCACCACCTGGGAACAACTCCAAAATGTGTTTCTAGAGAAATTCTATCCTCCATCTCTCACATATGAAATTAGAGGCCAAATAACAAATTTCACTCAAGTTCCTGGAGAAACCCTTGCTGAAGTATGGGATAGATACAAAGAGCTTCTACGCAAGTGTCCACACCACGGAATTCCCAAGAACCAACTCATCGAAATTTTCTATATGGGTGTTGTAACGACCCGCACTTTTGGGTGTCTAAAAGACCTTAAAGTCGCGAATCGTTATTCATAATTTCCAGGATTAGATTCATGAAATAATACAAAATAGTAAACAATTTCCATTAATGAACAAATATTTACATGTTTACATGAAAAGCTCCTCTAAGGAGTTACATAACTTTTAAATAGAATTAACTTTTACATGTGTGAAGATAAACCATTGAGACTAAACCTTCATTATTAAACTGTAGTGTCTTCAACATCTTTATCTGTACCCTCATGTCCACGCTATCAAGTATATCTGATACCTAAATGCTGACAAACAAATACACGATCAGTATATTTCTATACTGGTACGTGGGTTCAAACAATAATCACAAGTATAGATATAAGTGAACATCTTTATCTTCCACGTAAGAATATAAACTTATTTTCATATTCTAACCCTTATCTGGTCTACTACCTCAGCTGCAATCACTGTCCCTCCAGGGCTCTTGTGCATTACCCTTAAGATCAGTCTAACCCAGGGTTCAGAATACCATTATTTACTTTACATGATACTCATATGCACTTTATAGTTTGCAAGAACTAAATAAACAAGCAAGCAGTTTATTTGTCATTCAATCTCATCGAGAAACATCAGCAATCTCAGAATTCGATACATGTATTCATAAGCGTAACCACGTACCTTATGCCATCGCAGAAACCATGCATAACATCTTATGTACTTTAGGAATGCAATCCAAACATCCAATAAACCAAGCACATAATCAACAAGTATCTGAAACAAAGCATACTACGTGTGTGTCACCATGTATTCACATTACATTATTTATATCTAGATTCGCTCCTAAACTAGGTTTTAGGGCTATCTCGTGTTTGGATTATAGGTTAGGGTTACAAACCCTAATCTGATCATATTATGGTTTCTAAGGTTACCAATTCCATTATGCATATTAGGTGAAACCCTAATCATCATCTTAAACATATAAGACTACTCATGATATCCAGATCACATTACTAGCATTAAGATTATATCACGATGTCTACATTGATTTTAACACCCTAAATAGCATGAATAGGATTACTAATTTGGAATCATCCATTATCCATCATTATCAAGGATTTCTTCATTATAACTAACATCATCATGTAGTAACTCAACATAAACTAATCTACTCAATTAATCATCATATTAACCTAAATCTAGGCTTTCTTTTTCATCAACACCTTAGAACATGAATTGCATATAATTTTGGAATAGAAAGATTAAGCAGATTCTGATTATATTTTATTTAGATTCCTCTCATTTGTCTGATCAATTTGATATATAATATCGCTATATTATGAGCTACCATTAATTAATTATAAATATTCCAAATTATTACTAAACTAGCCAATCAGGGGTCGCCACGTCAGCATTAAAAAGGCTTACCAGAATTATTTGATAAAGGGGGGGAAAAGACTCCCGCTACCCTTGGGTCTTGTTCGTTTGAGGAGGGGTAGATGAGCCTTTTTGCTCTATTTCCTTCCCGTTCCTCGCGCAGGAGCCCCGTTCCCACTGTGCGTCTGCCGCAGGCACCGCGGCTGAAGCCCGTGCCGTGGTCCTCCATGGCTTCAGATAAGTAGGAGGTAGCCAAGTTGGTGGGATAGCGCAGTGCTCCGCCCCAGCGCTGCACCCCTATGAGGGTGTGCCCAAAGCCGTGCTCATCTCCTTACCACACATAGTAGGTCAGCGTCGCGTTGGCCGCTCCATGGAGCCAGGGAGTCATCCTCCCAGATCTTCTTCTCGCCCGCACCCTCGCCTCCGCCTGGGTGAGCCACAAACTATCGGCAGCTTCATCTTCTTCACCGACGCATGCTTCTCGCTGATTCCAACTTCTCCATGACCAAACTACAGGGTCGTCCTCCTCACGCTACCTCAACGGGTGCCTTTCATCCTGCACCATTGTTGGCGTGATGGCAGACATCCGCTACTATCATCCTAAGTGATCACCGATGCCCCTCCTTGATGCATGTCCGTATAGCTTCCCAGGTCCTCCTGCAGGTTCCGTCCACCTTCGCCCACTCTCGGTACATCCACAAGGAAGGCTTCTCCTTCCTCCGATCTTCACCAGCGGCAGACCTGGTTCCGCACCATGACAGGCAGCTGGCGAGTTGCAGACGCGACCCCCTGGGTGTATCGCGATGGGGCTGCCTTCGGTCGTCATCGGACTAATGGGAGGGGTCCCGTATCACAACGCAGGTGATACAGATGGAAGGACTCATGGAGGGGGGGAAGTTTTCTTCGATCATCTATGTTGTGTTTTTCCTCCTGAAGGCAAGGATTCCTTCCCTCCTTATATGGTGCTAGGAGGAAACCCGAAAGGGTAGGAGGAGGAAAAGCAACTAAGGGAGAGGGTGAGGTGGTCTGGCCCGTAAGGGAAAACCTAACTTTCCTTTGCTATATACAAGTTGTGTGAGAAACCAACTCCTCACAAATGGTAACATGGAAAGATAAGTTATTAGTCGTCAATATGCACCCTTTCTTATTCTCTTAATTCATCACAAAAGAGTCCTCGAGAGAGTAACTACCCACTTTAGATTAGGCATCCACAAGTCATAAAGGGAAACATATCACTATATGGTGGACGTGATGATTTGATCATTAAACCATCGTATCTATTTCATGGAAAAACATCAAACACCTTCCCTGCTGTAATTTGACTCCTTTCCTATCGAGAGTCCTATTCTCACGTGTATGTAATCGATGGGTCAAGTTCCCAAATGTTTAAGGAAACAATCTATATATATATATATATATATATATATATATATATATATATATATATATATATATATATATATATATATATATATATATATATATATTCCTTCCTCTTCTTTACTAATAAAACACATTGTCATTATCTTATATAGATCCATTTGGAATCACCACTCTCTTATATCTTGGATTTGGTATAAGGAAAAGAAGCAATCAATACCTTTCCAATAAAAGATATCTCATTTTCCCTTATCGTTAATTAGTGTAAAAATCTCATTTTTTATAAATAATATGTGCAACAAGAACACATGTTACAAGGGTAATTATTATTCCATGATCTTTACCATTGGGGAAATTACAAAACAATCCAATTATATAATTCAATTTTACCAAAATTTGAGGTTATAACATTCACCCCTCCTTAAAAGGAATTTTATCCTCAAAATTCAGGCCTACTAAGCCTAGGTGAATGATACACGTCTTATGTTCACAACTTAGGGTTAGCACCCTACTTAGATGCTATAACCACTTTTCTTTAACATATCTATTTTTTTTTTATTACTAAGATTGGCACTTGAATCTAAATTCAAGTATATCCACATCTCTAGTATTCACACCTCATCATCTCTTGATGATTCCATTTTTATTGGTGGTTTCATTATCACTTGGTGATTCCTCTTTTCACCTAGGTTTCCAACCTATTATTTATTACTTTCACACAAGGGTGAGGTAACACCCCTAACCCTATTTCATGTCATTACACATTCATCTGAAGATATTTATTCTCAATTTTAAGCATAATACGTGTCTATCCAATCTCCCTCCCTCATAATGAGATGAAATAAGCATTTGGCTGCAGCCCAAACACAAAGTTCATTCCATTCCAAGAGCGGAGATAGTACATCCACACATTACCTTTTAATTTCACATATTAAGTTGAATCATACTCGGTATGACTCTAAACTTACTTGTTCTTAATTTTATAGCATTCTTATGTTCCATGAAGTCAAGTGTCCCATTTCTTACTCTTAAGTTAGGGAACAACTTCTCTCAAGTTTTCATGACTTCTTTATATCTTTTATACTCACACCTCATGTATCATTATGAGCCTTAGACAAATCCTTGAGGTCTCTAGGGGTATAGGTACTTTTGGAGTGATCTCATCCTTATGCATCAAGAGAGTGCCTTTCACGTTCACCCATTAGGCTACATGATCCTCATGGAGGTAGCTAATCTCTTGAGTCATGTACCTTGGATAAACCTAGTTGTTACCTCCCGACCTCATGGTCATGTGCATTAAGGACATATCAACTCCCAACCCATCGGTCCTATGTACCTCTAATACACCCTACTTGACCCTAGGATTGCATTAGGGCTCTACCCTCCCTAAGGGTTTCTTTTGAGATGTCAAATCCTTTAAGCACATTATTCTCTTATTTAATTCTTTAACCCGGATTTCCTTCATATCTCTCTTTCGAGTACACATAATGCAGTGTCGTCCCATCATTGGGCTCGGGCCACCTTCCCTCCAGGGCTTGGTTCCATGCTGGTCTTCCCTCCTGGGCTTGACCTCTGTGATCATCCCCTCCAGGGGCTTGATCCTAAACAACTGCATTGTGGACTTAGGCCACCTTCCCTTCTGGGCTTGGTGCCTGCCTGGTCTTCCCTCCTGGGCTTGACCATTTCATGACCTTCCCTCCTGGGCTTGGTCGTCCACTTAGGCCACCTTCCCTCCTGGGCTTGGTGCTTTACTGGTCTTCCCTCCTAGGCTTGACCAGTTGTGTCACTCAGAGTTGGCATCCTTGGATTCAAAGAATTTATGTACTTCCATTTTTTTTATATCTTTAACTCTTCACCCCTCTAGGTGAGGGTTAAGGTTATCTCAATACTTAAATGCATTTATTCACTTACCTATTAAGGGAAAGTCCTATCCTAGGATGCCTTCTTGGCTCATAAGAGGGGGTTAGGCTCTCTAGCCACAACCCGATCCCAAGATCTAGGTTTTGCCTCCCTCATAGGTCATCTTCCCACTCTTGGGTTGACCCACCCCAGGTTGGCACACTAACCCTAAAGGTTTCATGGATATCTTCTTTTCTTTTATGCCTAACATTTTTTTTCTTTTCATTATAACATATCAACCCATGTTTTCTCAATTTCTATAATACTCCCTCATGGTCTCTGTTCATTCAATGAACTTGGGTCACCTTCCCTCCAGGGCTTGGTGCTACCTCGGCCTTCCCCTCTAGGGGCTTGGCCACCATCACTAAACTTCTAGAGACAACATGAGGAGTTCGAACAAGTTATATTCCAACTTTTCATTATATATATATATGTATATACATCTATTGGGTTTTTGTATCTCTTAAGACCTATCTGATAAGTTTTATGCTCCTCATGCCCACATGCATGAGAGATTGGGTTACCTAAACCACCCCTTATCTTTCTTATTTATGATTTCAAGTTTCACATGGGCAGTGTCCCATACCACCACACCATGTTGATTACCAATTTCAAGTTTCACATGGGTAGTGTCCCATACCACCACACCATGTTCATTAATTAGGATTAATTTTTTAGGGTCAGGGTTAGGGATTATACTCTACCTCTCAGAGTTTTCATATCCCTTGACTCTCAAGAGCTTTCATACCCTAATCCAAGTCCTTCATCTAAGAAAGGGCTTACCCAAACATGTATCTTTCTAGTGTCTACCCTCTCTAAAGGGACCTACACAAAAGGTTACATCTTTTCACATTTTACTTCTCTTATTAAGATCCTTTTTAAAGATTTTGAGCAAGACATGAGAAGTAGACAAAAATCTGAGATGTGAAACCTAATTTTTCTCTTAAAATTTCTAAAGATGATTTGAAATAATAAACTATTATGTATTAGTTGATGAATATGTGCTTTGATACCAAATGTAACGACCCACACTTTTGGGTGTCTAAAAGACCTTAAAGTCGCAAATCGTTATTCACAATTTCTAGGATCAGATTCATGAAATAATACAAAATAGTAAACAATTTCCATTAATGATCAAATATTTACATGTTTACATGAAAAGCTCCTCTAAGGAGTTAGATAACTTTTAAATAGAATTAACTTTTACATGTGTGAAGATAAACCATTGAGACTAAACCTTCATGATTAAACTGTAGTGTCTTCAGCATCTTTATCTGTACCCTCATGTCCACGCTACCAAGTATATCTAATACCTAAACGCTGACAAACAAATACGCGATCAATATATTTCTATACTGGTATGTGGGTTCAAACAATACTCACAAGTACATATATAAGTGAACATCTTTATCTTCCACATAAGAATATAAAGTTATTTTCATATTCTAACCCTTATCGGGTCTACTACCTCAGGTGTAATCATTGTCCCTCCAGTGCTCGTGTGCATTACCCTTAAGATCAGTCTAACCCATGGTTCAAAATACCATTATTTACTTTACATGATACTCATATGCACTTTATAGTTTGCAAGAACTAAATAAACAAGCAAGCAATTTATTTGTCATTCAATCTCATCGAGAAACATCAGCAATCTCAGAATTCGATACATGTATTCATAAGCATAACCATGTACCTTATGCCGTAGCAGAAACCATGCAGAACATCTTATGTACTTTAGGAATGCAATCCAAACATCCAATCAACCAAGCACATAATCAACAAGTATCTGAAATAAAGCATACTACGTGTGTGTCACCATGTATTCACATTACATTATTTATATCTAGATTCGCTCCTAAACTAGGGTTTAGGGCTATCTTGTGTTTGGATTATAGGTTAGGGTTACAAACCCTAATCTGATCATATTGTGGTTTCTAAGGTTACCAATTCCATTATGCATATTAGGTGAAACCCTAATCATCATCTTAAACATATAAGACTACTCATGATTTCCAGATCACATTACTAGCATTAAGATTATATCACGATGTCTACATTGATTTTAACACCCTAAATAGCATGAATAGGATTACTAATTTGGAATCATCCATTATCCATCATTATCAAGGATTTCTTCATTATAACTAACATCATCATGTAGTAACCCAACATAAACTAATCTACTCAATTAAGCATCCTATTAACCTAAATCTAGGCTTTCTTTTTCATCAACACCTTAGAACATGTATTGCATATAATTTTGGAATAGAAAGATTAATGAGACTCTGATTATATTTTATTTAGATTCCTCTCATTTTTTCTGATCAATTTGACATATAATATCGCTGTATTATGAGCTACCATTAATTAATTATAAATATTACAAATTATTGCTAAACTAGCCAATCAGGGGTCGCCACGTCAGCATTAAAAAGGCTTACCAGAATTATTTGATAAAGGGGGGGAAAAGACTCCCGCTACCCTTGGGTCTTGTTCGTGTGAGGAGGGGTAGATGAGTCTTTTTTCTCTATTTCCTTCCCCTTCCTTGCGCAGGAGCCCCGCTCCGGCTGTGCTCTGTCGCAGGCACCGCGGCTGAAGCCCGTGTCGTGGTCCTCCATGGCTTTAGATAAGTAGGTGGCAGCCAAGTTGGCCGGACAACACAGTGCTCCGCCCCAGCGCTGCACCCCGACGAGGGTGTGCCCAAAGCCGTGGTCGTCTCCTTACCACACAGAGTAGGTCAGCGTCGCGTTGGCCGCTCCATGGAGCCAGGGAGTCATCCTCCCAGATCTTCTTCTCGCCCACACCCTCGCCTCCGCCTGGATGAGCCACAAACTATCGGCGGCTTCATCTTCTTCACCGACGCACGCTTCTCACTCATTCCAACTTCTCCATGAACAAACTATAGGGTTGTCCTGCTCACGCTACCCCAATGGGTGCCTTTCATCCTGCACCAGTGTTGGCGTGATGGCAGACATCCGTTACTATCATCCTAAGTGATTACCGACGCCCCTCCTTGATGCATGTCCGCATAGCTTCCCAGGTCCTCCTACAGGTTCCATCCACCTTCGCCCACTCTCGGTACAGCCACAAGGAAGGCTTCTCCTTCCTCCGATCTTCACCAGCGACAGACCTGGTTCTGCACCATGACATGTAGCTGGCGAGTTGCAGACGTGACCCCCTGTGTGTATCGCGATGGGGCTACCTTCGGTCATCATCGGACTGATGGGAGGGGTCTCGTATCAAAATGCAGATGATACGGATGGAAGGACTCATGGAGGGTGGGAAGTTTTCTTCGATCATCTATGTTGTGTTTTTCCTCCTGAAGGCAAGGATTCCTTCCCTCCTTATATGGTGCTAGGAGGAAACCCGAAAGGGTAGGAGGAGGAAAAGCAACAAAGGGAGAGGGAGAGGTGGTCTGGCCCGTAAGGGAAAACCTAACTTTCCTTTTCTATATACAAGTTGTGTGAGAAACCAACTCCTCACAAACGTTAACATGGAAAGATAAGTTATTAGTCGTCAATATGCACCCTTTCTAATTCTCTTAATTCATCACAAAAGAGTCCTCGAGAGAGTAACTACCCACTTTGGATTAGGCATCCACAAGACATAAAGGGAAACATATCTCTATATGGTGGTCGTGATGATTTGATCATTAAACCATTGTATCTATTTCATGGAAAAACATCAAACACCTTCCCTACTGTAATTTGACTCCTTTCCTATTGTGAGTCCTATTCTCACGTGTATGTAATCGATGGGTCAAGTTCCCAAATGTTTACGGAAACAATCTATATATATATATATACATATATATATATATATATATATATATATATATATATATATATATATATATATATATATATTATTCCTTCCTCTACTTTACTAATAAAACACATTGTCATTATCTTATATAGATCCATTTGGAATCACCACTGTCTTATATCTTGGATTTGGTATAAGGAAAAGAAGCAATCAATACCTTTCCAATAAAAGATATCTCATTTTCCCTTATCGTTAATTAGTGTAAAAATCTCCTTTTTATAAATAATCTATGCTACAAGAACAAATGTTACAAGGGTAATTATTATTCCATGATCTTTACCGTTGGGGAAATTACAAAAAAATCCAATTATATAATTCAATTTTACCAAAATTTGAGGTTATAACAGGTGTGGACGACGACATCAAGAGATTCTTAGACTCCTCATCTAGAGGAAACTTCATGCGTCAGAGTTATGACAGCGCATGGGGAGTCATCACCCTAGGTGCAGAAAACCAAGCAAATTGGGGAAGATCTGTTGGTAAAGGAGTTTTGAAAGTAGCTATGGTCGAAGCTACTCCCGAGTACAAATCTATCACTGAAACCTTAAAACTATTAGTTGCCAAGCAAGACCATATTGAATCATCCCTTGCTACAATTGGAAGAAGACGTTCACCCAATCGACAATTGGAACAAGTCATGTCCGCTTCCCTATTCTATGAAGCATGTAAGAGCACCGATCATTCCACTTTATCATGCAATGTTCTCTATGATGTTGTTCTGAGCAATGTATGTGGCGAAGGAGATAATGGTCAGATGGAAAATCTTAATGCTATCAACACCATTCATGGTCAGAGTTATTACAATCTGAATCAGAATAGGAATCATCCTAGTTTTCAATATGGAAACCCCTCTGGAGCAGTTAACTCGCATTAATTTGGTTCGAACAATCAACCAAGAGGCCCACCAGGATTCCAGTATAATCAACAAAATAACTTTAGGAATCAAGGAAATTTCAAAGGAAACTTTCAGAATAGGAACTACAATAATTATCAAAACAACTCTCAGTACCAGAATCATAATCAACATCAAGGACAACAAGCAGGTCCAGTTTCTCCTGATGACAAGCTATCAACCATTGAAAATATGTTGCAAACTCAGCAAACTATGATAGCTAACCAACAAGCTCAGCAGAAGGCTATTGAATCTCAACTAGCTCAACTCACAGCCAGCATAAAGCCACCCGCTAGAGTCTTTGTTGGCCAACCTGAGAACAATCCTAAGCATCCTAAATAGTTGAAGGCAGTCATCACCAGGTTCGGAAAAGACTATTCATATCCCCCTAAAAAATTTGCAACTTCATTGTGATTTTTGAGATCAATTCACCATGGTTGTGGTAGTTTCCTACAGCCGTTTGTGGGCTTCCTTCTACTGACTTTAACTTCAACTTCTTTATTAGACCTCCTTTAGGTTTGGGCTTATCCCTATGCATACAAAGAGATTTGGGGGAAGAGTTAGGTCCAATCTTGGAGTACAAGGTTTCAAAGATGCTCTTCATCTCTCTCCCTTGCATCAATGCATGCATAAGTACCTTAAATAACACACAAAAGGAGGTCTAAGTTCACTTGACATGAAAGTTCACATTTGGGCAAATAACTTGCAATCTATAATGTTTCAATGTGATTATAATGGAAATAGACACAGTATGAAGCCCTAAAATAGGGTTGCATTACCACCCCAAACTTATAAAAACATACTTGTCCTCAAGTATGCTCCAACTAAATCTCTTTTCATTTTAAATTAAATAAAAATGATAAATGCATTAGAAAATATGATTATTGACTAGATGGTCTCAAGAGTGACTAAGTGTATGTGTTCCACCTCTCTCCTCTCCACTTTTACAATACAATCATGAAAAGGGAATTGAGCATACAAACTTCAAATATGTTGGATACAACAGACAAGCTTTTGGTTACAACCCCAACTTTTGGGTTCAATTATTGAGAAATGTAATTTCTTATATTAAAGATATGTGAACATGTAATGATATAATTTGTCTTGAATAAATGATTTTCATTTACAATAGCCTTGATGATTATTTTGTGGGCTTTATTGGCTATTGGGCCCAATAACAAGGAAGAGACAAAAGCAACTCCATTATTAATAAGAAATGGAGAAAATAAAAATGTAGAAACTTGTAGAAGGCAAAAGAATATAATCCAAAGGTGGATTTCATGCCTCTTGGGTTCATTGGGTCCCAAGGAGTCCAAAGCTGTAAAGATAATACACCAAGAAAAGAAAAGACCAATTAAGTATTTCTTTATTAAGAAAGAAATTTAAAATAATAATAAAATGTGGAAAATAAGTGGAATGAGGTATAATTGAGTTATCGTTGGTGGATTTTAGTATCCATAAGGTCCCTAATGTCAAAAGGAATTCCAATAAGGAAAATAGAAGAGAGATAAAGAAAAATACTCAAAAGGAGATATTTTGATAAGAAATAAATCAGATAATGAGAAATAATGGATAAAAGATTAGTAAAAGATTAAGGTATATCCCCAAGATGGGATTTCAGGCCATTAAGGTTCCTTGAGATTCAATGAACTCAGAATAATAATTTAATAGCAAGAGAAAGAGAAAATATGTGAGAAATATATATAATTAAGTGATTTCTTGAACCTAAAGAAAAGGCACGTTTTCTTTTAGATAATGAACCCAATTTTGTCAGAGAGGTAGATAAAGTTATTATTAACTTTCCCTCCAAATTTGGGAGCATTTTGATAAATAGTTTGGCAGATATGATTTTTGCAAGCCTTATTAAAGTCAAAGGGAATTACACTATTTTCTCTATTTTCTGTGTATACGACAATCGTGGATCTAAGATCCAATGGTAGAGATGACGTCTCCTACCTCCAGATCGACTGGGAAAGCTATGAAACTAGGAGAGATTTCCTCTCCACTTTCCTCACACTACGGTCGATCATTGGATCTGGGAGTAGACCCTTTGCCTTCGGGAGGCCACAAGGACTCAATCCATACCAGGATTGAGTACATGTTATAATGGGAATCCAATTTCCCAAATATCGTATACATCTGGTCCGACCCTATATACGGGGGGGGGGGGTTGTGCAATACCAGGGATCATGAAAACAATACACGTGGGACCGGGACGAGTAGATAAGTGCTTCGGTATCCTCTATTGGAATTTTCAACCTGACCTTGACCCCGCCGAGGACCTGCTTCAGCTGATGTTGCGCAGTGCCGGCTGGGTATTGGAGGGGAGTGGACGACAGAATCAAAGGGTCCTATGAGTTTGGGAGGACTAGGCGGAGCTCCCAGCAACCTTATATTGCGCGGAGGAGCAGCAGCGTGCCAAGTCAACCATTGAGTTGACCGGCGGCTCGCGACAGGAGAAACCTCGAAGGTTGAAGATGACTAGGGGGAGAATTACTACCCTCCCCTCGCATCCCTATTAATAGGAAATGTCCTTTAAGGTATTTTCACAACCTCTCCCTATTAACAAGCACGTTGCCCTCCAGTTTGTTTTAATCCAATAAATCCATGTGGCCGTTTCCGATTGGTAGAAAAAGAGCTATCTTGTAAAATACGTATCTAATTATGGAAATATCAGATGAAGGTGATCTATAGATGAAAGTTGATCAGAAAAACATGAAGAATCCAGTAAAAATATATTTGGAGTAGGATATAGCTTGTAATATACAAGGTACACAAAGTTATCACCTTTGATGTATTCAATTATGGTAAAACCCTAATTTTGATATGGAACTCGAATTTGATGACTCTTTTGGGTTAATTTGGTTTAGAACCCTAATTTTGAAAAATATTAACCTATTAAGAATAAAAGCGGGAGTTAACTTTGGAAAAGGTAGTTTCATGCTTGTTTTAGGGTTTTATGCACATGATAATGTTTAGAAACCCTAATTTGGAGTAATATGGGTTTTAGTGGGTTAAATCCAAAAATATAAAAATAGAACTGAATTTTCATGGTTTTAAGCTATTTTGAGCATAAAAGATCCTATTTGTGGGTAAATACCCTTAATGTAGAAGTTAGGGTTTTTCTAATGAATAAAGGAAGAATTAATGACAAATAGAAGTTCATATGAGAATTACATCATAATGAAGTACGAATTGATGGTAAATGAGCAGAATGATCTTTTCATGGACTAAAAGGATAAAAATGGTAGTTTTAATGTAAAAGAGGCATAATGGACTTAATTGATGGCTAATTATGCCTTTCATCTGAAATTAAGGTTAAATGTTGTAAAATGATAACCTTATTATCTTTTATGAAGAATATATGAGATAATTAGGGTTTATGAGTAATTCTATAAAATTTGGGTTTAAAATAGTATAAATGAAGTGAAACCCTAATTGCAATGGAAACCGTAAAAGTGGACTAGAAACCCTAGGAAGCGAGCTAGGTTTAGTAGATCTTGATGGCATGATTAATAATCGGAAATTGTATGCATATTTCATGATCTTGTTATGTGTGCTTGCTTGCTTAGATTTCTTACTTGCATGGATTATTCTATCTCAAATCAGCCTGACAGGTATGTGGTTATGCTTATGAATATCTCGAATTAGTTTTTCTTGGTTTCCAGAAGTTTTCCTCGATGACTTGAATTAAATTGTTGGATGAATTTAATTCATGCAAACTATAATGTGGATATGACTATCACTTAAGATATGTGCTTACTAGCTCAGATCCTAGTCAACTCTGTGGCTTAATGGTTTGACCTAGTACATGGATACCTATGGGGTAGGTCCATCAGGTCATTGGATGACTTAGTACATGGCTACCAATGGGGTAGGTCCATCAAGTCACCTTGAGTTAGGGATTGGGCTACCTTTGGGTAGGGCCATGTGACTCTATAACCCTAAGTATTGGCTACCTATGAGGTAGGGCCATGGGGGTAAGGATCTACCATAGAGAGAGGTAGTATCCAAGTCCACTGTAGGCACAACATAGAGATAGGGGATGGGTAAGGATAGAGTAGTATTGCTTAAGACGTAATCTTGAATGTTAAATGATACTTGGTTGATTACATTGTTATCATAGTTGCACGATTATTGTTTTCCCCACATACCAGCTTTATGTTGACCGATGTTTTGTTTGTCGGCGTTACATGTACAAGTGAAAAGAACAAACAATAAAGTGACACATGTGGAATTCAATGAGGATTAACTATCAAGGCGGATTAGTTAGAATATTCTCTCATATGGATAGAAGCTTAGTAATCTAAGTTTTTCAAAGGTATGCAAAAAGTTTTAATTTTTACCAGATTTCAGTATAGTTAGTAGAATTTGATAATTGTTATTGATTATTTATCGAACCTATGATCTGAAAATGGGAATAACGGCTCTGACCTCTTGGTCTCCATTAATTGGGGGTTACTGGGAGGCAAGGTCATTAAACTTTCCATAGTGTTAATCAATGATGACTAGGAGTGTTGTTTAATTTTCATGCATTCAATCTAATGCTTCAAACCACATAAAGTGACACACGTGGCTGTAGAAAAGGGTGAAGTGAGATGAGTTTGACATTTCCTAGCTCCATGGGCATGCAAAAGGAAGAAAGGGTTGTGGTAAGAGATTAAAGTACTTTTATACACTCATCTTTTCTTTTTTAGATGCTCTTAAATAGGAGAATCCTTTATTTTCTTTTTCTTTCCTTTTTTTCCTTTCACCCTTGGTGTAGATAGTGCATATGGTGGGGAGAGTGAAGTGTGGAGATGCATATATGGCCACCCCAAACTTTGGGTGGTGGAAAAGGATATATATGTGCACTAAGGCATCCAATCATGAGGTGAAGGGGTATGAAGATGATGAAAGAAGATTTGGGTCAAAAAGGGGTCATTAGTGTGGTTTTCGACACAAAATCTCCCGCACAAAAACTAATCCAACACTTCATCAAATGATATCACACCAAATGAGTGAACAACATGAGATTCACATTTTTATCATGTGATTCCATAGGTTCTATGCTTTCATAGCTAGCTCAATTTAGAACTCAATAAAACCATTCACAAACATGAGATAGATGACACACATGTAACTAGTCAACAATGAAGACCATATAGCAATAAAGTCTAATAATATGGCACACATTTGTCAAGGATCATGAGTTTTTAGTTGAAAAATCAGAGATTTAAGTTGAAACATGATTTTAAACAAGGATTTCCAAATTTGGGCAAAATTGGCCAAAATGGTGACAATTTGCACTTTACTAACATTTAAACCTACTTTCAAGAAAAGTAAGAATAAAGTAGCAAATACTTGCTAACAACATGCAAAAATTACCAAAACCTACATGAAAAATGCAATACATGAGATGGAGTGGTAAAATGAGCAATTTTTTTTGAAAATGACTAAAAAATGCATGAAATGAAACTACATGTATGCATGGGTGCAAGAAAAAAGAACTTTATGATAGATATGATGGTATCAAATAATCAATTAGTTAGTCAGGTGAATACGTCAAAAAAAATGAGAAATATAGGGTGGTGCTTACCGCCCTATCACCCCAAACTTTTGTATCATGTTGTCCTTAGCATGAAGCTAAATCTTATGGAAGGTAGGGTAAGAATCATGGCTGGTGCGGCAGATCAGGTGGTAGGCCTCCCTTCTGTGGCTGGTCTTGCTGGTGCTGCTGAAGGATTTCTGGGGGAGGTGGAGGACCTGGACATGCTGGAGGAAACTGGTTGTAGTGACCCCAGTAAGCATCCTAAGGAGGCGGTTACGTCTCTAGATATCCCAAGATACCACCCTAGAAATCTTCACCTCGTTCAGGGTTTCTATGTCATGATAATGGTGGTAATGATATAAGTTGTTGACATGGTAATGCATTTTTTTGTTGGTCTTGCCACATGTATTGTTGGCTGAGCTGTATATAATGTTGTGTCTTTTGGATACCTTCGAGTTGTTCCTGGATAGGTGACATGTTGTAGGAATTAGTTGAAGGTTGTTGTGGTTGGGATGTTTCCTCATCCCTTCTTCTCACCCTTTTAGCTTGTCTTCATTGTTCTTCTTCTTCTTCTTGTTGCCCTTGTACATTTGATTCTCGCACCCCTTCATGTACAACAATGGCGTTGTAGTTGTCCTTGGGGTTCTTTTTCTCCTATTCCCCCAGTCATATATCCACATTGTCAACAACGCAAATAGTGGTGAGGAGTGGGATAAACTCAGCTCAATATCTGTTCCCTTTAATATGGCCTCACATTATACTTCATCCTTTTATTTTTTACAATGATCATTTGGGAGAGAATGAGGTATTTTAGATCAACAAACTAAGCTCCCACAGCCTCTATGAGACCTAAAACATCACATCCTTTGACTATAATGGAGTTTTTCTCATGGATGGAATTGATCTCATATGATCTATAAATAGTGCTCCTAGGTGGATATTTTTACTTTTGATAATCTCATCTAACACAAAGAGGATAATATGTGAGATGCTCCCATGATTGTCATATGTCACGGTACCATTCTTACTCCAATCCCAATCCCACTGCCTATATAGTGGTAAAAGGATTGAAGCGCCTGTCCCTAAGTGGCCCAATAGGATCTCACACACTGGCATACACAATAAGAAATAGTAATTCATAAATAGGGAATTTAAAGAATAGACTATCTCAATTATTAGATTTGTAGTTTTATCCTTGACATTAGAGTACGTTGAGTGCAGAAGCGATCTAGTCAGTGTTCCATTTGTTTTTCCTAAAATTATGAAAATTGAGACACAATCATGAAATTACACGATATGCTATCAAAATTAAAAAAAAAGGTTTATACAAAAAGAGTATACTTTCCAGGACTTATATGCAATAAATACAACAAGTGATTTCCAAAACCAACATTTATTCAACAAGATGTTTATTTCAAGGAATGCAATTTTTGTGACGTTCCCATTATGCTTTAATCAAGAAGCATGCTTATATATTTTGTGTGACTCTAACACCCCAACGTGATGGGGGAGGTCACCAGGCTCATTCTCTCAATATGAGGAAGGAGGCCAACGTACAAGTTCCACCTCCAAATGACGAGGTCGCTTGCACTCTCTATCAACATTATTAACATCATCATCATCATCAATATATAGGTAATCATAATGGGCAATATCATTTATGTTCTCATGTTTTTCTCAATATATAATATAGGAAAAACAAAAGACTAATCAATAGGGAACAATATCTCAACCAAGTATATATCCAAGTATACAATCGAGAGATACATAAAAGTATCTTCAATACAACCAAGGAGCAGATGTAATAGTGTACCTTTCACCAAAGACTTTGGGGTATAATCAATATATGAATCAATAGGTCAACCCTTTGAGTCAGATCCTAAATCACAATGTTTTGATCGAGGGTCAATATCATGATATTTGGAGGTCATGTTTCAATATTTGAGATTAGGGTTACACTTTTCCTATGTCAACCTTAGGTTTGGGTCATTCACTTAATCAACAAATAATTCAATATGTCCAACATTATTTCAAGTGTCAAGTATTTTCAAGTGTGAATGACTTACCTAGGTTTTCTAGGTTCATATGTGTTAACCCTAATTTATGATCATTATCCAAGTTATCATCAAATTTATAGATTCTCATCATGAAAACTAGCATGATTGGAATTGAAGATCAAATTGATGGGTCAAATGTATATCAAGGATTTTGCAAGATTAAGAATAATATCAAGATTGCTCATTATTCATAAAGATTATATTCAATATTGAATCAAGTATATAGATAAAGATCACTAATGATTCAAGTCAGCATTTTTGTGTATCAATATAATCATCGGAATCAAAATTAGGGTTTCTCAAGGATTAATCATCATTATTGAGCCATTAGTCAAATTAAATATGCAAGAGATAAATATTTAGGTATACAATGAGCATCATTTGGAATTATGTTTCAAAAATATTTTAAATAAATTCCTTTGGTTTTTTTGATCAAGATTGACTATTTATTTGTACATTTTGGAGATAAGAATTAGGAGATACGATTTTTGCAAGTTTTGACCAATTATTGAATTTTTTAGTAGGGAAGAGGAGAAAAAATACATTCAATAGGAAAATGGGGAGACTGTTGGATGCACAATGGCCGAATGAGATCAAGCCACACATATGGGGTGGCTTGCTTGGTCCAAGGTCTGGTTCACACTCTTGATTTTCTTGATTCAAAAGCAGTTCGAATGGTTCCTTTAGACCGGGGTCCTAGTCCTCTGAACCAATGGCTCGAGCACTTGATCCCTTGTGCAGGCTCTTGTATGAGCCAGAAAGTGAGGCGGAGGTTAGATGAATGAAGTTTGGGGCTATAGGGAAGGAGGATCATCTGGAGGCTACCAAATGTCCGTTTGAGTTCGTCCTTCCCTCGCTAGGTCAATGAAGGTGGCAGACGTGGTAAGGAGACAAAGAGGATAGAAGTGCAAAATGCAAGGTCACGGCTGCTTGGAGAAGAAGGAGATCAAGGATGATTTGGGGACATGCAAGGATGTTGAGTGCACGAGACCCTGTCTTTGAGCAAGGTGTGGTTGCTTCGGATCTCGGGGGTGTTTATATAGGGTTGGGGCTAGGTTTTGAGCTAGATAACTCCTTGGTGGCAGCCATGACAGCCAGAATGAGAAGGGGAGGTGAGGAATGCATGTTGGTGGCTAGACAGAGCACGAACACTGGTCAAAAGAGGGTTCGTTTAGTTTGAATTTGTGAGGGGATCGTTTCCTCTCAATTAGAATTTCAAAAAGAGGTCAAGAGTGTGAGATTGCAAGTCTCGGTCTTAAAGACACCTCCCTATTGATTGTGGGAGGTTGATGAGGACCTCATGGATGTTAGATATAGCCTGATATGTGAGAGGCAGATCTAAGGGCTGGGGCTCTCTCCTGATCCCTTGCCTAGATC
The DNA here is from genome assembly GCA_963693085.1 of Alisma plantago-aquatica. NCBI lineage: Eukaryota > Viridiplantae > Streptophyta > Magnoliopsida > Alismatales > Alismataceae > Alisma > Alisma plantago-aquatica. Next base: position 1,516,560,080 of record OY856409.1, read on the forward strand.
ACTGACATGGCAAAGCCAAGAAAAAGAGCAAATAAAATGGTTTTTCAAAACAATAACTTCAAGAATTCAGAGAAAATTTTAGGAACGTCTAAATGCGATGAAATTTGGACCATTGGTTCAAAATAAAGTGTAGAATCTTAGGAAAAGTTTGCAAACCTAAATATGAACTTTGACGGAAAAATTTACTTCATTGGGCAAAGTAATAAATTAATCAAATATTTGGTGTTACAAAGTGTATACAATTCACATTGATCTCCATAATTGGAATTTGAGTATTAAAAGTGATCAAGTATCTATCAAAAATAATTTGAGGCTGAGAGTGAACATAAAGATGGTAAAAGAGTACTTAAATCATACTTATGCTAAAATTCACTTTGTCACATCCTTTCGTCCTTAAAAAGGAATTTTGTCCTCGAAATACAAAAAATCCTCAAAATTGGGATTATCCAAATACAAATCATATCCTCAAATACTAGAATATTCTTAAATATATTAAAAAAAGCATGTCCTTAAGGTTCAAATAGTCCAATAATCATAATTGGGATTCCATGTTCCATAACATAACCAACTTGGTACGAACATCATTTGATCATTGAGCATTTGGGTATTAAGGTCAATGCATATATATTGTTCAAAGTCATCGTATGATTCACAAATATGAAAGGTATCATATTGATCACAATTTTGGAGAGATATTACTTTTGGTCAAAAAATTGTGTCCTTGAATAAAGTGGACAAGGTGACTTTCAATCCCAATATCTCAGGGTCCTAGTCTCTACATTGCCCTAGGTGGGGTTATATATTAATGATTTTAGATTTCATATTTCAAAAATTCGAGAGAACATCATAATTTTAATATCATGATTTTGAGCTAAAAATCAATGGGAGGTACTACCCTAGTCCTAGTGAGAGCTAAACCCTAAGTCAAAAACCGAGAGAGTTAAAATATTCATCATTTCAAAATTTCAAAAGTTCAAAATATGGGATATATGAAAGTAATATTTATATATCAAGGGTGGTGTCCAAGATCCATATCATGTTTCAAGATTTTGTACATAAATATCAAGAGTTGAAGTTTAGTCATCAAGATCATATGTAGAAATATTCCAAAGCTAGGGTTTAGATTCCTATTTAGACCATGGGGGAGATCACTCATCTATATTCAATTTCGAGCAAAAGTATTGAAGCAACATATCAAGATTTCATTATCATGGTATTCAAGGTTGATGAATGATCTAAACAAAGGTCTATCTAGGAATTCAACCACAAGCTATAGTCAACATTATCATATATCAAGGTCATTATTAAATCAATATTCAAGATTGAGTATTAACATCATCCTGGATTTTTACTATTAACCCTAGGCCCACCAATCCAGATCAAGTGAAAGGGATAGCTTTCCAAACTCCAAATAATCAACAAGGTGAAAATTTAGAGGTAGTGATAATAGTGATGTGACCTAGGTTATGGGAGTCATTTGTCAAAAACTACCCTAATCTAGCACAATACCTACATTAGTCACAATCCATTGAGCTTATTCAAATGGGGAGAGTATTAATGATCAAATCATATTGTACAAGGTTGTAAGATCAGAATTTGAGGCTATAATAGGGAAATACTTCCAAAATTTTATAAAGTCAAGATAATATTTACATTCCTTTCCTTTAACGATCAAGGTAGTGATACAATTTGGAAATTGAGGATTTAAAATGGGCATTCAACGAATCATAGTTTAGTAGTGCAAGATCTAGGTCCATAATCATCATATCAAAATTGAGATTACAAAAGGCATCAATACTCAATAGGAAAATTGTTTTTTGCATCATTGTCTTACATCATGATGTTGTGAGTCTTAGGCTTAGTCACTTGATAGCATAGTCATGATGTGTATCAATTAGGATAAGAGTTTGATTGACTATGTTTGAGTTTTAATCAGTATAGGGCAACATGGACATTAATAAAATAGAGAGCTCATCAATAATGAGGTATAAGTTATAAGTGATTCTTATTTCACCAAATAAAAATCATTAATATTTACCTCAAAACGTAGGGGCATATAGTCTGGTTTTGCTTAAATCAAGTTTTCATGAGGGGTCATACATGAATATTTGAAAAAAAATCATTGATGAAAATCGAGTTTATAAAATTAACGTTAGATCATGGCATCATCATCTTTTTATAATATCAAACGAATTTTAAATTTTCCCATGCACAAGCTACCCATAATTGAGAAATCATGTTGTAATGGCCATGAGATAAGGACAACATGAGGAGATGAGAAGACTAACTAATCATCTATTTGGATGGCTTGGGTAATCCTTACAAAAAAGATGAGAAGCTAGAAGACTCTCTAGTGTTTCAATGGAGAACCTTTATGTCCAGTTCTGGATCAATTAAGGCTTGGTTGAGCGGGAAATCTCAGCCACCGTGTAGACGAATAGGAGAAATTATGCCAGAACCCCGATCCTAGACACCTCAATTTTCACCATTATGGATTTTAAGGTTTTTGGGGTTCAAAAGAATCAAGAAATTAATTTACTTAAAGTATATGGGAGTGTGTATTCTTTTATACCAACTGTGACAAAACCATTCTTACCCCCAATCCCAATCCCACTGCCTAGACAGTGGTAAAAGGATTGAAGCACCCGTCCTTGATGGCCCAATAGGATCTCATATACTAGCATATGAAATAAGAAATAATAGCTCAGAAATAGGGAATTTCAAGAACAAACTAACCCAATTATGAGATTTTACATTTTTATCCTTGACATTAGAGTACGTCAAGTGCGGAAGCAATCTAGTCAATGTTCCATCTGTTTTGCCTAAAATTAAGTAAATTGAGACACAATCATGCAATTGCATGGTACACTATCAAAATCAAGTAAAGCATTTTATAGCAAAAGAATATACTTGGTAGGACTTATATTCAAGAAATACAACAAGCGATTTCTAGAACCAATATTTATTTGACAAGATGTTTATTTTAAGCAATGCAATTTTTATTATGAGTTCCCGTTATGATGTAATCAAAGAGCATGCTTATATATTTTGTGTGACACATTCGCCCCAACGTGATGGGGGAGGTCACCAGGCTCCTTCTTTCAATATGAGGTATGAGGACAGTGCACAAGTTCCACCTCTGAATGAGGAGGTCGCTTGCATTCAATATCAACATTATCAACATTATGAACATCATAACCATCATCATCATCATCATCAATATACAGGCTGTCATAATGGGCAGTATCATTTATGTTCTCATGTTTTTCTCAAAATATAATAGAGGAAAAATGGAAGACTAATCATTAGGGTACAATATCTCAACCAAGTATATGGCCAAGTATACAATCAAGAGATACATAAAATGATCTTCAATACAACCAAGGTGGAGATGTAATAGCGTACCTTTCACCGAAGACTTTACAATATAATGAATATCCGAATCAATAGGTCAACCCATCGAGTCAAGTCCTATATCATAATGTTTGGATCAAGGGTTAAGATCATGATATTTGGAGATCATGTTTCAATATTTAAGATTAGGGTTACACTTTTTCCAAGTCAACCTTTGGGTTGGGTCATCCACTTATAATCAACTAATATTTCAATATGTCCAACATTGTTTCAAGTGTCAAGTATTTTCAAGTGTGAATTACTTACCAAGGTTTTCTAGGATCATATGTGTTAACCCTAATATATGATCATTATCCAAATCATCATCAAATTTTTAGATTATCATCATGAAAATTTTGATAATTGGAATTCAAGATCAAATGGATGGGTCAAATGTATATCAAGGGTTTTGAAAGATTAAGATCAATAGAATGATTACTCATTATCTATAAATATTATATTAAAGATTGAATAAAGTAAATATATCAAGATCAAGTCAGCATTTTTGTGTATCAAGATAATCTTCAGAGACAAAATTAGGGTTTCTCAAGGACTAACGATAATTATTGAGCCATTAGACAAATTGAATAAGTAAGAGATAAAGATTTATGTATACTAATGAGAATTGTTTGGAATTACCTTTTAAAAGTATTTTTAAGAAATTCCTTTTGTTTTTCTGGTCAAGATTGATAATTTATTTATACATTTTGAATCTAGGAATCAGGAGATACGGTTTTTGCAAGTTTTGACCAATTATTGGATTTTTTAGAAGAGAGGAGGAGAAAAAAACCTTTAATAGGAAAATGGGGGGACCATTGGATGTTCAGTGGATGTATGAGATCAAACCACACAAACAGGGTGGCTTGCTTGGTCTATGTGCTAGTTTGAACTCTTAATTTTGTCAGTTCAATGCTTGATTTCTCGGTTTAAAAGTCGTTCGGGTGGGTCCTTTGGACCGGGGTCCTTGTTCTCTGAACTGGTGGTTTTGGGACTTGTCTCCCTCACACAGGCTCCTTTACAAGTCAAAAAGTTAGGCAGAGGTCATCTCACCAGAGTTTGGGGCTATAGGGAAGGAGGAGCAGGTGGAGGCCGCCAAGTGGTCGTTCGAGTTCGTCCTTCCCTCGTGAGGTCGATGATAGTGGCAGATTGAGGTAAGGATGGGAGGAGGATAAAAGCAGAAAATACAATAGCGGTAGTGCTTCTTTGAGAATAAGGAAATTAGGTACAATTTGGAGGAATTTGATGTAATTGAGCTCATGAGACTGTGGCTTTGAGCAAGGTGTGCTTGTTGCGGAACTCAGGAGGTTTTATATAGGGTCTAGGTTTAAGACTAGATAACTCCTTTTTGGTAGCCATGGTTGCTGGAGTGAGAAGCGGAGGTGAGGAATGCATTTTGGTGGTTAGACAAAGCATGAAATCTAGTCAAAAGAGGGTTCATTCAGTTCAAATTTTTGAGGGGATCGTTTCCTCTCAATTAGAATTTCAAAAAGAGGTCAAGAGCATGAGATTGCAAGTCTCAGCCATAAAGACACCTCCCCACTGATTATGGGAGGTGTTGATGATGATCTCATGGACATTGGATCATACTTGGATCAGTGCGAGGTAGATCCAGAGGCTGGGGCTCGCCCTAGATCCTTTTCCCAGATCGCTGACATGGTAAAGCCAAGAAAAAGAGCAAATAAAATGGTTTTTCAACACAATAACTTCAAGAATGCATAAAAATCTGTAGGAATGTCCAAATGGGATAAAATTTGGACCATAGGTTGAAAATAAAGCTTATAATCTTTAGGTAAAGTTTTAGAACTAAAATATGAACTTTTATAGACAAATTAACTTCATTTTCCAAATATTTGGTGTCACAAAGTGTATAAAATTCACATTGATCTCCATATTTCAAATTTGAGTATCAAAAGCGATGAAGTAGCTAAGAAAAATAATTTTAGGTCAAGAGAGAACATCAAAAGGGAAAAAGAGTAATTAAATCATACTTATGCTAAAATTTACTTTGTCACATCCTTCCCTCTGTAAAAAGGAATTTTGTCCCGAAATTCAAAAAAAAACCTCAAAATTGGGATTATCCAAATCTAGATCATATCCTCAAATACTAGAACATTCTTGACTATATAATCAAAATCTTGTCCTCAATATTCAAGTATTCCAATAATAATAATCGCTACTCTATGTTCCATATCATAACCAACTTGGTACTAACATCATTTAATCATCAATCAATTGAGTATCAAGGTCAATGCATATATATTGTTCAAAGTCATCATATGAGCCACAAATATGGAAGGCATTCTACTGATCACAATTTTGGAGAGGTCTTATTTTAGGTCAAACAAATAGAGTCTGAAAATCAAGTGTACAAGGTGACTTTCAATCCTAATATCTCAGGGTCCTAACCTCTACATTGGCCTAGATGGGGTTATATATCTATGATTTGAGATTTCATATTTCAACAATTCGAGAAAACATCATATTTTCAATATCATGATTTCGAGCTCAAAATCAAAAGGAGGTCCCACACTAATCCTAATGAGAGATAAATGCGAAGTCAAAAATCGAGAGAGTCAAAATAGTCATCATTTCAAAATTTCAAAATTTGAGATTTATGAAAGTAACTATTTATATATCAAGGGTTGTCTATCCATATCATGTTTTAAGATTTTTTACATCAATATCAAGAGTTGAAGTTTATCCATAAAGATCAAATGTAGAAATATTCCAAATCTAGGGTTTAGATTCCTATTTATACCTTGGGGGAGATCACTTATCTATATTCAATTTCAAGAAACAATATTCTAGCAACAAATCAAGATTTCATTATCATGGTATTCTAGGTTGATGAATGATCTAGACCGAGGTCTATCTAAGAAGTCAACCACAAGCTATAATCAACATTATCATATATCAAGACCATTATTAAATAAATATTCAAGATTGAGTATCATCATCATTCTAGACATAGCATATTAACCTTAGGCACACCAATCTGAATCAGAAGAAAGGGGATAGCTTTCCAAACTCTAAATAATCAACAAGGTGATAACTTAGAGGTAGTCATAATAGTGATGTGACCTAGGTTAGGGGAGTCATGAGTCAACTACTACCCTAATCTAGCACATTACCTACATCAGTCACAATCCATTGAGCTTATTCAAATGGGGATAGTATCAATGATCAAATCATATTGTAAAAGGTCATAAGATCAGAATTTGAGGCTACAATAGGGCAATATTGCCAATATTTTACAAAGTCAAGGTAGTATTTGCACTCCTTTCCTTTCATGATCAAGGTAGTGGTATAACTTGTAAATTGAGGATTTGAATTGAGGAATCGAAGAATCTGAGCTTAATAGTGAAGATCTAGGTCCATAATCATCACATCAAAATTGAGATTAAAAAAGGCATCAATAGTCAATAAGAAAACTACTTTTTACATCACAGTCTTACATCATGTTGTTCTGATTCTTAGGCTTAGTCACTTCATAGCATAGTCATGATGTGTATAAATTAGGATAAGAGTTTTCTTGGCTACGTTAGAGGTTTAATCAATAATAGACAAACATGTACATTAATAAAATAGAGACGTCATCAACAATGAGGTTTAAGGTATAAGTCCTTCTTTTTTCACCAAATCGAAGTCATTAATATTTACTTCAAAATGTAGGGGCATATACTCTAGTTTTGGTTAAATTGAGTTTTCATGAGTGGTCATACATGAATATTTGAACAAATTTCATTTATGAAAATTGAGTTTTTAAAATTAAGGTCAGATCATGGAATCATAATCTTTTATATATCTAACATATTTTAAATTTTCCCATGCACAAGCTACCCATAATTGAGAAATCATGTGGTAATGGTCATGAGATATGGACCACATGAGCAGATGAGAAGACTAACGAATCATCTTTTTGGGTGGCTTAAGTAACCCTTACAAAAATGATGAGAAGCTAGAAGACTCTATAGAGTCTTAACAGAGAATCTTTATGTCCAGTTCTGGATCAATTAAGGCCAGGTAGAGCGGTGAATCTCAACCACCATGAAGACGGATAGGAGAAATTATGCCAAAACCCCGAGCCTAGACACCACAATTTTCACCATTATGGATTTTAGGGTTTTAGATACCCAAGAAATCATTTACTTAAAGTATATGGGAGTGTGTATACTCTGATACCAACTTTCATGGAACCATTCTTACTCCAATCCCAATCCCACTTTCTAGACAGTGCTAAAAGGATTGAAGCACCCATCCCTGAGTGGCTCAATAAGATCTCACACTGTGACATATATAATAATAAATAATAACTCATAAATAGGGAATTTAAAGAAAAAACTAACCCAATTATTATATTTTACATTTTTATCCTTGACATTAGAGTACGTCGAGTGTGGAAGCGATCTAGTCAGTGTTCCATTTATTTTGCTTAAAATTAAGAAAATCGTGACACAATCATGTAATAGCACGATACACTATCAAAATCAAGTAAAATAGTTTATAGCAATAGAATATACCTGGTAGGATTTATATTAAAGAAATACAACAAGCAATTTCCAGAACCAGAATTTATTCGACAAGATGTTTATTTCAAGCAATGTAATTTTTATTATGATTTCCCAATATTCTTTAATCGAGAAGTATGCTTAAATATTTTGTGTGACTTTGACGCCCCAATGTGGTGGGGGAGTTCACCACACTCCTTCTCTCAATATGAGGTAGGAGGCCAATGTACAAGTTCCACCTCTGAATGAGGAGGTCACTTATACTCGATATCAACATTATCAACATAATCATCATCAATATATGGGTTGTCATAATGGGCAATATCATTTATGTTCTCATGGTTTTCTCAAAATATAAAATATAGGAATGATGGAAGACTAGTCAACAGGGAACAATAGATTAACCAATTATATAGCCAAGTATACAATCAAGAGATATATAAAAGTATCTTCAATACAACCACGGAGGAGATGTAATAGCGTACCTTTCACCAAAGACTTTAGAGTATAATCAATATTGAATCAATAGGTTGACCCTTTGAGTCAAATCCTAAATCACAATGTTTGGGTAATGGTCAAGATCATGATATTTGGAGATCGTGTTTCAATATTTGAGATTAGGGTTACACTTTTCCTATGTCAACCTTAGGGTTTGTTCATTCACTTATAATCAACCAATATTTCAATATGTCCAACATTATTTCCAGTGTCAAGTATTTTCAAGTGTGAATGACTTACCTAAGTTTTCTAGGATCATAGGTGTTAACCCTAATTTATGATCATTATCCAAGTCATCATCAAATTTCTAGATTATCATCATGAAAATTAGCATAATTGGAATTCAAGATCAGATTTATGGGTCAAATGTATATCAAGGGTTTTACAAGATTAAGATCAATATAAAGATTAGTAATTATTCAAAAAGATTATATTAAAGATTTAATCAAGTAAATAGATCAAGATCACAAATGAGTTGAGTCAACATTTTTGTGTATCAAGATAATCATCAGAGTCAAAATTAGGGTTTCCCAAGGATGAACCATCATTATTGAGCCAGTAGACAAATTAAATAAGCCAAAGATAAATCTTTAGGTATACCAGTGAGCATCATTTGGAATCAAGTTTAAAAGTATTTTTAATACATTACTTGGGTCTTTCTGATCAATATTGACTATTTATTTGTACCGTTTTTGGAGCTAGGAATCACGAGATACAATTTTTGCAAGTTTTGACCAATTATTGGATTTTTTAGTAGAGAGGAGGAGAAACAATACCTATAATAGGAAAATGGGAAGATTGTTGGATGAATAATGGATGGATGCGATCATGCCATGTAGATGGGGTGGCTTGCTTGGTCCAGTGTCTAGTTCAAGCTCTTGATTTTGTCAATTCAATGCTTGATTTCTCGGTTCAAAAGTGGTTTGGGTTGGTCCTTTGGACCGGGGTCCTCCTCCTCTGAACTGGTGGTTCGAGGACTTGTCTCCCTTGTATAGGCTCTTGTACGAGCCAAAAAGTGAGGTAAGGGTTAGATCTTAGAGTTTGGGGCTATAGGGAATGAGGAGCAGGTGGAGGCCACCAAGTGGCCATTCGTGTTCATCTCCCCTTGTGAGGTCAATGAAGGTGGCAAAATGAGGTAAGGAGACGAGGAGGATAAAAGCCCAAGATGTAATAGCGACAGAGCTTCTTGGAGTAGTAGGAAATTAGGGATGATTTGGGGGTGTGCAAGGATGTTGAGTGCACAAGATCGTGTCTTTGAGCAAGGTGTGCTTATTACAGTTCTCGAGGAGTGTTTATATGGGGTTGGGGCTAGGTTTAGGGATAGATAACTCCTTGGTGGCAGCCATGGCTGTTGGAGTGAGAAGGGGAGGTAAGGAATGCATTTTGGCGGCTGGACAAAGCATGAACACTAACCAAAATAGGGTGCATTCAGTTTTAATTTTTGAGGGGATCGTTTCCTCTAGATTAGAATTTCAAAAAGAGGTCAAGAGCGCGAGATTGCAAGTCTCATCCATAAAGACACTGCCCCACTGAATGGGAGAGGTTGATGATGACCTCATGGCTTCTAGATCGAGCCTAGATCTGAGAGAGGAAGAATCAAGGGTTGGGGCTCGTCCCTGATCCCTTGCATGGTTCGCTGACATGGCAGAGCTAAGAAAAAGAGCAAATAAAATGGTTTTTCAACACAATAACTTCAAGAATTCATATAAAATTGTAAGAATGTCCAAAAGTAATGTAATTTGGACCATGGGTTCAAAATAAAGTGCAAAATATTTAGGAAAAGTTTAATAATTGAAATATGAACTTTTATGGACGTATGTACTTCATTGGGCAAAGTAAGAAATTAATCAAATACTTGGAGTCACAAAGTGTATACAATTAACATTGATCTCCATAGTTTGAATTTGAGTATAAAAAGTGATCAAGTAGCTAACAAAAAGAATTTGAGGTCAAGAGTGAACATTAGGAGGGTAAAAGAGTAATTAAATTATGCTTATGCTAAAATTCACCTTGTCACACATATCTTCCCACAATTGTATTTGCAATGACTTTTTTGCACATACCAGATCAAAGGGTTGCTAATTTCCATGGATTTTGACTTCCCAGATGTGTACCCTTAACTGTAGGTCAGTTCACACCAAAAGTCATAATATTCAATGTCAGTGTCCTTCTCAATCCGACCATCATTCATTTTCTTGGCCTACTCAGGTTCCATGACAAAAATACAATTCAATTCAGAAGTAGAAAGCATGTGGAACTTGTTCAAGATTCCAAATTTGATTGCTTCTTCCCCTCTAAATCTAATCCTTTCAAGTGTAGCGAAGAACTGCTGCGTCAACTCCATATAAGTGGTTTGTGTTGTGAAAAGAACTTCCACAACCCAACGTTAATCAATGTGTCCTCCACTGCTTCTTTGATTACCAAGTCATGAATCACTTTCTTGCATCCAGATATTGTTGATATGACCCTTCTGGTCATGCATTCACGGTAGAGGGGAGTGATCTTCATCTTTCTTTTTCCCCTTCCATATGATACTCCCTCGGGTATCTTGCCAAACTTTCACAGCCTATTTTCCTCCAAGTAGGCCAAGGTGTCCTCTTAGTCAGGAGATAGCTCCTCCTCATCAGTGTCATCATCCTCCTCCTTAATCTGGTATGATCTTGACCCTGAGCTTGTGTTAAGATCGAGCGGTACTTGTTGCTCAGAGTATCATTATGGTGCATCCTCTTCTTCCTCTATCACCAACTATCTGTAGGCTCATGGTTGCTTCTGTGGTCTCTCCATTGCTGAAGAGGTGGAGTGGTGGGCTGGTGTAGATTGAGGTGGAGCGCATGAAAATGATGGGGCAGCGATCCCCTTGCCATGATTTGTGTGAGTGGTAACATATGGTTCCACTTCATTGGTCACAGCACGACGTTCTCTTCAGTTTCCTCCTCCTCTTCCTCATAGTTTGTGTCGGGGATGTGGTGACTATTCAATGAGCGACTGTGAGATCCACTCATGGACACCGAGTGACAGAGTGATTGGGAAATGAAACTTGATTGTGATAGAGATTGGGAAGGCATGGAGACTAGAGAAGAGGACCTCTTGGTGCACACTTTGCCTCTGATGATCACCTAACGTCTTCTTTGAGCCCCCATTTTCACATCATTTCCTATCCCCTTCATGGTGTGGAGGTGGTGTTGGAGTAGGGGTTGTGATTTTTAGATTTTTAACAGAGGGCAAGATGGAGGTTGATGGATGCGTAGAATAGGTTCTTGGAGGTGTAGTGGTGGCAATGGATTGATGGGAAGTTGATTTAAAGGAGGAAGGGTTGGATTTTAGGGATTTTCTTGGTGGTGGACATGGAGTAGCTGGTATTGGTGGAAACGGAGGTAGAGGTTGATTCAATTAAGATTAGGTGGTGCAAAAGGAAAAGAAGGAGTAGGTGGAGGCATAGTAGTGTTTGGGAGGTGGATTGGTGAGGGATTGGGGTTGGAGGAGGAAATATGGAGGAGCAGGTGGTCATCGGTTGTCACCATGGGTGAGGAAACAACGAAGGTTAGAATGGGGGGTCGTGGTGGAGTAGCCAGTTCAGTGAAAAAAATAGGTGGGGCCATGGTAGGTGACCACGGTCGTGGTAGGGGTTAGGTGGCATGACCATGGTGAGGTCCACGACAATGTCGGTAGTGATGGCAGTTGTTGAACGACCCTCACCACGTCTGTGGTGACTGCCACGATCATGGTGATCTTCATGTGTCTCGGTTGTGGTGGCTGCCACAGTCATGGTTGTTCCTTCACATATCTTCCCATCTGATTGTGATCTACTTGTAGCTTTTACAATAAATCACCAAGGCCATGGTTGGCTCAATGGCCTTGCTTCCATTGTGTCACCACACATGTGGCAGTGGCCACAAATGTGTTGTCCTGTGAGCACTTCAGTCGTGTTGATTTCCACGACCGTGTCCATTCCTCACAAAACTTCACATGTAATTGTAACATTTTCATCACACTCCACCATGTTCGTTTTGCATCACCAAATCCGTGGTGATTCCTTAAAAAGTGCCTTGTCATTGAGAATTTCACAAAACTTCATATTTTCAAATTTCATTCCATGGATGCCACATTTTTTCATGCAATAATGGTTTGCACTCATTTTACTCTCTCTCTCTTCAACTGATCACCTACCATATCATTAAAAACTAAACAAAAACTATCAAACACAAGTGTGCATGTGTGTATTCTTAGAACCATGTAAAAACAAAGTAAATGTATCAAAAAGTGAAGGTTGGGTGCAAAAGTTCCCAAACCTAGGTGGGCTGCCTCCCACTAGTGCTACATTTCATGCCTTCAGTCAGGCTTATTGATTCCTAACTCAATCATCCTCTTGGAACTTTCTAAGCATCCTTGTAGTAGATGTCTCTCTCATGTGCATTGAAGCACATCTCTTTATCAATCAGGTGTTCCTCAACTAGCATCACAATGTCAAAACTTTGGTTTGCTTTTTTCAGACCATCTTCAACAATGAGTATCAAACTTTGTCCATTGACAGTGAACTCTTTTTCTCCATACTTTTCACAAATCACAATAGCCCCAGATGGATACACATGTTTGATTAGATAAGGCCCTTCCAATTTAGACCAAAGCTTTACCGAAAGCAACTTTATCCTAGATTGTACAAACACACCCATTATACGGACTCAAAGTTATTCTTCTTGATCATCTTATCATGTAAAAACTTGGTCATTTCCTTATAACTTATTAACATATCATGTTCCTCATGTCTCATTTCTTCTAGCTCACCAGCTGCAATTTTCTTCTCACTCCAACCATGCTCCATCCATGTCCATGGCTTTTAATTCCCATTGGAAACTCTTTCCATACACAAGTTTAAACCTTGTGGTGCCAATAGGGGCTTTCAATGTTGTTCTATATGCCCACAAAAATTCATGAAGACATAAAAACCAATCCTTGTGGTCCAACCTCACCGTCTTCTAATGAATGAGCTTTATCTCCCAATTATCTAACTCAGCCTGACCACTCATTTGAGGGTGGCAAGGAGTAGCCAAGTGATAATTCACACCATGCCTTTTTAGAAAAATTTCAATGGTGTTGTGGATGAAATGGCTTCCACCATCACTAATCATTTCTCATCGTACACCGAATCGGCTAAAGATGTCTGACATGAAAAAGTCAAAAACCCCATTGTGGACATTTTTCCTTGTGGAAATTGCTTCAATCAACTTGGACACATAATTTACGGCCACCAAGATGTACACATATCCAAAGGAGGGAGGAAATAGACCCATGAAGTCAATCCCTCAAACATCAAACACCTCAACTACTAGAATGGGTGATATAGGAATCATATCCCTCTGGGAGATAGTTTCCACCTTTGGCACTTCAAACAACACTTACAATATTCATTAGCATCATCGAACAAGGTTGGACAATAAAATCCACTTTGAAGAATTTTTGCAGTTGTGTGTTTTCTTCCGAAATGACCTCCACACACGCTGAGGTGGCACATGGATAAGAACTCTTAAAGCTCAGTTTCAGGGATAAATATTCTTATGAATTGGTCAGAACAATACTTGAATAAATGCAAGTCATCCCAAGCCTAGTTCTTCACCATGGAAAACAACCTCTTTCTTTCTTATCTTGTTCATGTGCTTGTAATCTCGCACTTGGAAAAAAGTTGGTTATATGTTTATACCATGGTCTTTGAGTCGAGTCAAGGAAAAAGAGTTGCTCATGGGGAATCATCTCCTTGATCCTATTCACTTCATCGTAAGGTACCTCAATGCCAAACAGATGATCACCGGTAGAATATTCCACTCCTTTCTTGTCAACAATATTCAAATCAAATTCTTGAAGCAACAGAATCCAACAGATCAAACTTGGCTTAGATTCTTTCTTCGCCATGAGATATTTCAAGGTTGCATGATCGGTGTATACCACCACCTTATTTTGTAAGAGATAAGAATGGAACTTGACGAGTGCGAAGATGACAATGAGAAGCTCCTTCTCGGTAGTGGTATAGTTTATTTGTGCTTCATCTATAGTTTTACTTGCATAATATATGGCATGTGAAACTCAGGAAATCCTTTGGCCCAACACACCCCACTGCCATATCTGATGCATAAGTCATAATTTTAAATGTAAAAGAGAATTCTGGTGGCTGCATAATACGAGTAGAGACAAGCTTATGCTTTAAGTGGTTGATGGCTTCAACACACTTGTCATCAAAATTGAAATCCACATCCTTTTCTAGCAAATGGCAAAGGAACCTCTAAATTTTACTAAAGTATTTGATGAATTGAGGATAGAAACCCGTAGGTCCCAAGAAAGAATGGACATGTCATATGTTGGAAGGAACAATAACAGTGAAAATTAGGCCCACTTTGGCATTATAAACCTCAATACCGACCTTAGATACTCAGTGACCTAGAACAATTCCTTCAGGAACCATGAAATGACCCTTTTCCAAAGATAACACCAAACTAACTTTGACACATCTTTCAAGCACAACTTCTACATGGAGCACCTTAGAAACTTAGTGACCTAGAACAATTCCTTCAGGAACCATGAAATGACTCTTTTCCAAAGTTAACACCAAACTAACTTTGACACATCTTTCAATAATGACGTCTACATGGAGTAAACAGTCATCAAATGTCTTGGAAAACACTAAAAAATCATCCATGAAGTCCTCTAAAGATGAATCAAGCGTATCAGCAAAGATGGATGTAACACATCTTTGCAAGGTAGATGGAGCATTGCACAACCCAAATGGGATCCTTCTATAAGCCAAAGCACCACTTGGACAAGTGAAATTTTATCTTCTCTTGATCTCCAAGATGAACTGCTACCTAGAAGTAGACCTAGTACATAATCTAATACTAGTGAATGAAACATTTTCTAAAATCTAAAACTAGAAAGATGTATACATTTCATGGTCGATGATAATGTAAAGCTCATCGGTACATGCATTTTGAGTTGAATAGCTTAAAGAATTAATAATATAGTGAATAGCATAAGATTGAAACTTTTTAACATATGTGAAAATAGACTCAAGGCATCATTGATGCAATGAAATCAAGAATATTGTAAACCCTTATTAGCATTGTCATTGCTAAAGTTTCAATGGCAAAGATTTTCTAGAACAACTATACACAACATTTAGAATTTAGTTGCTATTAAAGAAAATGTGCACTAAGTATTAGCTAAATTCAGTTATAGCCAAACAGGAAGCTAAACAGAACACATTCCATGTTTGTAAATAATAGTACAAAATTTGACACCTAAAGGTTTGTCGTGTTGGTATGAAATATGCATAGTGGATGATGGTTTACAAAGGGATTTATTATTAAAAAGAAGAAGCATGGTAACATTTTCAGGCTAAGGCTTTGTCGTGTCAATTTAAGACAATTATTTATTTAAAAATTAGAAGAAGTAATCTACCCATTTAAGCTAAAATGTTTTGCATTTCTAAACTAGGTTGCATGCAATGTAAGGATATGATTTATTTTCCACACTCACATTCTTGTAGTTAAGTAACATAAAATCGAATGAAATTCTTTATAACTCAATATGTATGAGGAAATTTACAAAACAAGGGAAGTTCATATTTGTTGTTTAAATTATAGAGTACCAATACTAGATATATGTTAATATAATATGAAAACTAACTAGCAAATAATATCTTAAACATGACAGTGCACAACGAGAAACCATATTGTGTTTTTGTGATGAAGTGGCTATATAGTATTTATGATATACATACCACTTAAAATAGTGACGTAAAAACATTATAGATGTGGGAATTTGATATAGATGTTCTTACAAACAAGAAAAGAATCATAAGTTTTAAAAAAATTGCAACATATAAAATAAGATAACTTTTTTATATTATGATCTATACTAATGAAGAATAAAAAAACAAAAAATGTTGAATAAACTCAAAATCTACTAGGATAAGGGAATAACTCTAGTTGATCTTGAAGAAGTTCGACATTCTCAAGTGTATTGTTGGATAGATCATCTAGAAGTCTAGCTTGAAGAGGGCCAATAAATTATATCTAAAAATTTCAATATGTCCCAGTGAATAGGAACAATTAACCACATTAACTAGAGCTTAGTAGGATACTTATATTGAACCATACTCATAGCTAGATAAAGATCAATATAGATGTAACTAAAAGTGCAATGATTTTTGAAAATATTCATCAAGAAAACACGCACTATCATATTTCAGATATGGAACAGATGTAAGTATGGACCCAAGCCCAACAAGATAGTATACATTGCTACTAACCCAATGCATGCAAATTGGATATGATCGCATTAAGGGCATTTTACTACTAGAGAATTATGTTTATGTAAAGTTCAATAATTAGCTAGCTACAAACAATAGGTATTCTTCATACCATAAACAAAGACTCTTCTAGATAAAAGGGTAAGCAATAGATAGTATAAACCTTTAACAAGGCAAATAACTGAATCAGACGATAAATTAAAACAAATCAACAACTTTAAAGAAGTATAGGCATACACCCACCCTACAAAACCACATAAAAGGAAATGCAACATAATATGCACACTAATGTGAAGCATCAACTAGTTAAAACATCAATAACAACAGACCGTCATAGCAACAATAAGTAAAGAAGTACCATAAACCCAGCTTGATAAGAAGCTCCCATAGGGGAAATGCAACTAGGAACACCCAATAACTATGATAAAAGCAATAACACAATCCAAAGAAAGGATACAAGCATAGTTAGTCCAAAAATAACTTAATTGACACCAAGAAGAATAATAAGTTGATCATGACACCAAAAATTTAGAATTTTAGAAATATTAGTGTTGTGGTCATAGAACATACAACTTCAACATATTGGTCTTATGTATAGACGTGTTACTTAATGTTCTATTTTAGATAGTTTTGTGGAATTTCATCATGATATGTATAGTAAAAAATATGCAAAATTCATTACCTACAAGTTAACAAAATATTAAAGCCTTTAGCATTGATAATGGAAATCAAACAAACTCCTTTATAGTTTATTCGTGAAATAAATAAAAAATCTTCAATCGTAAGAATTCTTATACTCTTAACCAATCATGGTATTGTTAAACAAAGACTAAGTGTTTTAGTTGACTTACATGAAAAAGGAAGAATATGCATCTTCCCAAGACCATCATCACTTTCTCTATTGTCTTTCTTAACATGGTAGTTAAAGTATGTTATTTTATGGGTTACACCTATCTATGTTCTTAATCTCATGCTATCTAGATATCAACTCTAAATCGATGCACAATTCTAGTACCGAACCTAGGCATCCTATCTTCACTAACTCCTATCATTTATGTATGTGTTTGTCCCATCTATCTTGAGTGTTGCAATATTTCACTTTCATATTCCATCATGGCTAAAGGGATATTGCTGGGATACACTAGTATATTATAAAATGTTGATTAGTGATTTTTTTGACTAAACATTAGTTTATGGAAAATCATGCAAGTGTCGAAGGGGTCCTAGAAGGGGTAGGATAAACTATAAATATTATAAAACTAGATATGTCCACCACCATCTTCCATTTTTAAGAACATGGCCTACTAAAAATCTGAACCTCACAATAATGCATACTCAAATACTTACCAAGCAAATATACTCCAAAACCTATTTGCAAAAAGGCAGGAACCAAAGACAACAACCGTAGCAAGATCCTTACATATTTCAGTTCACTTGTACATATATCTACATGTAGTATATAAAGACTTTTTCAACACAGTTGAGAACACAACTTAATGTTTGTCTAGATAATCCACATCATTCTAGAATTGCAATCCATTTTAAATATAATTGTGCAAAGTATAATTGTGTCTATATTCTAGTTGAGATTGGAGTTGGGTTTATTTAAAAACATACCCATGTGGTAGTTGGTCAATTTTTTCTTAATTAGATGCCTTTTCCCTATCATCAATGGCACATTAACAATGCAAAAAATAGACGTATGTACTTACTCAACATGCAATGAAGCATGTTCCCTTTGAATGACACATTAAGAGAAGACATATCCTGTTATGCATTTGACCTCAATGGTTATTTGACAGAATTTTTCCAGTTAGTTACTCGTAGATCAAAGTTTTACCTCTACCTTCAGATACCATTCCTTGATAACTTTCTAGCAGAGTGAATTTAGATCTACTATTAGATTCACCTCAACTTGTCTATTATGCAATTCTCTTAAAATTTTTCAATCTATATCAAATAAAAACAAATGAGCTACAAAAAGCATTAAAAGATGTAGATCCAAAATGATGTGTCTGTCATCAATTGCATGTTTACTATGGGATTCAACATTTAATAGGGATTTGTTAACTGGGACTACGTAAGTAAACTAAACAAGTAACAATACAACAAACTGGCCAACACCGACAAGCTTTCAGAACACTAATATACATAATGAATTCCAACCTAAGAGGGATGTATGTGTTCTACTGAATCAAAATATTCTACAAACTATATTGAAACCTGAAATGCTAAGTCCAATGGCGAGCATAGGGCCAGGAAAATGTGGTGTCCTGGCAGTTGGGCGTATCATTCAAGAAGAACAATTGTTGAGTGATCCTCCAGGCTTCTAGATGGAGACTCTAGGGGGAAGAACCACCTACAACACCCTCAGGATTGATGGAGGAGCTGGGAGGAATAAAATTCTATGGGAGCCCTCACACTTCTAGGCAGAGAAGCTGAGGAGAAAAATTATCCTAATTTGAGGTGTTGAGAAGTCTATACTGAGGAGTAGAAGTTGCATGACACCATTCGGGGAGCAAACAGAGAGACTGAGAGGTTAGGAGAGAGATTGTGATTTGCTTGGAGAGATCATGGAGGGAAAAATTCGGGGGTTGTATGATAAGGAAGTTCAATGGGAGGATAAAATTAGATCTACAGGAGATGAGTGGTGCCTTGGAATTCATTTTTGTTTGAGGTAGATTGTATAGTAATATATATGTGTAGTGGTGCACAACATCTTGACATTAACTATATTATTTGTTTACATTCAAGATGGAGAGAGGGAAAGTGTAGTTATGTATAATAAATCAGACTAGATACATTAAGTGTGCCACCTTCTCATATTAAATGAGATTACTCAAAACATAAAACACGATCTACTTCCAATTAATCACATACTAAAAAAAAGCAGAATAATTAAAACCAAAATTCACATCATGAACAAGTTCTGAGACATTTACATAAAGGTCCATCTTTTCAATTCTTAGATATTATAATAGGAATTTACATCTTTACTCAATGGCCGCATCCATATCCTTTGTACAAAAGAAGCATTTAGATGTACATGTCATATCAAATACGTTGGCATATTGCCAAAATATCTTGTCAATACAAATATCTTATCTAGAAAACACCTCCCATACCTAGAACTAAGAGTATAGGGACAACATTAGGAGTCCACTAATAACATTTACAACTGACCAACATTTTGAATACATTGATCACCATGGTGGTTCTTTTCCGTAGCATGACCTTGGCCTCGTTGCCCACGACCACCTAAAAAGATGTCGTGACCCACAGGCAAGACGTAGTCCCAGTGAGAGATATAACACATTCTAATAGATATTGATTATAATAGATTAATAATAAAAAAATAACTGGGCAATTACAGTACTGGATAAGAAATTTGGAGCAGATTGAAAATATTAAGCATACCAAACAGTTAAGCAAATAAGCTTTAATATCAAGTAGAATTATACAAACTTCATAAGTCTACATCATATAAGATGCAGTATAAAGGTAAGACAAGGGCTACTCAACCAATGTGAGATGTACTTAACCCTAGAAAATATACTACACGACTTATATTACATCTTTTTTAAGCCTTGGGGAGTTTGAGTTGTACCACTCATAGTCCAACTGACCACTTTGAAGTGCTATTAAGTTTCGTATAAGATCTAGAAGTGCAAGTATACTAAGATCTATTCCCCTTAGGGCTGTAAATAGGTAGGGTATGGTGCAGTTATGGTAATATCCATAACCATAACCATTTAGTTAAGAGGGGATGGGTATGGGTATATATCGACTTTTTCCAAAGCTATACCCACACCATACTGATACCCACATAACCATTGGGTATTGGATGGGTAACTGGGTATATGGCTATGAACAGACTTGCTACAATAACACAACATTAACTTTGAGTACAACAAACACCAGACTAATTAGGTGGTACGAATACGAGTTTTACATCAAATGTATTCTATTTTGTGTAAATATAGTAGTTGATACGTAAGTAATATGTCATCTTATAAAGGACAATAAAGAGTAACATGTTGATACAATTAAATCAATATATAAAAAATAATGATGATTGCTAGCTCTATTGGTGAATATTATAAAGTTTGACTACAGTATTAATAGAATAATAAAGTCAACGATTGATCTTAGGCATCATGTTTACTTGCCTTCACATTGGCGAATATGGACCATTACATTCTAATATAAAGTTTTACTATTTCAAGGTACTTATACTTACACATTTTAGAGCTAACATATGCACCATTACATTCTAATACAACTTTTTTTATATAGAAATATATTTAAATGGGTATATGGGTATATAGGGTATGGGTACATGCATAACCATGACCTTACCTAGTAAGAGGTGGATATGTGGGTATAAGGGTAAGCAGTTATGTGGTTATAAAAATGTTTACCCATGGTTTGGTTTAGATGGTATGGGTTTTGAGGGTTTATAGGTATAACCATATCAATTTACAACCCCAATTCCCCTCAGTCAGTACGAGTAAATTACAGTTACATACTAGTCAAACAATCAAGAGTGACATATAGTCAAACTGATAACAATTGGTTCATACATGGTACAATTTATGACACTACAAACCATGGTATAAAAAACCCTTTCATCCTAGATACAACTGAAGTTGTCCTCAATCACATTAAATAATAGAGGCATGACCTTAGCCATCCTCCATAACCTACTTTTTTGGATGACAAGGATATATCCTCAACTTGCCACCCCCACATACTCAATAGTATGCATTCAGAGTTTCCCTTATGAATACTTGATTCACCATCCAACAAGTTCTATTTGAAGATGTCTCTATGACATAGGGCATTACGTGATTTGGGTTTCACTTGATTAGTTATTGCAAATTGGGTAAATTAAGGTTGCATCAAACAAATGGACATACAAACCCTAATTCATTTCTATCAAGTGAATGAGCATTGCAATTTTAGAAGATATAAAATGTATGAGATTTAAATCTTGATCATATTACCATATGCTATCATTCATTGCAAACTGAAGGACCATACTTGTCATCATACCATTACAAGATACCAATTACTTATCACAAGATCCAGGGTTTCAACCTTATTGGATCATAAAGAGGATATCACCTCAATCAAGCCTCAAACATGCCCAAAGGTAATTTAGACCATAACATTAATCCTACAGGATAATCATTATCATTCTAGGCCTTAAACAAGGCTCAAAAGATCATCATCACATATGTATCCCATAGGTTAAACATGGCAATGCACTTTAATATTCAATTGGTACTACATTGTGGTTTCAACACAAGAATAGTGTGATACATAAAAAATTAATCATATAAGAGGTCTAATCATAACCATTAACTAGCAATTCATCATATTAGAGTTGGTGTAACAATTCCAATATCATTAAGGTTACATGTCTAAATTTTATAGGGATTAATCAGATATATTTATACGAGGGAAAAGGGAAGACTACTAATTAAAGGCATTGAAGTACAAATTCTCATCACTAGGACCCACACATGACCCGGTGGGATTAATTCTAATCTATGGATTTTGAAGCATCCAATCTCATCCATTGGATTGGGTTCATTGTTCTAAGTCATCAATTATGGTATAGGTCGAACCATTAGATTCATTGAACTAAGTGATCATTGATTTAGGGCTGAATTGAAGCTACATTTAAGAGCTTGACTCACCTTTGATTGTGGTGACCTAATACACCATCAATTGTGACATATTGGGCCACCATTTATACATAGGATCATCACTACTATCATTTCTCATTATCAGATGTTACATTGTTATCACCATTGGTTGATACCTCCATTTAGGCACTAACTATTTATCATATAGTGTAATTAAACCAAAACTTGACCTAAGGGGTGACCATCAGTTGTCACCATTGATTGACACCCTTGGTCACCGCCATCGATTTTCATGGTGTCACTATCAATTATCATGGTTCCACCATCAGTTGCCATGTTGTCACCATTGGGTGATGTAGTAGTGAAGGAAAAAGGCTAGAAAACCTAAGTATAATCCATCAAATGTTAGGTGCTTAGCACCATCGATTGAGCTGCTAACCAGCCCTAAACAATCCTATACCTTAGGAAGGTTGCACACCTATTTATAGGTTTGTTTTGGAACTGGAAAAAAATAGAGAACTCCATAAAAATCTAAAACCCTAGCAAGCATAGCTTCTATATGCAAGGATCTTAATTTTTAAGCAAGAACAAAAGCAAATAAGCTTGGTGTGAGCAATATAGGTGAAGAATATTATAAAACTTGCCTATACTGATAAGAAAAGGCTTCTAGTAGAAAGTATCTTTATCTAAGAAGGCAAAGAAACCCGTGTGTCATATCAGACTTCAGCCACGTAGGCACTCTTCTCCATAAGGAAGCAAAAATCTAGAAGAAGAAGTAAGAAAGGTAGATTCTTGAGTTCTAGAGCAATTTCTACCATAGAATAGAAAGGTTCCAACCTAGAGAGAGGTGGTAGGAAGAATAAAGGAGAAGGGAATGGAGGAATGAAGGAACTACTTACTCGTTTAGGTCAAGTTTACAAAGAAGTAGCTTTAGAAACCCTAGAAAGAAGCAAATCGGAACCAAAGATGCTTCTTCCAAGAAGATCGCCTTCTTCTTCTACCTTGGATAGGTTTTCTATGGAAGAACAGAGATAGAACAAGGCTATTAGTAGGATAGAATTATTATAGAGAAAAGCTTTGTTTTGGGGGCTAAGGATAAGTATATAAATCTTGGGGAATAAGATTGAGAAGAAGAATGAGGTGTACAAGCAGCTCCCCATGTGTCCATGGCTTAAAGCTTGCATGAATAAGAAAACAACAAGTCCACCAGCTATGGGGGACTTCTGGGCCATCCCTTGATGGTCTCCCAGGCCAGGCACTGGATGTTGGTCAAAGGTTACCTTCGTTTGATCATGGTTTAGGTCTAAAAATGGGTGAACCATTGGCTGATCATGTTCATAAGTGAATAATGGGTTCAAGTGAACTAAACGAGCTTGAACCATTGACCTAGGGCCTTTTTGGTGATGACCACTGACTATTCCATTGGCTATTGTCCACCAAATGATGCCCAAGCAAGTGAAGCCATCGGTTGATAGACTTGAAAGTCGCTCAGTCGTGGGGGGGGGGGGTAAACCCTAATTCAACATAGAATGAAATCTCCTCCAATTCAAGGTACAATTTAGCATCCCATAGGTCAACAAGCTCAAATGAGGAGAAAACATATAAGGAAGATAATTTATGGAAAAAATTTCAATGAAATCCACTCAATTGGGTAAATTGTAGAAAAGTCCAAGTTGTACACTAAATTTCATAACTTGCTCAAACAATGACCAAATTGGACCAAATTTGAAACTTAATATTGTCTTATGATTCCAATCATATAAAAAGGTTATATTAAGGTTCTAAGAATTCAATTATGGTAATTAATATTTTTCAACATATTGATCAAGTTTAGGGGCCTTATAGCTATAAACCCTAACAAGGATTTCACCCCAAAATCCAATGCAAAGAGACATGGGTACTTCGTAAACATATCATTCTCTAGCTCTCACATGGCTTACTCTACACCATGATGAAGATATAAAACTTTCAATAACACTATATCTTTCCTATTCAACTTTTTCACTCTTCTGTCCAAGATCAAGACTGGACCTTCAACATAAGATATATCTTCATTTAACTAAATCTCTACTAGTTGGATTGTATGCTCTGTATCTGGATAACATTTAGTTAGAATGGAGATATGAAAGATATTGTGTAACCTGTGTAGCTCTGGTGGTAGCTCCAACGTGTATGCTACCTTTCCAACACAAGCTAAGGTAGGGTATGGTCCCATAAATCAAGGGGCCAACTTGCCCTTCTTTACAAGCCTTAGCACACCTTTATAAGGAGAGACCCTGAGATATACGATGTCTCCTGCTTAGAACCCAAGTGGTCTATGTTGGTTATCTGCATATGACTTTTTTCTATCCCACGCTACTTTCAACTACTATTGTATTACTTTAAATTTCTTAGTAGTATGTTGTACAAGCTTAGGACCCAAGAGTTGACATTCACTTGTCTCATACCAACAAAGTGAAGTCGAAAACATCACACACAGAGTCACATAAGGAGCCATATCTATGCTAATTTGATATATATTATTATAGGCAAACTCTATTAGACGTAGGTGTATATCCCAACTACCTAGAAACTTTAAGACACATGCCCTCAAAAGATCCTCCAAAGTTTGAATAGTCCTTTCATATTGGCCATCTATTTGGGGATGGAAAGCCATGTTGAATCTTGGCTATGTTCCATTTTCTACATGTAGACGTTCCCAAAAATGACTTGTGCTCTTATGGACCTTTGTTAAAAATATATTCACTAGAATGTCATGTAGACAGACTATCTCATAAACATAAATTTGTGCCAACTTCTCCGCTGTAAATGTCATATTGACTGGAAAAAAGTGAGATGACTTAGTCAATATATCCATTATCACCAAAACGGAATCACGACCCTTGGTTGTCCTAGGAAGACCAACCACGAAGTCCATGATAATATGATCCCATTTTCATTATGGTATTGGCAAAGGTTGTAATGTTCCTATAGGATTCTGGTGCTCAACCTTCACCTATTAACAAACTAGACATCGTACAATGAACTCTGCCACATCATGCTTTGAACTTGGTGACCAATACAACTCCTTCAAGTTTTGATACATCTTGGTATTTCCAGGATGCATTTCATACATTGAGGAGTGAGCTTCCTCAAGTACCATTTTCCTCAATCCATCAACATCAAGAATTATTGTCCTATTGTGGTAACAAATTGTACCATCATCATCCTCGTGGAAGTCATCATGCTTCTCACTTCCCATATATGATCAGATACTCCATATCACAGTATCATTCTAATGTGCATCATGAATTTACTATCCCAAAGTAGGTTTAACCTATAATTGTGCCAACAAACCTGCCAGTAAAGAAACTTCCAACTATACATTCATCTAACAAAGAGACACTAGCATATCTTTCTTATGGAACACCAAGGAATATAATTGTGCATTGTCTACCGTTGATGATGAAGATGACTTCCTACTTTGCATCAGCTACCACATTTTCCTTTCCATGGTGGTAGTCTAGTGTGCAATCATAATCTTTAATCAGCTCCATCGATCTCCTCCACCTCATATTCAACTCTTGTTTTGAAAAGATATACTATAGGTTCTTGTGATCGGTGAAGATCAGACACTTTTCTTCATACAAGTAGTGTCTTCAATTCTTTAAGGAATGGACCACCACTGCAAGATCCAGATCATGTGTTGGGTAATTCTCCTGGTGCTTCTTATGCTGTAGTGAAGCGACAAAAATCATATTTTTAATGCATACCAACCCATTCTTTGAAGAATCACAGAAGATAATGCAACCTTTCCCTTGCTTGGAAACACTAACAATAGTGCACTAGTCAACTTTTCTTTCAACAGCTGAAAAGAACATTGACACTTGTCATTCTTGGCAAAAGGAACATCTTTCCTAGTTAACGCTACAAAACGGTCGTCCTTGATGAACCTCATGTAGTAGCTACCGAATCTAGAAAACTTCAAATCCCTGTCGGTGTCTTGGGTTGTTCCCATTCTAGAATAGAATCCACCTTCTTAGGGTCTACACAAACACCCTTAGTAGATATGACATGTCCCAGAAAAAGATACTTTTGACAACCATAACTCACACATGTTGAACTTAGAATATAGTTTGTGCTGCCTCAACAATGTCAATGTCTGGTGAGGTGTTGCTCATTCTTCTAACTATCCTTCAAATATATTAATATATCATCGATAAACACAACCAAACACTGATTAAGATAAGGTCTAAACACCCTATTCATCAGGTCCATAAAAGCTACAAGTGCATTAGTTAGCCCAAATGGCATAACCACAAACTATTAATGACCATACCTAGTCCTAAAAGCTGACTTAGGTATGCCATCTTCCTTAATCCTCAATTGATGGTAAATTGACCTGAGGTCTATCTTTGAAAGCACAATGGCACCTCTCAACTGATCAAAAAGGTCTTCAATCCTTGGAAATGGATACTTATTCTTTATTGTCACCTTGTTCAATTATATGTAATCATAACCTCATTGAACCGTCTGTCTTCTTGATAAACAACATGGGAGCACCCCAAGGGGAAGTGCTTAGCCCGATGAAACCCTTCTCTAATAGTTCCTGCAACTATTTTTTTCACTCCTACATCTCTATTGGTGCCATTCTGTATGGTGAGTTTGCTATGGATTGTGTTCTGGGAACAAGATTGATCTCAAAGTCAATCTCTCTAGACGGGGAACTCCAAGAAACTCATTAGGAAAAACATGTTCAAACTCATGTACCACTGGTACCTCTTGAATACTAGGACCTCTCACCTTGGTATCCACAACATGAGCTAAGAAAGCTTCACATCCTTGTCTAATCAACTGATCCACTGTCATAGATGACATCAAACAGGGTAGGAAGAATCTTCCTTTTACCTTGAAAGGTCCATTAAACATCACCATCATGTAATGTTGCTACCTTAGAACTATAGTCCATCATCACCTTGTACTTTTCCAAGATATCCATTTATAGGATCACATCAAAACCATGCATGTGAAGTGGCAAGAGATCCACTTGAATGTAGCATCCAGAAAAAGAAAGAACACAAGAAAAGCATACTTCCCACAACTCGATGGAACCAACAAAAGGAGTTTCAAACCACAAGCTATTAGATCTATGCCTAATAAGCAAATAACAACTATCTATCCCCTATCTAGTGATAAAGAAGTGTGTTGCACCCGGGTCTACTAGCACATATACCAAACAAGAAGTAGAGAAGTCAGAATAAAAGAATTCCATTTGACATGTCACAATTCGTGGATTGACCACTGGTTATGGTTGGCCCATGGCTTAGGATCTAGCATTCGCTTGATGTCGTCCATGTCCTTTGCTAGCTTGTCTAGATGATCCTATTTGTGATGCCTTTCCATGTCCTGTGCCACTACTAGAACCAAACTATCATTGTTGTGATCCCTATTGACTATGCCTTGGCTGCTGAGTCACTTCATCATTCTTCATAGGGAAATCCGGTCTTATATGCCTCACCTTCCAACATTTGTAATATGTTCTTGTGCCATAATATGTCCTAGATGATCCTATCACTAAAACTGATGAGATACTATGAGCTCCTGCAGGTGGAAAATTGCGAACACCACCCTTACTTGGGATCCACTAGGACGGAGTAAAAGACCTTTGTTCACTAAAAGTCAATCTCTGCTGCGACTGTGGTGGAGTAAACCTTGACTTCTCAAAACCTCCAGATAATTATCCTTGGAATTGAGTTGGTCATTTATTAGCATTGGCTTCACGCTTCTCTATGGTAGACCACTCAATCCTCCTTACAGATTCCATAAAGGTGGAATACCTTTTGGTGTTCTCCAAAGTTGATGTCGTTGTAGTCAACTCTATACTTAGGCCCATCCCAAACCTACAAATCCTTTCCTTGTCAGTGGATGCCATGTGAGGGCAAAACCTCAAAAGTTTAATGAACTTTGACTCATACTCATTAATAGTCATAGCTCCTTGACGAATCTACTCGAACTGAGAAATTTTCTCATCTAGGTATGTCTCTGGGAAGTATCAGATGACAAACTCCCACCAAAATTCCTCCCATCCTATCACCACTTTAGGCCTTTTCTCCTCTTCTATGGCCCACCAATGTCTAGCACTACCCTTCAATAGGTAGACATCATGCTTAACTTTGTCCTATTTTGGGATGCTCAGTTTCTTGAATGCCTTCTCCAGCTCCATAAGCCATATGTCAATGTTGTTGGGTCAGAAGTACCAGCATACTCAATCTCCCCAACACGTCTAAGATGTTCAAACGTCTTTCCAACTCCCTGAGACTCTACATTAGAGACAACTGTCCTCGGTTGAGGTGTTGAAGTTTTTTCCACTACATGTGTAATTGTGGCCCCCATCTGTCTAAAGATAGACTAAAACTCAGGATTGGCCATCATTGCTGGATCCATCTGAGGCATTGTGGGCCGCTCTAGCCCTAGTTCTCGCACTCTCTCATTGAGTTCCTACCTCCTAGAGCCACCTTGTGGTTCCACATTGCTACTCTCAGTGTGTTCTTCATGTCCTCCAGACATATCTACATAAGCATAAGCAATGATCAGATATGTTGGATTCATAAGAACAAACTCAAACCTAAGTCATATGTCCTTGTAGACTCAGCAAACCTAGAGCTCTGATACCAACTTAATTGTGACAGCTTCTCACACTAAAAGAGATTATTCAAAAAATAAAACACGATCAATTTCTAATCAATCACATTGTCAACAAAAGTGGAATAATTAAAACCAAAATTTACCTATTGAAGAAGTTTTGAAACAAAGGTCCATGTTTTCCATTATCATATATTATAACAAGAATTTAAATCTCTACTCAATGGCCTCCACCACATCCTGTGTAAAAAGGAAACATTTATATATACATGCCATATCAACATACACTAGGATACTGCCAAAATCTTGTGTCAATACAAATACTCATTAGAAACAATAGTATTCTTGATGATCTGAATGCAAGGAAGCCTAACACAGTGACAAGAGGCCATCTAAATGGACATCTTCTCGATATCTCCAATGTGATGTCTAGTATCTCAACTGTGTGCCATAATTCTTTATCATAGTATGCTTGATGTTTTGGTTCGCATTCGTATCGGTTAAAAAAGGACGACCAACCAGCTGATATTGATGAAACGTATTATTATATATGTGACATTTTCTTTATATAAAAAATAGATAATTTTCTTTTAGCTTCTTATATCTACCATTGAAATATAAATTTGCTCACATGTTCTTCATGCCTAATTAAGAATGAACATCGAGTATCCTGGATTTGGGAAGATCAAACCCAAATTCATTTTTTTAAATATGTTTTGAGCTGGGTAGTAGGCCTAGATAATAGTTATGAATCTCAGTCCAAATTCGGCCCATGTAGGAGACTTGGTTTTTAGGCCGGAATTGAATCGAGCCGATATTGTGAAGATATTGTCAAGCATGTATGTGTATACATATTTACTTATAGATTAATGAAATATGTATTTACCAATGCATGTAATGTATATGTACCAGTCCTAAAATTGTTACATGAATAATATGCTCACAAAATTCAGCCATAGTTACAAAAAGTACATTGTCTATGTTGGATATGTTTAAAAGTTACACTGATATTCCATTTATTAGTGAGATTTAACTTCAAAGTATTCTAAGGTTTTATGGGTTTTTGACTATCATTTATTGGAAAACACACATTTAATTTACTGAATGGCCCATATATATCCTATTGTGAAATTTTTTTAGCATGTCTAATCTAAGAAATATACATCCCATCAATAAAGTTAGATTATGAGGTATACTTTTCCAAACATGTTTAATAGGAAATGGAGATGCCTCCTAAATATACTCTTAAATATGATTCTTGTAGCCTTTTCAAATGACCAACCAAAATATTTTAGTTACAATATAATTTATAAAGGTTTTACTCAAACATATTTTACAAAAGATATAAATTACATGTAAAAATAACTTTATATACAGATGTATACAATGAGTCTGGGTTTTCATTTCTAGGTTACGTAGGCACAGAACAAACCCTAATAAAATCTTGGTCATTTGTTTTGTCCCAACTCACCTACTTACACAAATGGATTGTGTTAGGCCCAAGTTATATGGGTCGGGACATGATAGGAGCAAGATGGGCCCGTATGTTGCTTATCCATTTGTTTGATAATACAATAAAAGAAGCTTTTGATTTTACATTCTATGGTACACACTTTAAATTATTGCAATAGCACACTTTCTTTTCTAAAGTGGTATCATAAATTTAAGCATACGACTTTACATATTTATGTATATTATTATATTTGGATAACTGTTATCATGTTATCAATTATATATGATACTTTTTAGTAAACATTTCAAATTGATCATTTTTACATGTGCATTGCCCCCATCGAATAGTGTGACCCATTTTAGTGTTATGTTGACATATTAGCCAAGAGCTTGACCCATCCTTTTTCTATATATACTCATTTTTTCCATTTAAAGGGTTAAGTCATTTATTTCAATGAATTAATGTATTTAATCTACTGATGCACGTGTTTTGAGTCACTTTTACATGCTCATTTTATACATATTTTGTGCATTTATTTGTCATATCTAGATTATATTTGCATAAAAACTATTGTTGGCATGTACCCTGTTTGCATTAAATTAAGCTAAATCTATCATAATTTGATCATTCTATGCATTCCCTGTACTTATGCATGTTTCTCAAAACTTTTCAGGTATACACTGCAGAGTCGGTGCCACTGACCCTTGTGTCAGTGCCATCAAGATCACATCAGTAGTCCGGCATAAGCGAGTAGCAGACTCGGTGCCACCGACCCATCTTGTTGGTGCCACCAAGATTTGGTCAGTAGGACAGCCAAGAAGACGCATTAGCTCAGTGCCACTGACCATCTAGTTGGTGGTAAGGACTCAGTAGAAGAAGCTCACAATGAGAAGTTGTCGGTGCCACCTACCAACCAATTAGTGGTACCGACTCTGTCAGATTCAGCAAGCATATTTGATCACACAGATCCAACGGTCCACGTTGGGTGGTACCATAAGTTGGCCTATGACCTAAGAAAGGACGGCCATACCTAGGGAGAGATCATTAAGCATCGCACGAAAGCCAGAGAGGAGAGGGAGAGAGGAGCACAGAACTGAAGGTCATCAACCGGGATATTCGAGCACATCCAACAAGCATTTTTGCTATAGAAAGACTGCAGAACGTGCGTTCCTCGAGGAGGATCATCCAGAGCACCTTCTCTCCAGGGGTTACACAAATTTCTTTCATGTTTCCCACATTTTTCTCCTTTCTCTCCATGTATTCGCAACTGAAAACCATGTAAGGCTAATCCCCTCCTTTCCTTAGGACACCAGAGTAGCCTGAGAATCGTTGCATTGACTTTTTGCATGAATTAATATAGATTTCTCTTTATTCTTGGATATATAGTTGTGTTTTTAATGATCTACCTATGCTTGATCACCATCAGTAGAGTAATTGTAACAACCCCACCTCCCTCTAACCCCGAATTAAGGGAGACCAATAGGTCAGAGACATTATCCCAATTAACAGTATCTAAGGTTCGACAAATAATCAATAACATTTATCAAATTCTACCAACTAAACTGAAAGACAGTAATAAAATAAAACTTTGCATACCTTTTTCAAAAACTTGGATATATACTTCTATCCACATTTGTAGTCTATTCTAACTAATCCTCCTTTGTACTTTAACTCTTTTTTAATTCCACATATGCCACTTTATTGTTTGTCCTTTTCAATCTTGTACCAAAAATACCGACAAACAAAATGTCGGTCAGCATATTGAAATATGCCGGTATGTGGGGACAACCAAAATTTCACAAATATGGCTAACAATCTAAATATCACAATTAAGTTAATTAATAGGCCAAATTACACTTTTAGTGTGTCTTTCTCCACCGCTTTTGCTCTAACCCTAGCATACCCCCTTTCGGGTTTCACTTTTGCCATTGACTTAAGGCCACCTTCTCAATCCTGAGTTTGGTGCCTGGGGTCACCCTTCATGGTTCCC
Source organism: Alisma plantago-aquatica (assembly GCA_963693085.1). Classification (NCBI taxonomy): domain Eukaryota; kingdom Viridiplantae; phylum Streptophyta; class Magnoliopsida; order Alismatales; family Alismataceae; genus Alisma; species Alisma plantago-aquatica. The sequence continues at coordinate 1,516,592,493 of OY856409.1, forward strand.
TCTAGTCATGCAATATCATAGGCCACCTTCTCAATCCCGAGCTTGGTGCCTGGGGTCACCACTCAGGGTGCCCATAGGTCTTCCCTCCTGGGATTGACCTTTTTGCATCATCCATCAGGGTGTCATGTTGGTGCGAGAATACACACTTCTATTATTGTTGTGATAATCATAGTAACTTTATGATTTGTGAGTATGAACATCCAAACTGTTAAGTTGCATTCAATGTGATGAATCATCTGGGAAACTCTTCGGTAAAATAATGCGATTAACCATAATTAACCAAATACATGTCAAGCTGACTTGATTGTAGAAATAATTCAACCAAATAAGAAACCAATCAAGCAGACACCAAGTTGATCCTGAAATAGGCATACAATTTCCTATTATTGATCATGCCATCAAGATCTATTGAACCTAGCTCGCTTCCTATGGTTTCTAGTCCACTTTTAGGGTTTCCATTGCAATTAGGGTTTCTCTTCATTTATACTATTTTAAACCCTAATTTTATACAATTATTCATAAACCCTAATTATCTCATCTATTCTTCACGAAATATATTAAGGCTACCTTAATTTCGGATCAAAGGAACAATTAAACATCAATTAAGTCCATTATGCCTCTTTTACATTAAAACTCCCCTTTTTATCCTTTTAATTTATGACAAGATCATTAGGCCTTTGGTTCCTTCCGGATTAACAACTAATAGTTCATTAGGAACTAATTTGCATATGAACTCTTTTTATCATTGATTCCACCTTTATCCATTAGAAAACCCTAATTACTATATTAAGGGTATTTATCCACAATTAGGAACTTTTGTACTCAAAATAGCTCAGAACCATCATATTTCATCTTTATACATGAATTTGAATAATTAAAGACATTAAGAGTCACAATTACTAACATGAGGGTTTCAAGGCCCATTAAAGATCATTTATATACATGGAACCCTAAATTGATCAACTTTACATGTAAAATAGATTTAAGTTCAGCAACATGTTACTACTTCACAAATTAACCTATTAAAACTTAAGGATTCATCCTTTCTACTCAAATAGGGTTTCTAAGTGCTTAATCATTCTTATTTGAGGTAAAAACCCTAAAACATACAAGAAACATCCATATTAGGTACAAGTTCGTCATTAACTATTCAATAGGTTGCAATTTCTCAATTTCATCAACTAAGCAACGTGAACTTAACCAATATGCTAAATTAGGGTTTCTTAATCTAATACATAAGAACTTTTCATTGGATTAACACACTTTTGGATATAGGAATAGATTCAGGTTCTCAAACCAATTTTATTGTGTTCCTCATATTTTTCTAAGAAACTTTCATGTATTAAACTTTCTCATCATAGCTTCCTAGCAGATTCTACAATTTTTGCAAGATAAGAATACTCCGACCAATCATAGCTTGACACGTCAGCTTAAAGCATAAACTCATTTATCGGCGGGCCGGCTAAAAAAAAGATAACCAATTACCTTTTCTCCCTTATGACCCCAAGCTTCTAGTCTCATGTGAACTGGACAAAACCGTCCTTTAGCCTGATCATCTTCCTCCCTACGCTCAGCTCCCGCTCACGAGTCAGGTTCTGGGACAGGTCAACTCGATAGTTGACCTTGGGCTCTAGAGCGCCGAAGGCTAAGGCAAAGGTTCCATCACCGTCGCTAGTACTGGGCAGATTCACCGGTGGTACTCATCCTCTATTCGATGGCATGGATAAGGGACAACCATGGAGCCGACATTGTTGGCAGAGGAGGAGCAAAACTTAAGAAATTCTTGCTCTATTAAAAGGACTAGAACAAGGGGAAACTTCTATAGACCCTACAACACCTTATGGTTGAGTCTATGCCCTTGCAGTAAGACCTCAGACCCCCCTTTTATAGCCTAGACATCCAGTCTGGTGAGGACATCCCTGTGGATTGGGGAAAACCTGCACAATTTGGGAAAGGTCTGCAATCCCAGGTCAGTTTGATGCGGAAATTACTCCTGAAACTAATGGAACTGCTTCCTTCGTTGCACATTGCTTCTACTTCGAGAAAATCCAAAAGGAAGGTCACACCTCCAGGTCATCTGCTTTCCAGAGTTATCGTAGAACTGGGATTGGGTCTGGTCTGTTGGATTTCATATCAACAGTCCTCATTTAAACCGAATATCTAAATATACGTTTCAATGATTATTTATCCATTTACCTTAGAAATCTTCTAAAAATCATATCTCTAAAACCAATTATCCAAATAATCTGAAATTTTAAGGGGAAGTCAATAATGATTAATGCACGTATGTACCAAATTTGAGACTCAAACTCAAAAGTATGAGATGTTTTTCTTTATATGCAAGTTATCACTTAATTATATATATTTCTAACATATTTTCTCTTTCCCTTGCCATTAAATTATTATTCTGAGTTCCTTGAACCTCAAGGAACCTTAATGGCTTGAAATCCCATCTTGGGAATATTACTTAGCCTTTTACTTATCTTTTATCCATTTTATTATTATCTTACTTATCTCCTTATTCCTTTTAAGGATTTCTCTTTATCTTTCATTTCCTTTTTCCTCTTTTCAAATTTCTTTTATTAGAAATCATATGTAAACGAGTTTTATTCAATTGTGGCCATTAATGGCACTTTCTAGATATTTCCAAGTATTTCTTATATATACTTTTCTTAATACGCATTATCTTGTATCTTTTTCTAATATTTGTACATTTCTTCTTTTCTTCTCTTTTATATCCATTATAGGATTAATATAATATTGGGAATCATGAAATTCCTATCCAAAGGAATATTTGAAAGGAAACCCTTCCTTTGAAGAAAAGCTTACAACCTTTTTAGTTAAGCCCAAATTCACAAAATCATTATATTTCAATTACGAAAACACATGCAAAATTGAGGTTGTAACATCCTTCCCCTCTAACAGGAATTTTTTCCTCAATATTATACTAGGCACACAAACAAATAGGATAAGCCTTTCTTATATCCATCATGGTTCCCATGTGGCCTCACCCTTTCCATGGCGCTTCCCAAGAACCTTCATCATCTCATATTCTTCCATCTAAGTTATTTATTACCTTGGTATATCATACCCTCATAGGTGACTCAGGACATTTCAACCTCTCTTAAAGTTGAATAGGTTCATGGCTCAGTAAATGGCTTGGGTACCTTACATAGTGCTCTAGATCAAACTCATGGAATACATTATACAACATGTTATCCAGAGGGGTAAGGCTAAACACAACCATTTCCACCAATTCATCTCAAATGGACCCATATATCGGGGACTCAACTTTATCAGTTGTATCATAGAGGGGTTAGATTTTCACATCACATACTCTCCCACAGTGAACTGCATGTCAGTCTGCTCTGCATCAGCTCAAGACATCATGTCGCCCCTAGGCTCTCTCTCAGCCATTACATGATCAAAGCGACTTCATCTACACACATTGTGGTTCTTTTCCTGGCCTTCGTGAGGTCCCTTCACCAACTTCATCTTAATGAAGTGGTGACTGACACAACCTCCCTTACAGAGCTTCTTTACATCCTGATACTGGCTATGGTGGCTATCATCACATCTTACAAAGGACAAGAACTGCCTCTATGTATTATCGTGAATGAGTGCACATGCTCTCATCAGACCCTCTAGTCAGGACCATACTAACCATTAGTTTGGGGTGATATACTGTACTAACATTGAGTTCTTCATGCATCTACTTCCACTACATGGAAGTGAATCTTTAGGTTATACTCAAGAACTTTTGAACTCGCATCAGGGTGTAGTTGAACCATTTCTCTCTCATATGAAGATCAACTAGATCTGTCCCTTGACAGTATTCTTTCTTTCTCATGTCATCTAGGTAAGGCGATCTACCATAACCTGTATTGGATCGTGATCTTCCTTGGTCTAGGGGAGACTTATCACAACTTCCATAGTGATCAACTCCCATTCCCTCTCGGGGACTCTTTATCATCTATGTCAACTCTTTGGGTTACTAGTGTTAATCATTCACCTCCTGGCTTGCATGACAACTAACCATGTGAAACTTCATCTTAAGCACCCAATGTACCACTGCAACTTAATATCTTAGTAGTACCACGGTGTAGGATGATCTTAAAATCATGATCTCCTATATGTCATGATTCCTCAAGATTGACTCCTCAGAAACCCTAAACTACTCTAGTCGGGGTTCATCACCTTCTTTTCCAGAGAAGTGCATCTGAGGTTCTACCACCATCCTTTTATCATGATAAGCCCTAGGTTGGCTAACTAAGCAACTACAAACTCGATCAATGATCTCGTTACATTTGAGTGTTAGCCAAACATATCTCCTTTTTCAAACATAGGGTTAGCCTAATAACCTCTTCTAGCCTCTAGCTAAACTAGGCAGCTGCATCTCAACCACTTCACATCTTTATGTGTAAGGAGATGTTGAAGACATACACCTCCATCTATTTCACTTATCATCTCATCTCGGGCTTTAAGTCTATCTTCATCAACAAAACTTGAGCTCATCCTCTTGGTTATCAAACTCAACCTTGCATAACTTGCAAATTCCCCATAGCTCATGATAAAAACATCCTCACAAGATGGCTACCTTAGTTCTCTTACTGTTTGTAAACCATCCACATATTGTTCACTCCATAAGGGTATGTTATCATCTCTGTCCCCATACCTCATAGCAATGTTCCAACTCACATCATCTTTATCCTTGGTGTATGGCATGCGTACTGTCCTATCTGTCACTCCCATAACAAGAGGAAATAAGCATTTGGCTGCAGTCCAAATACAAAGTTCTTCTTGTTCCAAGAGTACAGATGGTACATCCCACCTTGCCAGTACACCTTCAAATCTAATCTAATCTAAAAAGTGCAACTTATGTCTCAACATCATAGTCATCTCGATATCAAAGTTATTTCCATGGAAAACTAGTCTCAAACCTACTTGGGTCACCACACAATCCTTGGTCATCTCCTCTAGGTTTCTAGAGTGTCGGCACTTTTGGGGTCATCCCTCTTCCCTTATGCATCCAGAGAGTTCCCTACACATTTGGCCTTTGGGTCCCATGAGTTCATGAAGGTGATCAATCTCCTAACCCATGGCCCTCAGACAATGAAAACTGTTACCTCTCGACCCTATGGTCACGTGCAACTAGGGAATTAGGCAACTCCTACTTCTATCAGTCTTAGCCCTACCTGACCCTAGGATAGACTTAGGAATCATAGTACATGTCCAACTTAGAACCTTACCCAAGTCTCCATCATCTCTCTCTACATTCTTGAGCTGACTTTCATCCCTTCATAGGGGTCATGGCGACCTGCTTACCTTGGTGAGGTCTGACACCGGTTACCTTTATGGTAACACATCCACATGCACTTAGAGATGATTATCTTTGGGTATACGGGTTCATTCTCATGCTATGTACTTTTCACTTAGCTTCTCAAGATCCTATGAGACCCCTTTAGGTTACCTCATAACTAACAAAATCGGTATACACCATACAAAAGGGTCCCTCTCCCTGGATAGGAGGAAACTATCTCTTGATAGCAACAAAGATCACAAACATCCTTAGGTCTAGGGTTTACATCCTCATGAGCATGCTTAGCCATAGCAAGCTACTAAGGCACCAGCAGACAACCTACTAAACCATGCTAGGTCATGTTGGCTAAATGGACCTCCATAAATCCTTTTGTTTTGATTATGACAAACATTTAATTCTTATTAATCTAACGAGCTACTTGAGTGTGCAGGACTAAGATGGATGGCAAAGCAACTAGGGAAAATCCACAAGCTAAAATGTTTATATTTTCATGCAATGTAATCATTGTTGTAAAAACTTGTACAAATATATAATGTACAAGTACTTAGAATTGCATGTAAATCAAGCGTTAGATTTTCCCTAGCCAAACACCATAGTTAGACATGTCATCCCATTTAAATAGGATCATTTATGCACACTCACACATATAATTAGTGCTTTAATTGAAATCTTGAAACAGGATCATTCTCGGTCGACAAACTCCTCGACCGAGACACTCTCGGTCGACAATCTTCTCGACCGAGAAAGATCCAAAGTAGCCGTTAGACACAACAGACAAGTTAGTTGGCAGTTGAAGAAAGACGTTGCAAATCACTTGTTCCAGAGAGCCTGTCGGTCGACAAAAGTTCGACCGAGTAGGTGTCTCGGTCGACCATTTGTCGACCGAGATGGTCTCTGACAGCAACTGCAGAATAAATTAATTAGCCGTTGTTAAAGCAACAACTTTGTACCTAACGGCTAGTTAAGCACTTAGAAACCCCTAGAAGTTGTCTAGAACGTCCTTAAGCATACTTAGGCCATTCCTATAAATAGGACAAGCCATAGGACACTAGAATTCACTTATTACACTTGAGAATACAATTGAGCATACTTGAGCAATCTATTGCAAGAAATTTGAGCACTGTGATTATTAGTCTACATTCTCCTTAGCTCAATCTCGTGTCCTATAGGCTAGTATCTCCTACCCACAGCAATCACAAGTTCACACACTTGGTTAGGAGATCTATATGCTTGATCTAGGCATATCAAGCCTTGGGCTTAAAGGATAAGTTGTAATTTCCTTTTTCTTTCTTGTTCCTTTTTATCCTTTGTACTCTCCTTGCTACTCCTAGGGTTGGAGGATGCAGATTGGAGAGAGTTGACTTCTCAGGTGGAGAAGGGGACTTCAAGCTACTTCAAGAAGGCTATCGCACGGGAAGCTACTTCAGAAGGCTGGTGCAACGGGAGTTGGTGCACCTACTTCAAGGGAAGGATGCTTCAAGGTTGGGCGATTACTTCTAGGTGAAGGCTGCTTGAAGGGTTTGTGAAAAGAAATTGTATTTTATGTAAAGTCCTTGCGAGGTAATAAAATAAATTTCTTTTCAAATCCCGGTTGGGTAAGCAACCGGGTAGTGGACTGACGGCTATAGTATTTGCTATAGTTGGAACCACTCTAAACCCTGTGTCTCCTTGTCCAATATCTTCATCGTGGTTGTTTGAGTTAAATTATTTTTAAAATCTTTATAAAACTCTATTCACCCCCCCTCTAGTAGTTTTCAGTTGGTATCAGAGCAAGGCTTCAAGGAACCCTAACAAGGTCTTGAAGAAATGGGTGATGGAGTGCTCAACAACCTCAACATTGAAGGGACACTTGTTGCTAGACCCCCAGCGTTCGATGGGACAAACTACCAATATTGGAAGAGAAGGATGCAATTCTATTTCCAAGGAATCAACTGGGATCTATGGAGAATGGTGTCTACTCCATACATGCTCCCTCAAAATGAATTTGCGGAATGGGATGCAAACACGGTAAAACTAGCCCAAATGAATGCAAAAGCTGTAAGTATATTATATTGTTCTATTTCGGTAGGAGAATTTAATAGAATATCAAATTGTGATACAGCTTATGATATTTGGCATAGACTGTCCATAACCTATGAGGGTACAGTCCAAGTTAAAAATTCTAAAATTAGCTTGCTTAAAACGAAGCTTGAACATTTTCGTATGGATCCAAATGAATCTATTAGTGAAATGTTTTCTAAATTCCCTATCATTGTTATTGGTTTAAGTGCCCTAGGAAAACCTGTCCTTGAGGAAGATCAAGTCTCAAAAATCCTTCGATCACTTCCTCCAAAATACAAGCCAAAGGTGACAGCCATTGAAGAAGCAAACGACCTCACTCGACTCAAAATGGAGCAACTCATCGGCAATTTAGAAGCTCATGAAGCAGATCTAGAAGAGGAAGAAAGAAGAGAACGTGAACGTCAAAATGGGAAGAAGAAGGATGTGGCTCTCAAAGCCTCAAAAGTCGTCACACAAGAAAGTGAGGAGTCAAGTGAAGAAGAAGGAGAAGAAGCCTTGATTGTCAACGGTAAGAAATACAAAAGGTTTAAAACTAACAAAATTTCTAGTTCTTCTACCCCTCCTAGGTGCTTTGAATGTGGGAAGAAAGGGAATTTCAAAAATGATTGTCCCAAAGAAAAGAAGGGAAAGAAAAGCTCACACAAGAAGAAAGGAGAAAAAGCCTATAAAGCTGCATGGGATGAGTCAAGTGAGAGTGAAAGCGGAGAAGAGGTGGAATGTCTAATGGCAAGAGAAGACAATGAAGACTCTCAAGAGGTAAGCCTAATTGATCTTCCTAAAGAAGAGTTAGTTACAAATTTACAAGAAACTCATGATAAATATATTGATGCCAAGAAGAAACTAAAGAAGGCTATAAAATCAAATGATGAGCTCATTGCCAAATTAGATGAACTTTCTTCTGAAAAGAACAACACTGATCTTGAGAATCTATCTTTAAAAACATCTTTAGATGATTGTACTAGAAAGCTACTCACTTTAGAAACAAATGTTGATCTTCTTTCTAAAGAAAAGACTGAATTGTTAGCTAAACTACAAGATTTTCAAACTCAGCCTATTTTGTGTAACCATTCGGACTATGATAATCTTGTAAAGGAAAAAGACTCATTATTTTCTGATTTAGATCAAGCAAGAAAACATCTACACAAGAAAATGAATGACATTGCTATGTTACAAAGAGAACTATATGAGTTAAGAAGAAAAGATATACTTGATAACATACTAAAAGTTGGCACTGTTTACAATGGAAGAAAAGGGGTGGGATATGCTCCAAAGAAAAATCAACCCAAAAGAACTCAAACTAGGTTTGTACCTAAGAACACAATGGCTAGAAAGAGAAATGAAGTTGATTCTATTACTTGCCATTTCTGCTTACGTCTTGGACACTATTCCTTTTCATGGCCCTACAAGACTAAGGAGTCCGACTTAGTTTGGATCTGAAAACCCCAAACTTAGTAGAGTGGAATGTAGTTGAGATATGACCAAATGCTTTATTTTGCTATTTACATTGTCTTATCTCAACTAAACAAAAGGTGTCATGCATATTGTTATTATTTTTCTGCATTGTTGTACTGAAACAGAAACCTTGTCGGTCGAAGTATTGTCGACCGAGCTTTAGATCGGTCGAAGTATTGTCGACCGACTGGATGACTTTAACAAATCAAAATTTACAGCACCTATTTTGGTCGAAAACTGGTCAACCGAGCAAAGTTCTGTGTATCTTTGATTGTAACACAGTAACCTTCTCGATCGAAAAATTGTCGACCGAGACATATGTCGGTCGAACAATTGTCGACCGACTGGACTTCTGTTTCAGAACTTTTATACAAATCTGTATTTAAATGATTCTAACCATATCAGACCATCACATGGGTACCAAAATCTACATTTTAATGCAGGAATGGGTGGTTGATAGTGGATGTTCCAAACATATGACCGGAAACAAGGATGCATTCCAAACTTTTGAAGAAAAGAAAAGTGGAACAGTCACTTTTGGAGACAATGGTAAGGGCAAAATCGTTGGAATAGGTAATGTTGGTACAAACCTTGAAATTAAGAATGTTCTACTTGTTGATGGTTTGCACCATAACTTAATAAGTGTTAGCCAATTATGTGATAGTGGTTATGATGTGTTATTTAACAAAACCTGCTGCAAGTTACTAATAGAAAATACTACAAATGTTGTTTATGAAGGAAATAGAGTTGGTAATCTTTATATTCTTAAACCTAACTCTATGAAAACAGTAGTAGGAAAATGCTTGCTTGCAAATGACAATACCTTACAAATATGGCATAAAAAGGTAGGACATGCTAGTTCACATGTTATCAAAAAATTAGTGAAATATGATCTTGTTCGCGGATTGCCTACTTTATCTTTTGATCAAAGTGAAAACTGTGAACCATGCACAATGGGAAAGCAAACCAAAACATCTTTCAAATCAAAACGTGTACTTAGCACCAGTAGATCATTAGAATTAATTCATATGGATCTATTTGGACCAATGAGGACACAATCAATTGGTGGTAAGAGATACTGCTTTGTGATTGTTGATGATTATAGTAGATATACATGGGTACATTTTATTGCAACTAAAGATGATACTATTCATGTTTTTATGCAATTTTGTTCAAAGATTGAAAATCTCTTACAAAATAAAATATGTACCATTAGAAGTGATCATGGTGGGGAATTTGAAAATCATACATTTGAAGAGTTTTGTACATCTCAAGGATACACTCATAATTTTTCTGCTCCACGCACCCCACAGCAAAATGGTATAGTTGAAAGGAAAAATCGATCACTACAAGAAATGGCTAGAACTATGATGCTTGAACATAACACACCCAAAACCTTTTGGGCTGAAGCTGTAAACACTGCATGCTATGTGCTAAACAGAGTAACTATTCACTCTTATTTAAAGAAAACTCCATATGAACTCATACATTCTAAGAAACCAAGAGTTGACTATTTTCATACCTTTGGCTCCACATGCTACATTTTAAATACCAAAGATGATAAAGACAAGTTTGATTCTAAATCACACAAAGCATTCTTTTTGGGATATTCCACTTCTAGCAAAGCTTTTAGAGTATATAACACTATCTCTAGAAAAGTTGAGGAATCCATTCATGTTTCTTTTCATGAGGAGTCAAAATCTGAAAATCTAGAAATTACTGATCTCACTAATCAATTCGAAAATTTAACCATACCAAATGATAATGAAAAAGCTACTACATCCAATCCCCAAGTTGAAACACAACCTACACCTAGGCTTATCAAGGATCATCCCCAAGAACTAATTATTGGAGATCCAAATGATAAAGTCAAAACTCGGTCTTCCTTCAAAGATGTAGCAAACATGGCTTTTGTTTCTATCATTGAACCTAAAAAGATATTCGAAGCTCTTAAGGATGATTATTGGATAATAGCCATGCAAGAAGAATTGAATCAATTCACTAAAAATGATGTATGGGATTTAGTTCCTAAACCACAAGATAAAACCATAATAGGAAGTAAATGGGTTTTTAGGAACAAGCTAAATGAGTCAGGAGAAGTAATAAGGAATAAAGCTCGGTTAGTAGCACAAGGATATAATCAACAAGAAGGAATATATTTTGATGAAACATATGCACCCGTAGCTAGACTTGAAGCTATTAGGATGTTACTAGCTATTGCTGCCCATAAAAACATTAAGCTCTATCAAATGGATGTCAAAAGTGCATTTCTAAATGGCATTATTCAAGAAGAAGTTTATGTTTCCCAACCACCTGGCTTTGAAATACCAGAAAAAGGTGACTATGTTTATAAACTTAAGAAAGCACTTTATGGTTTAAAACAAGCACCTAGGAATTGGTATGAAAGGCTCAAAACATATCTTTTTGATAATGGCTTTTCTATTGGAAATTCAGATTCTACTTTATTTTTCAAAACATATACATCTGATTTCCTAGTTGTACAAATATATTTTGATGACATTATTTTTGGAGCTTCAAATAATTCATTGTGCACACAATTTAGTGATATTATGCAAAAAGAATTTGAAATGAGCCTCATGGGTGAACTAACATTCTTTCTTGGTTTTCAAATTAAGCAAACACCTGCAGGAATTTTCATTAGCCAAGAAAAATATACTAAAGAGCTCTTGAAACGTTTTGGGATGGATCAATGCAAACATGCTACTACTCCTATGGCTACTTCTATCAAAATTGATAAGGATGAAAATGGGGAACCTATTGATGATTCCTTATATAGAGCCATGATTGGTAGTTTGCTATATTTAACGGCTTCTCGACCGGACTATGTTTTCCGTCGGTCTTTGTGCTCGATTTCAATCACAACCTATGCACTCTCATTTTCTAGCAGTTAAACGAATTCTTCGTTATCTAGCCGGTACTACTTGCTTTGGTTTATGGTATCCAAAAGGACAATCCTTAGATTTTAAAGCTTATACTGATGCGGATTATGCTGGTTGTCGACTTGATCACAAGATTACTAGTGGTGGTTGTTTCTTATTAGGGAGAGCTTTAGTATCTTGGTTTAGCAAGAAACAAAATACGGTTGCCCTATCTACAACTGAAGCTGAATATATGGCAGCCGGGTCTTGTTGTGCTCAAGTACTTTATATGCAACAGGTGTTAAGTGATTATGGTTTTAATCTGTCATCTACACCTATTTTTTGTGACAACACGAGTGCCATAAACTTAGCACACAATCCTATTTTACACAGCCGGGCTAAACATATTGAAATCCGTCATCACTTCTTAAGGGATCATATCTCCAAGAATCATGTTTCCCTTCATCATATTGATACGGAAGATCAATTGGCTGATATTTTTACAAAACCGCTTCCACTAGATCAATTTAACAACATTAGGAAGCAATTGCTAATCACTCCTTTGGAGGATGTTTTCTTTGACATTTGTGCTACTTAAACAAAAACTCTTGTCTACATTTTTGGCTTTTAAATGGACATCTTTTCTTTTCATTAGATTTGATGGGATATCTAATTAAGGGGGAGTTTTTATTCTTAAACGGTTATCTTTTTGAAATGACAAAGGGGGAGAGATAAATATAAAACTAAAATTTAGAAATTATGTAAAACTCAATTAATGAGTTTCATAAATAAACTCTTGGCTTTACATTGAAAGTTGCTATATTCCCAAATGATCTGGATTTCATGTTCCATAATTCATGGGGAATAATAAGCACACATTTTATACACAAGAGAAAAAGCTACACAAGGTAATCTAAAGGTATGAAACTCATGTGTTTTATATTTCCCTTATTTATATTTTGGAAATGTTTGTCATCTTCAAAAAGGGGGAGATTGTTGGCTAAATGGACATCCATAAATCCTTTTGTTTTGATTATGACAAACATTTCATTCTTATTAATCTAACGAGCTACTTGAGTGTGCAGGACTAAGATGGATGGCAAAGCAACTAGGGAAAATCCACAAGCTAAAATGTTTATATTTTCATGCAATGTAATCATTGTTGTAAAAACTTGTACAAATATATAATGTACAAGTACTTAGAATTGCATGTAAATCAAGCGTTAGATTTTCCCTAGCCAAACACCATAGTTAGACATGTCATCCCATTTAAATAGGATCATTTATGCACACTCACACATATAATTAGTGCCTTAATTGAAATCTTGAAACAAGATCATTCTCGGTCGACAAACTCCTCGACCGAGACACTCTCGGTCGACAATCTTCTCGACCGAGAAAGATCCAAAGTAGCCGTTAGACACAACAGACAAGTTAGTTGGCAGTTGAAGAAAGACGTTGCAAATCACTTGTTCCAGAGAGCCTGTCGGTCGACAAAAGTTCGACCGAGTAGGTGTCTCGGTCGACCATTTGTCGACCGAGATGGTCTCTGACAGCAACTGCAGAATAAATTAATTAGTCGTTGTTAGAGCAACAACTTTGTACCTAACGGCTAGTTCAGCACTTAGAAACCCCTAGAAGTTGTCTAGAACGTCCTTAAACATACTTAGGCCATTCCTATAAATAGGACAAGCCATAGGACACTAGAATTCACTTGTTACACTTGAGAATACAATTGAGCATACTTGAGCAATCTATTGCAAGAAATTTGAGCACTGTGATTATAAGTCTACATTCTCCTTAGCTCAATCTCGTGTCCTATAGGCTAGTATCTCCTACCCACAACAATCACAAGTTCACACACTTGGTTAGGAGATCTATACGCTTGATCTAGGCATATCAAGCCTTGGGCTTAAAGGATAAGTTGTAATTTCTTTTTTCTTTCTTGTTCATTTTTATCCTTTGTACTCTCCTTGCTACTCCTAGGGTTGGAGGCTGCGGATTGGAGAGAGTTGACTTCTCAGGTGGAGAAGGGGACTTCAAGCTACTTCAAGAAGGCTATCGCACGGGAAGCTACTTCAGAAGGCTGGTGCAACGGGAGTTGGTGCACCTACTTCAAGGGAAGGCTGCTTCAAGGTTGGGCGATTACTTCTAGGTGAAGGCTGCTTGAAGGGTTTGTGAAAAGAAATTGTATTTTATGTAAAGTCCTTGCGAGGTAATAAAATAAATTTCTTTTCAAATCCCGGTTGGGTAAGCAACCGGGTAGTGGACTGACGGCTATAGTATTTTCTATAGTTGGAACCACTCTAAACCCTGTGTCTCCTTGTCCAATATCTTCATTGTGGTTGTTTAAGTTAAATTATTTTTAAAATCTTTATAAAACTCTATTCACCCCCCCTCTAGTAGTTTTCAGGTCATACGTGTTCTCATTCCTCAACATTGGACCAAGAACAACCTTCCCATGTCACCAACTTAGCTGTGAGGGGTTCATCGAACATACCTTAAACTCAAGGGGTTTCCCTTTCCTCTAGACATGAGGAGTACAATGCTCGAATCTATAAAAACTCAAATCTCATCATGAGCATCAGGTACACCACTTCCCCTCCTAGTCCTAGGAATCCTAGGTTCACTTTTTGGACATCCAACTGCTTGCTCATCCTTCTACTTGAAAAACACTTCAGAGTGGAGTCCTCCTCAAGGACAACCAACAAGGTATAAGGCCTCACAACCTGCTACTAAACCTCTTCTGTTCTAAGGAACTCTTATACCATAGGCACAATGGTATCAGAAGCATCATCCTCTCTCTAGGGTTTGGTTCCTCTAAAGACAACCAAGATACCAACATCCTCCAGGGATCATGCATGAGGCAACCACTATCATCTACTAAGGTCACCTCATCCTCAACTCTCACTGTTCGTCAAATCTCAGAGTCCAAGCTTCCAACCTTCTTGCTTGGGTCATGCTCTCTCTCTAGAGCTAACCCTACAAACAACCTTACTACTAGAGGTTCTGTCTCCATGAAGATGGATCAAGCTCACAAGCATACCCCTACATGGGTGAAGCCTATGCTCAACTTATGTTTGCTCAAGATTATCCTTGGCTCATTATGCTTATCTCATAAGATATCCCTCATACTCTCCTGTTTAGGGTTTCAACCTACTGCCTACACTACTGACATATTTTGGGTTCATGTTATGCCCTACTTGCATAATCTCATAGGGTTTCTAGAGGTTCTTCACTAACCTTATCATTGAAGGAACTATCCTTCACTCTAACATGCACGACCCTTCCCAAGGTTGGGTCGCCAAAGGCACTAGGTCATCCAACCTCACATGGCTCATATGGGCACCCAAAGCATGTCCACACACACCTGGTCTACCAACACATCTAACTCATCGTGTCATCTCTCTATCTAACCCCCACTTAGGGTAAGGGTTAGCATCGTCCTTAAAGGATATGATGGGTCTCTACTTACAATGGAGGTCTCTACCTCCAAGACTAGCTTTCTCCACTCATCCTCCTGACAAGGAGGTCTAGCTTCAAGTCTCTCCTGAGGGCATGACAACTTATGTCATACGACGTAAGAATGTATTTATTCTTTAGTTTACGCTTAATATATTATGCTTATGTCCATGACATCTTATTTACATGCTTCTAATTAATCTGGTGAGGATTCCTTGGACCTTATCAAACTTACCCGTCCCTCAAGAGGGTGAGGAAAAGAGAGAAAACCCTAACCCTTAAGGTCCTTAACAACATTTTAGTTTGAGAAGGGATGAACCAGATGAGAGAATCCTAAAGGTATCTTATTTCGAGTCAAATCCTGAGACATTGGCCAGACAGTCACACTAATCTGGGAGTCATCGTATTCCGACTAGCGGTGCAAAGGAAAATCTTTCCAGCCCCCAGATGTGGTCCTTTTCTAGTCACCTCTGTCTTTCAGAAAATCCTCTAATAACTCACTTCGGTTCTATGGAATTTGTAAAATTTAATAATTATTAAAGATTAAATGAGGAACCTACACTCTGATACCAATTGTAACAACCCCTCCTCTTGGTAACCCCCAATTAAGGGAGACTAAGAGGTCAGAGCCATTATCCCAATTAACATGATCAAAGGTTCGACAAATATTCAATAACAATTATCAAATTCTACTAACTAAAATGAATGGTTGTAATAAAATAAAATTTTGCATACCTTTTTCAAAAACATGGATATCTACTTCAATCCACATCTGGAGTCTATTCTAACTAATCCTCCTTTGTACTTCAAATCTTATTTTATTCCACATATGCCACTTTACTGTTTGTCCTTTTCAATCTTGAACCTAAAATGCTGACAAACAAAATGTCGGTCAGCATATCGAAATATTCTGGTATGTGGGGACAACCAAAATTTCACAAATATGGCTAACAATCTAAATATCACAACCAAGTTAATTAACACGTCAAATTACACTTTTAGTGTGTATTTCTCCACCGCTTTTGCCCTAACCCTGGCATACCCCCTTTCGGGTTTCACTTTTGCCATTGACTTAAGGCCACCTTCTCAATCCTGAGCTTGGTGCCTGGGGTCACCCTTCATGGTGCCCTCTAGTTATGCAATATCATAGGCCACATTCTCAATCCCAAGCTTGGTGCCTGGGGTCACCACTCAGGATTCCCATAGGTCTTCCCTCCTGGGCTTGACCTTTTTGCATTATCCATCATGGTGGCATGTAGGTGCAAGAATACACACTTCTATTATTGTTGTGTTAATCATAGTGACTTTAAGATTTGTGTATGAATGTCCAAATTGTTAAGTTGCATTCAATGCGATGAATCATTTGGGAAACTCTTCGGGAAAATAATGCGATTAACCATAATTAACCACATACCTGTCAAGCTGAATTGATTGCAGAAATAATTCAACCAATTAAGAAACCAAGCAAGCACACACTAAGTTGATCCTGAAATAGGCATACAATTTCCTATTATTGATCATGCAATCAAGATCTATTGAACCTAGCTCGCTTCCTAGGGTTTCTAGTCCACTTTTAGGGTTTCCATTGCAATTAGGGTTTCTCTTCATTTATACTATTTTAAACCCTAATTTTATACAATTATTCACAAACCCTAATTATCTCATCTATTCTTCACGAAAGATATTAAGGCTGCCTTAATTTCGGATTAAAGGCACAATTAAACATCAATTAAGTCCATTTTGCCACTTTTACATTAAACTCCCCTTTTTATCCTTTTAATTTATGACAAGATCATTAGGCCTAATTATCATATTTGGTTCATTCCAGATTAACAACTCATAGTTCATTAGGATCTAATTCGCATATGAACTCGATTTATCATTGATTCCACCTTTATCCATTAGAAAAGCCTAATTACTATATTAAGGGTATTTATCCACAATTAGGAACTTTTGTACTTGAAATAGCTCAGAACCATCATATATCAGCTTTATTCATGAATTTGAATAATTAAAGATATTAAGAGTCACAATTACTAACATTAGGGTTTCAAGGCCCATTAAAGCTCATTTATATACATGGAACCCTAAATTGATCAACTTTACATGTAAAACAGATTGAAGTTTGGCAACAAGTTATTACTTCAGAAATTAACCAATTAAACCTTAAGGATTCATCTTTTATACTCAAATAGGGTTTCTAATTGCTTAATCATTCTTATTTGAGGTAAAAACCCTAAACCATGAAAGAAACATTTAGATCAGGTTCAAGTTCGTCATTAACTATTCAATAGGTTGCAATTACTCAATTTCATCAACTAAGCAACATGACTTAACCAATATGCTCAATTAGGGTCTCTTAATCAAATACATAAGCACTTTTCATTAGGTTAACACACTTTTGCAAATAGGAACAGATTCAGGTTCTCAAACTAATTTTATTATGTTCCTCATATTTTTCTAAGAAACTTCATGTATTAACTTTTCTCATCAGAGCATCCAAGCAGATTCTATAATTTTTGCAAGATAAGCATACACTGACTAATCATAGCTTGACACATCACCTTAAAACATAAACTCATTTATTGGTAGGCTGGCTAAAAAATGATTACCAATTACCTTTTCACCCTTATGACCCCCAGCTTCTAGTCCCGCATGAACTGGACAAAACTGTCCTTTAGCCTGATCGTCTTGCTCCCTACTCTCAGCTCCCGCTCACGAGTCAGGTTCTGGGACAGGTAAACTCGATAGTTGACCTTGGGCTCTAGAGCGTCGAAGGCTAAGGCAAAGGTTCCATCACCATTGCACCGCCATTGTTGGCGGGGGAGGACCAAAACTTAATAAATTCTTGCTCTGTGTAAAGGACTAGCACAAGGGGAAACTACTATAGACCCTACTACACCTTGTGGTTGAGTCTATGCCCTTGTAGTAAGACCTCATCCCTCCTTTTATAACCTAGACATCCAGTCTGGCGAGGACATCCCCACGGATTGGGGAAAACCTGCACAGTTTGGGAAAGGTCTGGAATCCTAGGTCAGTTTGATGGGGAAATTACTCCTAAAACCAATGGAACTATTTCCTTCGTCGCACATTTCCTCTACTTCGAGAAAATCCAAAAGGAAGGTCACGCCTCTAGGTCATCTTCTTGCCAGAGTTATCATAGAATTTGGATTGGGTCTGGTCCATTGGATTTCATATCAACAGTCCTCGTTTAAATCCAATATCCAAATATATGTTTCAAAGATTATTTATCCAATCACCTTAGAAATCTTATAAAAATGATATATCGCAAACCACTTATCCAAATAATCCCAAATTTTAAGGGAAAGTCCATAATGACGTAATGCACTTATGTACCAAATTTGAGACTCAAAATCGAAAATATGAGATTTTTTCTTTATATGCAAGTTATCACTTAATTATATATATTTCTCACATATTTTCTCTTTCCCTTGCCATTAAATTATTATTCTGAGTTCCTTGAACCTCAAGGAACCTTAATGGCTCGAAATACCATCTTGGGAATATTCCTTAGCCTTTTAATTATCTTTTATCCATTTTCTTATTATCTTATTTATCTCCTTATTCTTTTTAAGGATTTCTCTTTATCATTCATTTCCTTGCCTTTTAATTATCTTTTATCCATTTTCTTATTATCTTATTTATCTCCTTATTCTTTTTAAGGATTTCTCTTTATCATTCATTTCCTTTTTCCTCTATTCATATTTCTTTTATTAAAAATCATACGTAAATGAGTTTTATTCAATTGTGGCCATTAATGCCACTTTCTAGATATTTCCAAGTATTTCTTATAAATACTTTGCTTAATACCCATTATCTTGTATCTTTTTCTAATATTTGGACTTTTCTTCTCTTTTATATCAATTATTGATTAATATAGTAATGGGAAACAGAAATTCCTATACAAAGGAATATTTGCTAGGAAACCCATCCTTTGAGTCAAAGCTTACAACCTTTTTAGTTAAGCCCAAATTCACAAAATAATTATATTTCAATTATGAAAACACATGCAAAATTGAGGTTGTAATAGGAATAGACCGATAATTGCTCTGGAAGGAGGATTAGAGGTTAGAAAACCACAATCTATACACTTTCCGAAGCGTTCTTTGGAAAAAGGTAACATACAGTTAGTGGAAAGAAACCCAGAGTCTTCGATAGTGCACCTAGACTAAGATATAAATTGCTACAGAAGTGGAATTGGCTTAGATCTAGGTAGTGGATGGTATCATGGAAGCAGGAAATTCTGACTACAAGCGCTCCTTTCTAGGATTGGAGTAAAATTTATATTAAATTGGAAGAAATAAGATATAACCAGACCCCTTGGAGAAATCGATAATCATATGGAACCCACATTATTTGAATCAATCACCAGTAATTTTCATTTAATTATCTTTTATTTTGTTAAAACTCAAACTCAACCTTTTAAGTAGTTTAGTTGATCGCACCGTAGTTAGTAGTAGTCACTGAGATTACATCTCCCTGAGTTCGACTCAGGCCTCACATAGGCTTATATTACTCGATGCGTACACCTACATTTATAGGCATGATTTTAGTGTATCAAGTTTTTGGCACCGTTGCCAGGGAGACGGCAAAGTTTCAACACTACGAGTGTTGCAGTCGGCCACTCTAGGCCATTTTTTTTATTTCTTACAACTTTATTTTAATCATTGAAATTCATTGCATGCATATAGAATAAATTTTCTCTATTGAGTATCGTGATTAATTGATTCCAAATTTTTAAGTACAAGTTCATGGTGCAAACACGGACCACAGACTACAGAGAATCGACACTAGAGGTCCCAATCACTATTGTGGATCCATAAGGGTTTGTCGGAACCTTAACGCAATCTCCAGTTCAAACAACTTCATTGGAAGAAATACCATTGACAACCAAGCAACAAGCAATGGGGGATGGTAATCCAGGGGCTGAGGACAATATGGGAGAAGATTACGACATCTTCCTCAGCTGCACAGAAAGGACCTATCAAGAAACATAATGGGAATGTAGCACAATACAAGATTGATCCAGGGCTGATTGCACTCATTAAGTCACATGCTTTTTATGGGCACACTCATGAAGACCCAGTGACACACATCAACAACTTTGTGGAGTGTTGTGACATGGTTAAAGTGGATAGGTTTCCACATACAACTATTCATCTAAAGTTGTTCCCAACATCACTGGCGGACAAGGCAAAAGAATGGATGCACAACCTGCCAAAGGAATCGATTGGGACATGGGATCAAATGATCGAGATGTTCTTTGTAAGGTATTTACCTCTGGAAAAGACAAATGAGTTGGTGAGGAACATTCATAATTTCAAACAATAGGCAGATGAATCCTATTCCAAAGCTTGGGAGCATTTTCAAAACATGCTCAGGAAAGTCCCTCACCATGGGATACATCTGGAGCACCAAGTCAGGATGTTCTACTTTGGTCTCCACAAAAACAAATATATCACCTTAGATCATGCAGGAACATGGTTCTTTCTCAACAACTCACCCTCTAAGTGTCAGGATATTTTGAAAAATATGAAAAAGAATCAGGCATGGGGTAATGAGAGAGATTATCCAGAGTAGATTAAAAGCATAGGGGAGTCTAAATTTATCACCACTTTCAATCATAAGCTAGACTTGATATCAAGGAGGCTGCTAGAGAAGGAAAATAATTTTTCAGATGAAGAAGGACAAGTGAAGTATATGCGTCAGCAAGGATATAGGAGCAATGACTACTCATGGAGAAAGGATCCCAAGTTTTCTTGGAAAGACCCAAACAACTTCCTGTAGGATCTGGATCAACAGAACCAACACAGGAACAATCAGCAGCAGTGACCTGTAGTAGAGGAGAACACAAATGAAATCCTGAATAGGATACTGAAATAGAATGAGCAATTGATAAACAACTTCCAATGTGATCTTTAGAATCAAGGGGCCCAAATGAGGAGTTTTGAGACAACTTTATCTCATCTAGCAGCAGATGTGGCGACCTTGATGAAGCCCACACATCAGGGCTTCTAAAAAACACTATCACTCCAACAGGAAACCAACATGTTAAGGAAATACTACTATGGAATGGGAAGAAGACATTGACTCCAAGGACCGCGGAAACTTAGGTGACCAAGCCTACTGACAGTGGTGACCTAGTGGTAGAGCCAACATAAGTGGAAATTGAGGCAGGCAACACAGGGGAAGAGTAGAATTAAGAATCAGAAGTGGATAAGAGGGCTTCACATGTGCCACCACATCAAAGAACACAGATAGTACTTGTTTCATATCCTAACAGCTTGAAGGAAACAAGGATGGATCGACAATTCAAGAAATTTCTAGATAGCTTTAGGAAGCTTTCTGTGATCATACCATTAATTGATGTGATTGAACAAATATTGTCATATGGTACATTTCTGAAGGATATTATTAATAAGAAGAGGAGTATCCCAGATGTGGAGGTAGTAGTACTTAGGGAGTAGGTTAGCACTTTCATTTTAGGTACACTACCACCAAAGAGACAAGATCCTGGTTTCTTCAACATCACATGTTCATCGGGAAAACAAAGTTTGGGGATGCACTTTGTGATTCAGGGCAAGCATCAATTTCATGCCCCTATCTACCTTCAGGAAGCTCGGTCTCAAAATGTCTAGGAAGAGCAACATGACAATCTAATTGGTGGACAACTCAGTTGTGAAACCGTATGGTATTTGTAAAGATGTACTTGTTAAGGTGGATTGTTTTGTTTTCCCTACAGACTTCGTGGTGATGGAGATGCAGGATGACCATGGTAATGAAATATTATTAGCGAGTTCCTTCCTAGCAACATCTGATATGATCCTATAGATGGGTAGAGGCCATTTGACGATGGGAATTAAAGATGACAGGTTTGAGATCAATATGCCAGACAATTCAAGGTCAACCAATGATCAGGAGTAGTGTAATATGATGATCCACATGGATAATAATATGTCTTTATTTTTGGGAAAATCATTTTTTAACATGGCGCATGTAATGACAAAGGTGGAAAAGGGGACACTAGCTATAGACATCATGGAGAACACTAAGGTGGTCTCACTTTCCAAGACAGTAGGGTACTCAAATGACGAACCAGATGAATGGTGTTCGTCCACCATGGATGAGGATGGAGAGGACTCTCTAGTATAGATACATCCACAAATCCCACTAGAGGCATGCCTAATGAACCTTATAGATGATTGCGTGCAGAGTCAGTCACTAGAAGAATGTGCAAGGCTACTGAATGATTTGCCTTGCTACTACAGAAGACACTTTGAGGATTTGGGATCGCTGCCACCACCACCGATTTCTTAACTCCTAAGCCCACCTGAGTCAGAGCTCAAACTGTTGCCACCTCATCTGAAGTATGTGTTTCTAGCTATAGAGGAGAAGTTGTCAGTTATCATATATGCATCATTGAGTGAATTGGAAGAAGAACAACTTATTATTGTGCTTAAGAACCACCAAGGTTCATTTGGATGGAATGTGGCTGATATCAAAGGGATCTCTCCCTCACTATGCCAACACAAATTTCAGCTGGAAGAAGGAGCAAAAATGGTCATTCAACCTCAACGTCACTTAAATCCAATCATGACGGAGGTAGTCAAGAAGGAGGTAATAAAGCTCTTATTGGCAGGTATCATTTATGTTATTTCTCATTCCATGTGGGTTAGTTTGACACAGATAATACCAAAGAAAGGGGGAATCACTGTCACTAGTAATTCATCTAATCAATAAATAAACACTAGGTTAGTGATAGGGTGGCGAGTTTGTATAGAATATCACATATCAAACACCGCCATGCTTAAGGATCATTTTCTACTGCCTTTCATTGACTAGATGTTGGAGCGGCTCGCCGGTCGCTCCCACTTCTTCTTTCTTGACGGTTATTCTGGCTATAATCAGATCTCAATCGATCCTAAGGATCAGGAGAAGTCTACCTTCACCTACCCTTATGGCACTTTTTGATATCGTTGTAAGTCGTTTGGGTTGAGCAACGCACCTGCTACTTTTCAGCATTGCATGTTGGCATTTTTTTCAAATATGGTGGAACGATGTCTCGAGGTTTTTATGGACAATTTTTCTATGTATGGGGCATCTTTTGATTATTGTTTGAAAATTTTGGATAAAGTTTTACAAAGGTGTGAAGATACATACCTAGTGCTTAATTGGAAAAAATGCCACATGATGGTTAGCGAGGGCATAGTTCTTGGACACAAGGTGCCCAACAAAGGATTGAAGGTAGACCCTATCAAAATAGAGGTGATTTTGAAACTTCTGACACCAACGTCGGTGAAGGCGGTTAGGAGTTTTCTCAGCCATGTTGGGTTTTACTGCGTATTTATAAAGGATTTTTTGAAATCACTAACCAGTTGTTTGAATTATTTGAAAAAAATGTGATCTCAATTTTGATGAAAAATGTTGTAATTACATATTTTCTACAGAAGAAGGATGCAATACCAAGACTGATTAGATGTATCCTTTTACTGCAGGTTCGACATTGAGGTCAAAAATAACACAAGTATTGAAAATGTGGTGGCCGACCACCTATCTAGACTCGAGAGGGTAGATGAAAAAGATGTTAATATACCCATTCTAGAGACTTTCCCTGATGAATAGTTGTTCGCCCTTAAGAAAAGGGACCCTTGGTTTGCCAACATCGTAAATTATTTATCTTGCAAGGAATTACCCGATGATTGTGGGTACCAAGAAAATACGAGGTTCTTTCATTCATTGTGCTATTATTTTTGGGATGACCCTATTTTATTGAGACAGTGCAGGGATGGAATATTGAGGAGGTGTGTACCTGAATGTGAATATGATAGTGTGTTGAAACATTGCCACACACTACCTATAGGTGGACACCATGCCAATTCCAAGACAGATGTAAAGGTTTTGTAGAGCGGTTTGTACTGGTCAACCCTATTCGAATGCATATGATTTTGTGTGTAAGTATGATGCATGTCAGTGATCAGGTATTATATCAAAGAGGCAGGTGTCGTTGAACGTGTTTCAGGAAGTAGTGGTATTTGACCTATGGGGTATTGATTTCATAGGACCCTTTGTGTCCTCTAACTCTGACCTCTACATCTTACTGGTTGTAGACTATGTATCAAAGTGGGCAGAAGCGATTCCAACCCACACCAATGATGCCAATGTTGTGTGCAAATTTGTCAAGGATCACATTTTTTGCAGGCTTAGAGTGCCAAGGATGATCATAAGTGATGGTGGAACTCACTTCACCAATCAAAATATTGGGGCACTTTTAAGAAAATATGGTGTGAATCACCGTGTGGGTATGCCCTATCACCCACAGACTCGGGAGCAGGTGGAGATTTCAAATCGTGAGATTAAAATGATACTTGAGAAAATGGTATCTTCTAGTAGAAAGAATTGGAGTGTCGTGTTGGTCGATGCACTATGGGCCTATAGGACTGCCAATAAAACATTGATAGGTACTACACCCTTTAGGTTAGTCTATGGATGGGCGTTTCATATCCTTGTGGAATTAGAACATAAAGCTCATTGGGCGTTGAAGAAACTCAATTTTGACATTGATGAAGCAGGGAAGACCAGGATGTTAGAGTTGAATGAGTTGGATGAAATTAGGATGAACGCTTATGAAAATTCAAGAATTTACAAGTAGAGAACTAAGCAAATACATGACTGGCACATAGAAAGAAGAGTCTTTTATCCGGGAGAGAATGTGTTTCTTTTTAATTCGATGTTGAGATTATACCTTAATAAACTGAGATCTAGGTGGAGTGGACCATTTGTCATATAGGAAATTTTTCCACATGGGGCGGTTAAAATCAAGGATGGAGAGATATCCTTCTTGGTTAATGGCCAAAGACTAAAGCATTACTTTGGGAGGACTTTAATAGGAAAGAGCATGAGGTGAGGCTCATTGCTCCTAATTGATCTTAAACTGAACTTGTCTAGCCTAGGATGTTAAACAAGGGCCCTTGTTGGGAGGCAACACAACCATTAGGATGTTTATTTCATTCCTTTACATTATTTTGGTTTAGTTGTATTTAGATCTCCATAATTTTTTGTAAAAACAATACATTGACCTGCTTGTTGAGTGTGTAGGAAGATGCAAGGTCAGTGCCACCGACTCCCCAGTCGGTGGTACCAAATTTAGGTCATTGAGAGGTCTCGTTTGATAGATAAGACTCGATACCACTGACACCCAAGTCGGTGGCACCGACATCCCTGAAGAAATGTAGAGCAACCATAGGCAATTAACTGATAAACTGTCGCTACCACCAACACGTGGGTTAATGGCACCGACACGATGGACGCCCCTAGCCCAGTGGGTGCATCGGTGCATTGAGAAAAAAAAACCAACTAGGTTGGTACCACCAACTAATCTATCGTTGCCACTGACTGATGACATCTCCGATCCATGGGCGCCCTCATCGACGGTCCAGATACAACCATGATTGATGATCGATAGCACCGATCTGCTGCATGTCGGTACCACCGACCATTTTGTCGGTGCCACCGACACGTCAAAAATCA
The DNA here is from genome assembly GCA_963693085.1 of Alisma plantago-aquatica. Classification (NCBI taxonomy): domain Eukaryota; kingdom Viridiplantae; phylum Streptophyta; class Magnoliopsida; order Alismatales; family Alismataceae; genus Alisma; species Alisma plantago-aquatica. Next base: position 1,516,618,215 of record OY856409.1, read on the forward strand.
GTTTGTCCAAGTTGGAGCACCGAAAACCATCGATAAACCGAGGCCACGGGACCTTAGACTCGGTGCCACCGACAATGCAGTCGTTGCCACCGACTCAGCAATAGGAGGGTCGCGCCATCACTATAAAGGGGGATGTAGTGGAGTGTTTCTCTCCACACCTTCAAGCAGCACTCCTCCCCAAGTTTAGGCAAATACACAGGGCACTCAGAAGCTGCACCGAGCTCTACTTTCTCAACCTCCTTCTCTGATTTCGTCAGCACCATGGCAAGGAGAAGAGAAGCTTACACCTTGATGCCACAACCTTGGATAAGTCATCCTTCACCAGAGGTGTGGAAGGTGTACGAGGAGCTGGCTAGAAGGCCATTTTCTCTGACAAGATATGGGGACTGAAAGACGATGGAGGACATGGGCTTCACCGACAACATGGAGGCTATCCACTAAGGGCAAGAGTTCAATGAAGGGGCCTCAAACCCTTTTTTTAGTGGGTGGCCCACATACAAGGAGATCATGATTGAGTTCATGGCTTCTCTGGAGATATGTGTGGCCCATGGCCCAGCCTGCCCAACGCGAGGTGAGTGGAAAGAAGGGAAGGTGGAATTCCACCTTTAAAACACCAACCACTCCATGACCCTTTGCGCCTTCAACGAGATATATGGATGGACTCATGTGCCATGCCACTAGCCTGAGAATGTCAATTACGACGCAATATGGAGGGATCTTATGACAATACCAAAAGGCTACAAGATAAGATGGCACCACAACTCCCTGTCTGACATCGAGCACCCCTTTGTTCGGGTGCTACACCTAATGCTCACCAACGCGATTTTCACCAAGTCTACTCAAGGGAAAGTGAAGGTCCAACAACCAGACTTATACTTTCTCTACCATATTTTAGAGGGGAGGCCAGTCAACATTGTGGCATTCTTCCTCACCCATGTGATGGTGGTAAAGAAAAATGTAAGGAGGACCACACCAATCCTTTTTGGGGGACTTATCACCCCCATAGCTTTCAACTTAACTCTGGATCTCTCTACACTTGATCTGCTGTAGTCCAAGAATCACATAGACCGCATCCACTTCAAGCAGACTGATCTTATTATTGTGTGGAACAACACCATCTTTGCAAGTTGTTCGGTCAATGATAGCTTCTACAAGCATCAATTACATGATCCTATATTCAACATCAGGGAAGTTGACCACTATAGATGACCATGCATGGATGACGAACTTGAAGAAGAAGGAGATGATGATGAGGATGGGCAGTCAGGTGACGACGATGTGGAGGAGGTGGATCCCACCATCCCCATCATGCATTGAGTAGCTCTACGAAAGCACCCATGACACTATGCAGCCTCCACTTCTTCTGCCCCACCACCCTCTCAAGAAGGAGAGGATGATTTCTCTGTGGCGGGAATGTATACCATGTTGCATGATATTCAGACCACTCAGCAACATCACACAATATCTCAGGCTAGAATTTAAGATGTGTATGGTCAGATGTACACCAACCAGTAGGCGATCTACGAGAATGAGCGTCTTCTCATAGCCAACCTAGAGACCATGCATCAGTTCCTGTAGAGGATGGATCAATACCAGCAGCCATTCTTTAACTGTTATTGGAGTTAGGGATACTTTGGAGGCTATCAGATGCCACCGTCTATGCTCTCTTATGATCCAAATTTTCTAGGGTTGTTTCCTCCCTAGGACCCTAGCAACCACCACCGCCATACTAGTCGGGTATCTCTGTTCCACCTCTTATGTTGGAATTTTGGCTATGAGGTCATAGTCATATTCAATCTTAGGGGAGGTGCTAGAACAGCTTCTATCTTAGTTCTTTCATTTTAGTATTTTGTTTTTATTTTGATAAAATTAGTTTTTTTTAGGGTTTCTATTGATGTAGGTTCCACAAGCTATCTAGAGTAATATGTGGAATAGTAAATGCATAGTTTCATTTAAGTATATCAATCTCTAGGGTTGGATGCACATGAAAAAATGAGTAATTTTTAAAAAAATTTGTGAGCTTATCTTGTAAGTAATTGAGTTGCATAACTGAGGAAGTGCTTGGGTGAGTCAGCTGTAGGACATGAGGATATAAATGACCATCATAATTGTCCAAGGAAAGTGATTGACACGGTTGTTGAGCCTGAACTGACCAAACACTAATGTGACCTTAAACTAAAATTTAAGAGACAAACCCCTTGATTACCCCATACACAGGTCATTAGAGAGGGACATATGATTTTCTCTAAAGGTTCTATCCCTTAGTCATGTGATCTCAACCACCGCATACATCTGCTTTACACTCCAACATAAGAAGATTGAGTACATGTTATCATTCTTTCTTTTGATTGCATTTACATTGCATGGTAGACCTTGCATAATAGTTGTTTACTTTTGCATGCATTGGTGAAAAATGAAAAAAGGGGAAAAACATACATGCACAACAAAAATTCTAGTGCATGTCAATTAGTTGCATAACATCTTTGTTCATATAGTTACAATTGCATTACATAAAGCATCTAGTATCATCATGTACTAAGTTTATTCTTCTAAAACATAAGAAGGTAGTGATTTTGCCCATACCCTTGAAAGAAAGAAGAAAAATAGTGCCATGATTAGAAAAGTGTAGTGGAAGTATAAGCCCGTAATAGTATGTTAAAAGGGGGCTTTGAAAAAAAAATGAAAAATAAAAGGATTGAGTATAGTTTCAAAAAGTGAGGGAGAAAGGGCATAGTCCTACCTATATCATAAGGAAGAATTAGTACATGATGTAGTTTGTAGATATTTCATCTTATATTGAGATGAAATAACAGCTACATGCATCATCCCACCTTAATGAGTAGGCATTAGGAGCATTTTATAAATTTTCATTATCATAGGTTCATCATAATTTTTTGATTGCATAAATGATTTTATGTGCCCATGATTCTTCCACAGCCACCCATCCCGACCACCCATTGCTCTTATCGGTAGGCCACTCATAATTTTCTCCTCAGTCATTATTGATCATGAGAAATGCTTCCATCTAGATGGTAGGTAGAGAAAAAGTGCAATGTAGATAGGAGATCACACGATGCACCAAGTATGAATTGAACAAGTCTATCATATTCACTACTTTAATTGATAGTGTTTCATTGATTGGGGGACAAACATCTTTTTATAGAGGCTTCTAGTTGCCAAAATGGCAGCTAGTGTTCAGTGGTCAGTGAGGGTTGGTATGAGTACTGAAGGTGGAGTCTTTTTAGATGTACTTTATGCACTTATGTCTTTCACCTGACTTATGTCAATCAGATCCAAAGGTTTTGTTTCTTGAGGATGAGCAAGGTTTATGCTTCAGGGAGTTTGATGCATGGGTTTTGAGTCACATTTATAGGCTTATTTTATATCTATATTGTGCATTTGTTTGTCATATCTTGATTATATTTGCATAAAAACTATTGTTGGCATGTACACCCTGTTTGCATCAAATTATGCTTAACATATAATATTTAGATGATTTTATGCATTCCATGTACTTATGCATATATCTCTACACTTTTTAGACATTTTATGTACAATGCAGAGTCGGTGTCACTGACCCATGTGCCACTGCCACTGAAATCACATTAGTAGTCAGGCATAAGCAAGTAGCAAGCTCGGTGCCACCGACCCATCTATTCAGTGCCACCGAGATTTGGTCAATAAGACAACCAAGAAGACACATCAGCTTGGTTCCACCGACCATCCAGTCGGCGGTATCGACTCAGAAGAAGAAAGCCTACAATGAGAAGTTGTCGGTGCCACCGACCAACAGTCAGTGGTACTGACTCTGTCGAATTCAGCAAGCAGATTTGATCACACAGATCCAACGGTCGACGTTGTGTGGTACCATAAGTTGGTCTATGACCTAAGAAAGGATGGCCAAACCTAGGGAGAGATCATTACGCGTTGCACAAAAGCCAAAGAGGAGCACAAAACTGAAGGTTGTCGACCAGGAGATCTTAGCACCTCCAATCAGCATTTTTGCTGTAGGAAGACTGCAAAACATGCATTTCTCGAGGAGGATCATCTGGAACACCTTCTCTCCATGGGTTACACAAATTTCTTTCATGTTTTCCATGTTTTTCTCCTTTCTCTCCATGTATTCACAGCTGAAAACCATGCTGGTCTAATCCCCTCCTTTCTTTAGGACCTAGGGGTTGCTTGGGGAATCATTGTATTGACTTTTTGCATGAATTAATATAGATTTCTCTTTATTCCTGGATATATAATTGTGTTTTGAATGATCTACCTATGCTTGATCACCATCGGTAGAGTAATAGACTGATAATTGCTCTGGAAGGAGGATTGAAGGTTAGAGAACCATAATCTATACACTTTGTTAAGCATTCTTTGGAAAAAGGTAACATATGGTTAGTGGAAAGAAACCCAGAGTCTTCGATAATGCACCTAGACTAAGATATAAATTGTGACAAATGTGGAATTGGCTTAGATCTAGGTAGTGGATTGTACTGTGGAAGCGGGCAATTTTGACTACATCTTTTCTGTCTAGGGAGTAAAATTTGTATTAATTTGGTAGAAATAAGATATAATAAGACCGCATGACGAAATCAGTAATCTTAGGGAACCCACATTATTTGTATCAATCACCAGATATTTTTATCTAATTCTCTTTTATTTTGTTTAAACTAAAACTCAAACTTTTAAGAGGTTTAGTTGATCACATCGTAGTTAGTAGTAGTCACTGAGACTACATCTCCCATAGTTTGACTCAGACCTCACATAGGCTTATATTACTCGACACATACACTTGCGTTTATACGCATAGTTTTAGCGTGTCATCTACTTTTCCTTTGCAATTTTTTCCTTAAAAAATTACCTTAGAAATTTTTTAGGTTAAATTGTATTTTTTTTTCTTCATCCTTGTTTCTTCTTTGATATTAAAGTCCAACAATTTGTTCAGGTTCTTATTTTCTTATCCATTATTGGATAGGAGAAAACAATATTGATATCTTAGAAATATTTATAAAAAATGCCTACCACAATGCCATTCATAATTTTAAATTTTGAAATTAATCATTATTAAATAATCCATAAACATGATTACCATTTTACATAAATAAAGGTAATATGGTTATAATAAACAAATTTCCATTATTTTATGCAGTACTTACTCAAATACTCTTTGTTTTGTGACATTACTATTGTTGCAAAACTATTTTGTGTATTATACATGATGAAGAGATGTTATTATTTCATATAAAATAAAAAAGGTGGTTTTGTATCAATTAAAGAACAAAAGGTGATGGTATATTATGTAAAATTTCTAAGTTGACATGATACTTATTTAAATATTTTTCAAGTTATTCTATGGGTGACTACTTAAAATTTTTCAATTATTAGCTGCATACTAGATTGCTCATAGATGTTTCCTAGATAGATGAAATAGCAATGTCTTCTACATATTGACATGTGACTCAACACGACTACTTTCTCATAAGAAAAGTTGAATATAATATCCATCCTATTAAAAAAAAATATAATTTATCCAAAGAAGCTTATAAGTGTGTAATGTTCATGTAATTGTTTGATATTATCCACAAGTCATATATTTCTAGAAATGATATTTCAATTGTTTCAAATTAATTTGAATAAGCCTAAATATGCATTATTTATCACTAAAATGAATCTAATATTTGTCTTATTTTTTGTTGGATGCCTATGTCATAAGAAATGATATGATATCCATCCCAGCATGGAAAAGATGATATCTATTTTGATAAAACACTTTAAAAGTAGAAAATTTTACACTTCTATATGACTTCAAAATTGCTAAACCAAATAACATGAGATAAGTTAGTCCAGAAGGCTTATTTATTAAATCCACACCAATGTATGAAACATATCACTTAACTTAATTGCACAAATACATTACCTCATAGGCCAGCTAATGAAATATGTCAATTTAGTTCCCCTGATGTTGTGATAAGAAAGACTTCAAATTGTTTCTCCTTTCATTTTCATATGTTCTACAAGAAGCATGCTTCAAGATGGACAAGGACGCAACTACCACCAATATTGATGGACTCACGAACCAATATAATCTAACACATTCCACTATGAAACATGTAACATACTGAATCTTGGATCCTTCCTAGAAGTTTAACCTTTTCAGCTTAGCCAAACAAGGTTAAGGTTTTAAACCTAAAGGATGTTTAGTATTAACTAATGGGCCAATGCATGTATAAATCATCGTAATGTAATCTAATGTTCTCACATTAGTTTTAAGCCAATAATAGACACATAAAATATGTCACATGAGATAATAATATAGTAATTATACAAAATTTTGTGCAAATAATTACACATAACTCTTTTGGTGTTAATTTTAAGTTTTTGAATAAGCAAAAGTGATAATAAAAAATTAGGTAAAAATAATGTCCCCAAAAATTAAAGGTGACATAACTCATTAAACGAAATCCCAAAAGTGGAATCTGAGTTATGAATCGTGTTCCTTGGTCCCAATTTCCTTGGGAGTCAAGTTTCACATAATTCACATAATAATAAATTAATTTACTTTGAAATGAGATATCAGTTTTTTCCAAAATATCACATAAAATATTTAATAACATAAAAGGAGGAAAATGATCTTGGATTTTGAGTCTACATATTACAGTAAGGCTACATGTCAATTTTTACCTAATTTGGACAACCTTGAAATATTAACATAAGTTTTGGAGAGAGAAAATGACTAAAAGGCATAAGTAATGAATAATATAATAAGATTTAAAAAGAGAAAAAAAAGATAAATTCGTATTCAACACATCAATATAACTTTTGGGTGAAGTTTGATCAATTTTGGTTAATTCAAGACGTCTCTAATGCATACGAAAGAGAAAATGTGATTTATTTCAAAAGAATTAAATAAAATAGCAAAAGTCTCCAAAAGGTAAAATTAATATCAAAATCGGATTATACATGTCTAAATTAGGCTAGGTATCAAATTCCAATTAATTTGGACCTTGTTTGTACTTTCAATTGAAGAGAGAGACAAAAGAAAATAATTTAATCAACACTTTAAAAAATTTACATTAGGAAACACCAGCCCGAATAAACAGTAACTCCAGACCAAGGTGCGGTATTTTGGACATAATTCTCTGATTTTTTAATGAAATTCCATGAAATAAGTTGCTTTGGATTGCAAATTTAATTCCACAACTATTCATACTATATTCGTATACTAAAAGTGGAGATTTTGAGAAATGACTAAAGTTTTTCTTCAAGTCTTCTGAAACAACTTCTCACACACCTCCACTTATGAATACCTCTCCCTTGGTCTTCCTCAGTTGTTTTATGAACCGCCTCTCATCCTACTTTTATCCTTTCTTAAGTGTATGCTTCCAGGGGGTAGTGCTTTGATGTATCCTTACATCGTCGTTTCATCCAAAAGCCAAATGAGGTTCTTGATTTGAGTTTGTGGCACCGCTTCCCGACGTCATGTTTATTTTTGGAGCATAATTGGACCTTAGGTAAACAACTCTGGCACTTGTTCTTCCTAATTGATTAGTAAGTTTCAGGAATGAAGGACGAATGAAGTTTTCTCTAAACTCTAGAATATGTTTCTCGTTTCCCATCCGACCTCTCTTCCTCTCTCGCAAATTCCCTACTGATTTAGCTTTTTCTGATTTTGTGATTGGTTCATCTTGCAAAATTTATATCTTTTAATCTATTGGTCTAAAAATTATAAATGAATATGTTTTAGAATCAGAAAAATATTCTTTATCTAATAAAATACATTCAGAGTCTGATTTTAATGTTTTTTGAAGGATGAATTTTGGAGAATAAAATACATGTATAAAACACATAATAAATATAACTTAATCATATGTATTCCAAATTGGATAAAAAGATATGTCTTCTTAATCAAGAGAATATAATAAATCACTTGGTGATGTTGTTAAAGTTTAATTCGAATTTAATAAAAAGGTGATTTTCTTGGGTTGCAATATAATCATCAATTAATGATATGAAGCTAATATGAAATTAGGTGAAGAGATATTATGTTTGGATCTAGGGTGCAGACTCTAACCTGATACATACATCATTAAGGTATGTTGTATCCCCTATTTTTTATGTTGAGCAATTCACCTATATTTCTACATTCTCTTGGTCCTATGGACAATAGCCTACACAATATGTCTTTTTTCTTGGATATCATGGTTCATGTGAATTATCTTATTTGTTACTGATCTTCTGATCATGAATATTCTCCTGGACTCTTATCTTATGCCTTGGTGCATGTTTTTTATATTTGATCCTATGTGCCAACTTTGAGGTGGATGCTTACTTATTGATATGTGATATCTTATGCCCACTTGGATGTGGATGTATACGTTGTCCATTGTGTGATGGCAACATTGTATAATTCTGACTATACTTTCTACTTGCCTCTACATTTAACATGATATGTGATTCAATAGCACTAGAGTAGTGTAATTGCATTGGTTTTGGGTTATGTGTCAATTATGCTTTTGGGATGGAGGTTATGTGCCCCATAATCGGTTTCAAATTTATAAGGTTTGGAACAACTTATATATATTGGGAGTATCGCAGTACGTGATTTTCTATCAGGTTTCAAGTTTGTGAGACTTGACTGACTTTGTTGTTATATTCTTATAGGGCTATGTTTATCTCACATCCATGTAGGATGATTATATTTGATTATGGGTTATGTTCCCTAATCTAATGATATGTGCTTATGTGGCACAACTTTATTGTTTATTTAATGGCAAGTATTCTTTTGTTATCATATGCTAGCAATTCATTTTTCTTGATACCATTTTGGTGGTACGTTTCTTTTCTATGGGAAGCCTTTTATATTTGTTGTCATTAATTTCATAATATTTCTCAATTTTCTTTTTAGTATGCTTATACCAACCTTTGTTGATGTTTCTATTTTTTTCTTTTTGGTGGGATATGCTTCCAACCCTAGGTGAAGGACTTGGAGGACATGGATAAAGATATGGACCGAGCTTAAGGAGTTCAAGCTTGGAGACAAAGTTGTTATGGTTTAGATTTCCCTCTACTTAGATCCATATGTGATGTCTTTCATGTAAACCCTTTACGGGAGATTATGATGTTCTTTTGTAACCTTATCAGAAATTGAATATAGTCAATAGTTTACTTCCGCAACTACACTTTCGTTGTTTTAAATACCATTAATAAGATTTGAAAATTTTACACCCACTCCAAGATATCTTAATGGTGTGTTTTGACTAGAGGTTTTGTTCTTTGAATTTTTAGTATGGAGTGGTTGCCCACTGGGACCCCACTCCTTACAACATGGTATCAAAGTTAATGTTAGTTAGAATCTGACTATTTCAATTTTGTCTCCCTAATTAGAACCCTTGACTTAGATAGTACCTCTAGGTGAGATGATCACCCTTTGATCTATGATGAGATGATGATTTGTATCTTTTAATGAATGAGGCTTGAGTTGAGGATGTAATTAGGTTATGAGGAGATGGCAGGATGAGGAGGTCTTAATATGGAAATATTGTGACTTTGTTTTTGCGTTGAATTTGGGCCCTAATTTCAGTTTTCACTCGTAATTTTTTTCACATGGAATTATTTTCCTTATATACTATATGTACAAAAATAATGTTTTCTTTGGGTTTTCTCGAAGTTTTCTTGAACTAAGTCACAATGAAGTGATATGAGAAGTTTTACAAAAAAACCCTAAACCCAGTGCTAATCCTAGTCTTGACTTTGGAGTTGTGACTATGATTGACATAAAGGTATATATGACTTAACCTATGACTTTTAGTTGTTTGTGTAGGGTTGTTAGGTTTGAGAGACAAGGACCTTAAACTCAACCCTATATGGCCTAGATGGTTCTAACTTTTTAGTTGGTAACATGAATAACACAAATCTCTAAAACATTCACCACCAAAAGATATGTGGGTAATCCTAAATGTTGATTAGTTTGACTTGTTAGGTTGAAACTTTTTAAGGGGTGGAGAGTAATTAATTGTTGATGTTTGGATCAATAGAAATTGAGGACGAAATCCTTTTAAAGGATGGAGTGTTGTGACATACCGAATCTTGGATCCTATCCTAAAATTTTGACCTTTTATACTTAGCCAAACAAGGTAATTTTAAAACTGAAGGATGTTTAGTATTAACTAATGGGATAATGCGTGTATTAATCATCTCAATGTAATCTAATTTTTTTACACTAGTCTTAAGCCAATAATAGACACATAAAATATGTCACATGAGATAATATTGTAGTAATTAGATAAATTATGTGTAAATAGTCACACATAACTCTTTTGGTGATAATATTAAGTTTTTGAATAAGCAATAGTGATCATAATAAAATAAGGTAAAAATAATGTTCACACATATTAAAGGTGACTTAACTCATTAAACAAAATCACAAAAGTGGAATCTAAGTTAAGAATCATGTTCCTTGGATCCCAATTTCCTTGGTAGTCAAGTTTCACATAATTCACATAATAATAATAAATTAATTTACTTTGAAAAGAGAAGATATGAGTTTTTCCCAAAATATAAAATAAAATATTAAATAACCTAAAAAGAAGAAAATAATCTTAGATTTGTAGTCTACATATTAAAATAAGCCTACATTTAAATTTTCACCTAATTTGGACAACCTTGAAATATTAGGGTAAGTTTTGGAGAGAGAAAATGACTAAAAAGGCATAAGTAATAAATAATATAATAAGACTTCAAAAGATGAAATAAAGATAAATTCATATTCAATTCATCCAATATAACTTGTGGGTGAAGTTTCATCAATTTTTCTTCATTTTAGACGTCTCTAATGCATTAGGAAAGAGAAAATGTGATTTCCTTCAAAAGAATGAAATAAAATAGTTAAAGTCTCCAAAAGTGAAAACTAATATCAAAATTTGATTCTACATGTCCAAATTATTCTAGGTATCAAATTTCATTTAATTTGGACCTTGTTTGTAGTTTCAATTGAAGAGAGAGAAGAAAGAAAATAATTTAATCAACACTTTACAAAATTCGAATTAGGAAACACCAGCCCGCATAAACAGTAACCGTTGACCAAGGTCCGGTATTTTGGACATAATTCTCTCATTTCCTAATGCAATTTCACGAAATAACTTGCTTTGGGTTGCAAATTTAATTCTACATCTATCCATATCATATTTGTATCCTAAAGTGGAGATTTCTAGAAAAGACTAGACTTTTTCTTCAAGTCTTCTGAAACAACTTCTCACACACCCCCACTTATAAATACCTCTAACTCGGTCTTCCTCAGTTGTTTTATGAACCTCCTTTCATCTCAATTTTATCCTTTCTTTAGTGTATGGTTTCTGGTGGTAGTGATTTGATTTTGTCTTGCATTGTCGTTTCATCCAAAACCGAACGTGGTTCTTAGTTTGAGTTTGCAGCACCACTCCCCTACGTCATATTTATTTTGGGAATGTAATTGGACCACATGTAAACAACTTTGGCACTTGTTCTTCATGATCAATCAGTTAGTTTCACGAACGAATGATGAAAAAAGTTTTCTCCAAACTCTCGAATAAATTTCTCCTTGCCCATCCGACCTCTCTTCCTCTCTCGCAAATTCCCTACTGATTTGACTTTTTCTAATTTTGTGATTGGTTCATCTTGAAAAATTTATATCTTTTAATATACTCATCCAAAAATTATAAATAAATATGTTTTGGAGTCAAAAAAATATTCTTTATCTAATAAAAATTCTTTTAAAGTCTGATTGTAATTTTTTTCAAAGGATGAATCTTGGAGAATAAAATACATGTATAAACTCATAATAAATGTAACTTAATCATATATATTCTAAATTAGATAAAAAGATATGTCTTCTTAATCAAGAGAATCTAATAAATCACATGGTGATGTTGTTAGAGTTTAATTCGAATTTAATAAAAAGGTGATTTTCTTGGGTTGCAATATAATTATCAATTAATGGTTTTCATCTAATATGAAATTAGGTGAAGAGATATTATGTTTAGATCTAGGGTATGGATTCTAACCTGATACACACATCATTAAGGTATATTGTATCCCTATTATTCTATATTGAGCAATTCACCTATATTCCTTCATTCTCTTGGTCCTATGGACAATAGCCTACAAAATACATCTTTTCTCTTGGATATCATGGTTCATGTGAATTATCTTATTTGTTACTGATCTTGTGATCATGGATATTCTCTTAAACTCTTATCTTATGCCTAGTGCATGTTGGTTTTATTTGATGCTATTTGTCTACTTTGAGGTGGATGTTTATTTGTTGATATGTGATATCTTGTGCCCACTTGTATGTGGATGTATGTGTTGTCTATTGTGTGATGGTGACATTGTATAATTTTGACTATACTTTCTACTTGTATCTACATTTAACATGCTATGTGATTCAGTAGCACTAGAGTAGTGTAATTGCATTGGTTTTGGGTTATGTGACCTTTATGATTTTGGGATGGAGGTTACATGCCCCATATCCATGTTTCAAATTTATGAAGTTTTTCCAACAACTTATATATATGGGGTTTGGCAGTACATCATTCTCTATCAGGTTTCAAGTTTGTGAGACTTGGTCGACTTTGTGGTTATATTGTTCTAGAGCTATGTTTATCTCACATGCATGCTGGATGATGATAATCTATTATGGGTTATGTGCCCTAATCTCAAGATATGTGCTTATGTGGAATAACTTTATTGTTTATTTAATGGTAAGTATTCTTTTGTTATATATGCTAGAAATTTATTTCTCTTGATACCTATTTGGGTGGTACTTTTCTTTTCTATGGGAAGCCTTCTATATTTGTTATCCTTAATTTCATAATATAGCTCAATTTTCTTTTTAGTATGCACGTACCATCCTTTGCTGATCTTTCTAATTCTCTCTTCTTGTTGGGGTATACTTCCAACCCTAGGTGATGGACTTGGAGGACATGGCATAAATATATGGACCTAGCTTAACGATTTAAAGTTTGGAGACAATGTTTTTATAATTTAGATTTCCCTCTACTTAGATCGATATGTGGTATCTTTCATGTAAATCCTTTGTGGGAGATTATGATGTTCTTTTGTAATCTTGTGAGAAATTGAATATAGTCAATATTTTACTTCTGCTGCTACACTTTAGTTGTTTTGAATATCATTAATAAGATTTAAAAATTTTACACCCATTCCAAGATACCTTAAGGGTATGTTTGGACTGAATGTTTTATTCTTCAAATTTTTAATAGGGAGTGGTTCCAATCAGGGATCCCACTCCTTCTAGCATGATATCAGAGCCCATGGTGGTTGAAATGTGACTATTTTAATTTTATGTCCCTTATTAGAACCCTTGACTTAGATAGTACCTCTAGGTGAGATGTTCACTCTTTGAACTATGATGAGATGATGATGTGTACCTTTTGATGCAATGAGGCTTGACTTGAGGATGCAATTAAATTATGGGGAGATGGTAGGATGAGGAGGTCTTAATATGAAAATATTGTGACTTGGATTTTGGGTTGAATTTGGGACTTGATTTCGGTTTTCACTCAACAAAGTTTTCACATTGAATTATTTTCCTTATATACTATATATAAAAAGGATGCTAAATAAAATTTTCTCCATTATTTTTTGTAACACAAAAAAGTCCTTGTGTGTACGCTATACTTTTTTCTTTTTCTTTATAAAATTATATATTGTATTATATAGTTCATCTATACTATACAAAAAGAATATGGATGGACTCAATGCAATTGTCTCCATTGGTTTATAGAATTACAAACCATTCTTTGTGTGTGTACACTACACTTTTATCTTTTCGTTTAAAAAAATTATACTATAAGGAGACTCATCTATACTACAGAAGAAATCCCACAAAGGGGGTAGAATGCAATTTTTTATTTTTTTTAAATTACAAACCTGTCCCTATGTGTGTACACTACACATTTGTTTATTTTTCAAAATTTTATATTGTATAACGAGACTCATCGGCACCATATAGAAAAATCTGTAGAGGGGTTTTTCCATATGGTGCCGATGAGTCTCCTTACACAATATAGAGGGGTTGATTGCAATTTTCTTTATGGTTTTTTGGAATTACAAATGGATTCCTCTTGTAGCGGGTAGTATGTATCTTATTTTGAATATGAATTATGAACATGTTAGGGTTTGGAGGAGCCCGTGGCGGCGGCCGTGGAGGCCGCGGCTCTGGGCGATCGGAATCCTCTCAGCGATCTCATCGCCTCGCGGCTGAACAAACCTCCGTCCATCCAGACTCTACTGGAACGCGTTCCGAACCTACAATCCCAAGCGGAACCGGTACCCATGGAGGAAGTCACAAATTCTGGGGGAAGCCCTAAAGCATCCTACAAAGACATGATTGCGGGCCGCACTAACAAGATCCCTTCATCGCTTTCCCAAGTCACCCCTGATCTCCTCACCACAGCGGATATAAGTATTGACAAAAGTGGAAGTGTTCCGGCCATAACGGTTAACCCAGAATGCCTCCTCACCCTGCTGGAACCATGGAAGTACGCTGTGGTTATCAAGATCATCAGAACCACCGTAAACTTCAATGTCCTCACGAACAGAATCACAGCCCTCTGGCAACTGACCGGAGAGTTTCGTGCTATTGATTTAGACATGGGGTACTACATCATACAACTTGCCAGCAACGATCACTTCATCCGAGCCATGACAGGCGGCCCTTGGATGATCTTTAATCACTACATCTCTGTGCAATCCTGGTCGTCGTCCTTTCGACCTTCTGACCCCATCCCTCGGAAGCTTGTTGTCTGGGCAAGGATTGCGGACATGCCGATCTATATATACCAAAACCAACTGCTCGAGATGATCGGGAATATGATTGGAAGAACCATCAAGATAGATACCACAACACAATCTGGCCACCGCGGGAAGTTTGCGCGCATAGCAGTGGAGGTGGACACCACCACCCCCTACTACCGGCAATCTTCCTTAATGGAGGTCGGTACAGGCTGGAATATGAAAACCTTCCTACCTTCTACATGAAGTGCGGAAGGCTGGGACATGTGGAGCCCGACTGTAAGCTCAGTCCTACATTCCCAAGCGGTGACCCCTCTACATCGGCGCCACCTGTGGTTGTTCTCCCGCCAAAGTACACCAGCGATATCCACGCCAAGATGCTCGAGCGCAGACCCCCTCCAGCTAAGAAGGATGCTCCTCGCCAGGCTGAGAAACCGAAAGCGACCAGCTCTAAGCCCTCAACACAACCCAAGCCTCCACCGAATCCTAACAATAATGGAGAAATTTAAGACGATTGGGAAACCGTGGTGAACCGTAAGCAAAAAAAGAAGCAGCAGAAGAGCATGCCTCCACCGTCATCTACTGGAGCCCTCAAGCCCCCAGTAAATGCAGAACGTAGCGCAAAGGACCCAGAACCCAAGGACACTGCTGTCGTCCTAGTGGATGATGAGATCTGTGAGGGGCGTAATAGAGACATGGAATTTGCCTCGTCTTTTCAGTTCCAGGCAAACACAAACATAGGACCGTCAGAACTCCTTGCTCCCTTTAACTGGGGGAACAACTCTAACAGTGGGGGAGTAATGCTCTGAAACCGCAAGATTGTCTATCAGACAGTCAACCCAGGCAGAGAGCGCAAAAAAGGTAGGATGGCTCAGTTGGTCGAAGGACAGAGTCTTAGAACAGACACTGCAAGATCACTCTCCTTCCTGGAGGAGGGACAACCACCAGGAACCGGCTCCGCTGAGGGCCAGGACGCGGGCCTCCGCGCTGTTATCACCTAAGTCCTAGCGAGGACTTATTCCTCAGATGTGTTTCCATATGACGAACATCATCTGTTGGAATGTCCAGGGAGCATGCTCCAAGGACAAGATCAATCTCCTCATAGAATTCAAAAGAAAGTACAAAATCCATGTCCTTACAATCGTCGAACCCCGTTGCAGCGGGGTCAAGGCTGCAAACATTATCAAGGAACTGGGATACACCTGCTCCCACAGAGTGGAAGCTCTTGGCATCTCAGGAGGTGTGTGGGTTCTTTGGGACAACCACCGATGCAAAGTAGAAATACTCCAAAGCCACCGACAGTTCGTCCATTGTAAGATGAATGATACCTGGTTCCTCACCTTCGTGTATGAAAGCCCTAATCCATAGAAATGATCCTTTCTATGGAGCCGACTATGTACCCTCTCTTCTACTATCGAGGGAGCCGGGGTTGTTGCTGGCGACTTCAACACCATGTTGGACGTCAGCGAAAAATATGGCGGGAAAGGCTTTGACAAGCGATCATGCCGGAGCTTTCACTCTATGCTGCTTACCACTGGGCTAGCAGATACCCGTCCGTCTGGGCAATTCTTCACATTCAAAAAGGGCAACCTCTGAGAAAAACTAGACCGTGTGGTAGCAAATGTTGATTGGTTATCAATTGAGAATGGCATGAGCAACCGTGTCCTCCCTCGTCTCTACGGCGATCATAACCCCATCTTGATTACTGGGCACAATGACAACCGGAAACGCTTCTCTAGCTTCCGCATGAAGGCAAGCTGGAATCTTATTCCTGAGTTCCATAAGGAACTTCTTCCCAACTGGGACAATTCCAAAAGCTTCACTGACATCCTCCCAGACTTCCAGCAGGCTGCGACCAAATGGGAATCCAGGCGCCTGAAATCCCAACACAAGAAGAAAGACAATATTGTGCGGCAACTTAACAATTGCCAGGTACAATCCCCATCCCACTTCAATGCTTCTACTAACAATCTTTGTGTTCGTTTACAAGAGGAATACGAAGCTATCTTGAGACGAGAAGAAGCCGATTGGCAACAAAAAGCCAACATAAACTGGCTACAACATGGAGACGGAAACAACAAGTTTTTCCATTCTTATGTCAAAGCCCGGAGATCCCAAAATCGCATCTCTAGCATCCGAGATGAGAATGGCGACTGGCTCACTGACCCTGCTCGCATCCGTGACCATGTACATACTTATTTCAGCTCTCTTCTCACCGCCCCTGCAACCTCTCCATCCACCAGTGAAAGGATCACAAACTATATTGGCAACTTCCCGGGAGGCCAAGGTCGGCACGAACTTGACAGAGTTCCTACAGCTGATGAGATAAAGAAGGTGGTGTTTCTTATGGCCCCGACAAAGGCACCTGGCCCTGACGGTGTACACAATGGCTTTATCCAAGCAAACTGGCATCATGTTGGACAGTCCATCACTCTGCAAGTCACTGAAACTTTCCGAACTGGTATCATTGATCCTCGTCTGGCAAATTCACTCATGGTGTTGATTCCCAAGGTACAACATCCACAACGGTGTAACGAGCTTCGCCCTATTTCTTTAAACAACTGCTGCTTCAAAATTATTTCAAAAACCATCGTGGAACGCATCAAACCATATCTCCACAGTTGGATCTCAGAAACTCAGTCGAGTTTTATACCGGGCTGCCGCATTAGTGACAATATCCTGCTTGTCCAGGAGGTGATTCATTCCATGAAATATAAGAAGGCAGGGAAGAAATGGGCATGTATCAAGCTTGACCTTTCTAAGGCCTTTGACATAATGAGATGGCCATTTATCAAAGACACCCTTGTCAAGGTGGGACTCCCTTGGAAGCTCATTTCGCTAATCATGCAAATCATCTCCACAGGATACACCTCCATCCTTTGGGAGGGTTCCCCTACTGAGCCCTTTCGCGCCAGCCAGGGGGTACGACAGGGTGACCCCATCATCCCATATCTCTTTGTACTTGTATGGAGAGACTCAGCCAAGCTATTTCCCAAACTGTCAATTCCGGTGATTGGAAGCCTATCCTTCTGTCTAGAGGTGGAATTCCCCTCTCACACCTCATGTTTTTCAGATGATATCTTGCTCATGGCAGAGGTCTCCAAACGTCAAGCGTCTACTATCTTAAAAGTCATAGATGATTTCAGCATTGTGTCCGGGCAGATGCTCTGAAAGGACAAGTCCAGATGCTTCTTCTCCCCAAATACTTCTGCTTCTGAGAGACGAAGTTTCTGTTGCAAATTAGGCATTCAGCAAACGGATGACCTTGGGAAATATCTGGGAGTCCCGGTGCTCCACCACTGGATCAATAAATCAACACATGTAAACCTTATTTCTTCTATCCAGGGGCATACAAACAGCTGGGCTGCAAAAAGTCTCTCCCTTGTAGGGCGTATTACCCTTGCAAAGAGTACATTACAATCTATTCCATCCTTCACGATGCAATATGTCAAGCTTTCTCCTAGTCTATGTGATGACATAGATCGCCACATTCGTGACTTTCTATGGTCGGGAGGGTGCACGCAGAAAAGAATATCACCCATATCATGGAAGAAGGTTGCCCTACCCACCTCTCATGGCGGACTAGGTCTCAAGTCTGTACGGGAACAAAACGAAGCACTAATGTTGAAAAATGTATGGTACTTCATGACACAGCCAAACACCCTCTGGGTCAGAGTAATGCAAGGGAAATACATGCACAATGGGAGGATCAACAAGAAATCATGCTCCTCAGCGTGGGCCTTCATAAAACGTAACATAGACAGGCTCAAAGGAATCAGTCATAAGATCATCCGTTCTGGCCAAACAATCAACGTCTGGAAAGACAAATGGATCCTTGGTAAATCTCCAATGGATTATGATCAATCTCTTTCTATCCCTCCTGGTTTCGAGGACCTCACTGTGCAGTCTATGAAACACCCTGATTCTGGTTGGGACTGGGACTTTATTAATAAATACCTTCCACAACCAGTGTCGCACATTCTCCAATTTATTAGCGTCCCTGAGCATGACAGTGGCGCCGACACTTGGATTTGGCCCTTCACCGCTACGGGCGAATTCACCTCGAGCTCTGCTTATACCGGGCTCCGAAATCTGCCCCCCCAGCCCATCCTCGACTATGTGGAAACAAAGTTGGTCAGCGAATCTTCCTAGCAGAATCAAAACCTTCCTATGGCTGGTCCTGCATGGGTCGCTCTTAACTAACCTTGAACTGGTTCGAAGGCATATAGCTTTGGACGACCGCTGCCAACTATGCAACAACGATCAGGAGTCGCTTATACATTGCCTCAGAGATTGTCCGCACACTAAAGCAGTTTGGTAAGGCCTGCAAATGGCGGGTAATTTTTTTCAGATGTCGGAATAGGCATGGATCCATGAGATGATATCTCCCTATGCATGCCCAAGGAAACGCACTCTGCATTGCGTTGGCTGCTGGTCGATCTGGCAAAATCGCAATGACGCTACTCATGGAGGAAAATCACGGCATAGTTCAATCCTAATTGCCTTCATCAGGGAGCGCGCATCTTCGATCTTGGTACTGCAATTTTCTTTACCACCTCAACTAAGCCCGCTTACTTCCTCCATTAGGCCACCTTCAAACCACGAAGTCATCCTCTTTGTGGATGCTGCTTTCAAGGAGCACTCTAAGAGAGCAAGTATTGACATTCATGCGGTCAACAGTTTTGGAGCATGCATTCTTGGTACTGGCTTACCCACTATGGCGACATCAGCTCTGGAAGCTGAAATCATGGCTATCGTTCATGCCCTTCTTCTGTGTAAAGAAAATCGTTGGACTTCAGTTGCTGTCTACTCTGATGCTTCATTCGCGATTAAGCTCTTACAAGATCTGAACATTCCTGCGTGCAGATTTGAACAACACCGGAGATGCTACGCCTCTCTCATGCTGGGGTTCACCAGCATACAACTCTCTTATATCCCTAGAAGTCACAACTTCATAGCGGATAGTATTGCAAAACACACTTTGTTCTCTTTCTCCCCACATGTTTTCCAGTTCAATAAACCTTCTTGGCTTTCCACGGACATTCATGTAAACCTCAATTCTATTTGGCCCGTAATAGAGAACGGGATGAGTAAATTCTAGTCTCTATGGCTTGGTAAAACATACACAAAAATGATAATTCAAACTCACATGAAAAGCTTATCTAACAAATTTGTTGTAGCAAACAAGAACGTCAAACAACTCATTATGTCATAATTATTATATTATCACATATTGTATTGATTCAAATGGATAACATATGTGTCTTTCGCTCGTACTAGTTATGATAAATACTGAACATAAACAAACCTATAAGATAAAAATAATATTTTAATCCAGATCACGTAGGTTAATATCTCTTTCACTATTGAAACAAATGATCAAAGCATCACGATAAGTTAAACATCAATTTTAAAGTAATATTTTTTTTTTAAATGACAATTCATTCATCTCATTGTCAAGGAATTTTAAACTTGTGTCATCTCAGTCATACAACATTTATTTTACCATTTGGATACCATTACATCTGCAACATAATAATTTACAAATTCTAGTAACTTGAATTCCTTTATTACCAAAAACAGGGTGTATCTATGCAGAACGGTCCCTCCAACCAGAATGGTCCCTCGAGTTCGTCTAGCTACAATCACAATGGTCCCTCTAGCTCGAAGATGTCAGCATATCTGTACATAATTTTAGAAATCGGCCACCACTTGTACGATGAAAGGGAGTATTTCAATAAGGCATGAGATATATTATATGGTTTTGCAAAGACCACGCTAAAGATTCTTAACATATAAAAACAAAAATTGAACCGAATAAGGTGGATTCACTAAAGATCTCAAGTTTAAATTTGGGCAGCCATATATTTTTAAGTGTTATCATCCACTACCTAGGTTTGATATTTCAAATGCTCAATTCTTTACAAGTGGTTACTAACTGTAATGGACAGAACAAATGCGGTAATCATGAGATAATTTTTAAAACCTAATGTGATACCTAAGTCACCAATTGTTCCGAATATTTGACTCAGACGCAGACCAGAAATGGTGGAGTTATGTTGGCACACAATTTACTAGATATGGTGCGTCAATAGTTTATGAATAATAGGACCAGCCTTAACTACTTAATCAACACCAATACACACATCTAACTTATACACATGTTTTCACTGCCTCAACTCTAGAATATAAAAACAAACGACACTGGTATAGTATCCATGAAATTTACCAACAGCACGAGTCATAATCATGTACTTATTGGTCAATATTAAGACAGAAAAGCAGTCCACACAACCAACAAAAAGCAATCTTGGTGTAACATATTTCTGAAAATGAGTAAGTAATAAAATTTAAACAACTATTCCTTTTAACAAGTAGGCAACGGTAAGTAATTTTCATTTATAAAGAGGACTTACAAAGAAAAAAAATGAAGTCTAGTTAAGTAATCCAAATTGTAATAATCAAAACCTAACAAATCAGCAATAATGGCTACATTTAGGGAAAAGACTACAAGACTAAACACATGTCTAAATCCAAAATGTCAAACCTCGTTTTAACTTGTATAGCTATTCTTCCAACAATGACCACTCTAATTACATCTTTGAAGAATAATGTAAACTATCCAAATTGTATATTAAAAAAATTGATCATAAATGGACTTAGAATCCTCAACACACAAGCAGTTTTTCACATTTTCATATGTCCTAATAATATATACATTTACTTTAAGTTATTTTTATAATAATCAAAGTGACTAATAAATAAAATAAAATGGCATACAAGTGTATTAGGTATTGCAGAAAGAATTTAAGGCTATGTAAATGTACAAAGGATAGTTGCTCTTTGACAAGCTGCATAACAAAGAAAAGCCAGACGAATATGCACTATAATATACTATGTTTTGGGATATAACCCATAAACAAAATAAATATGAAGACTTCAAATTTCACTTTACAACTACAAAAAATTGAAAACTATTTTGTGTTAAAATATGTATATCCTCATCTGACAGATGCATGTATAAAAAATCTTTACAATATTGTTGGGATAGATGTATATTATCAAGAAGAAGAAGTAGCCACCTACTATTTAGGAAGTTATATTCCTAGTTGCCGCCCATGCAAGTCATCAATAATTTTTTCACTAAAGGTTAAACTTTTATAGGACATTTATATACCTAGGTGTGTAATTTTCAATTGTAAGACTTTATGGGCATCCTCTATAGGCATTTGATGGAAACAGACAATGCATTGACGAGGCAACGATTTTAACCCCTTTGATAAGTCCCACACATGCATGTGATGCACATTGTCAATCACAAGGTTTGTATGTAGAAGGGTGCCTTACATTTACACTTATGGATGCAAAGGTCATACAAACATTCCATCAAAACTTCTAAAAATTGTCAATTCCACAAAAAATGTGTTGGTTTATTGCATTTTACTTAATCTGCCATTAACTCAAGAGAATTAATAGTATTTTGTACCTAAATCGACAAACCTTTTTTATCATCTTGAGGTGGGTAGCTTTTGTAGTTCACGGATACACACAATTTTTTTAATGAGATCCTTCACTATGCCTCGTATTATCAAGACCATCAAGAATACCAAAAGGCAAAGCATGAAATCAAAACTAGTGCCCCTCTACCCTAGGTTGGGGTGCATGATTAGCTATACATATAATTTTTTTAACACCACCACTCTTCACTATTCGACTATAATATTGCATCCTACTCCTTCACTCGCCCTTGATACAAAATTGGATCTATACCATCACTTCCTCCTGCCTATAAAATCCCTAAACTCTACAATCGTAACATACCACAGACCTACAATGCAAACATTCAACCTCCTTGGCAAAAAAGTAGAACACCTCCTACCATTCCCTTTTGTTCCTCTTCTTCCCACGATCTTTGGGCACCAACTCTGAATTCATATCAACCACCTTCACCTTTCAAATTCATTACAACCTCTTTGACTTTTCCATTATTCTCATCAGAATTTAACGAAGAAACCAATCTTCTTGTCTCACCACCTACGAAGAGACTACCACAAGCACCATCACACAAAAATGACAATTGATAGAGAGAACCACTATGATATCCATTAGCAAAGACACTAACCACAAACCATGCAAAGAAATCTAGGCCCCTATACACCACATGATATGTAGACCTCAACCCTCCTTCTCCATGGTCTTTCATTTAACGACTCAACTAATATAAGATCAATCAAATTTGAGAACCCACTTTGATTAATGAGCCATCACCTGACATTTACATTGGACCCGTTGATATGACATTGATAATGGAATATGCATCATGACCCCTCTCTATTTGCTAATAAAAAAGACTATCTAAGTTTATACATAATTGATTAAATATAACCCTAGATAAGAAATACAAAGTAAGTAATGGAGTCTGAAAACATGTGTGAGGAATTGTGAAAATCCCATAAATGATGTGATCTAATATCATAAGTTACTTTTCTCAAAAAAACAACCTTAACTGAGTGAACTTCCTCATTGAATCATATGACAAACATAATCCCTAAATTTATATAACACACAGATTTAGAGGGTACCTTTTATAGTTGGACTTAAATTGACTACTTGTAATTATGACATGTAACATGAAGAAGACAAGGAATACATATACGGATAATTAGGGGATAAATTAGAGACATTGAATTCCTAAATATGTCATTGTAATCAATGGAAGTATGGGAACTATGTCTTAAAATATGTGTATATTTAATAATATAAACTTTCATCATTATATGCTTGCATTCATACACATGAGACATATACTAGTGTATGAATAACATGTAAATACCAAGGGATACTATATAACATGTGATTTATGAATTACAAGGTGTTGGAATAATCTAATCAACATGGAGTAATATTAACACCTTGGAGGAGAATGAAGATAATAGGAAACACTTACACCGATGCAACCTAGCATGTGATTTCCACAGTCGAGGAATACATAATGACATGACATATTTCCCTTTTGTTAGGATATCAAACTTTGGAACTTGTTGGACCCTGGTTGGGTAATGTTGGATTTCTTTCTTGAAATATAAGGTACTAGATATTCTTTTTTTAAATGGCCATTCATTCATCTCATGGGTGGGGGGTTTCAAACATGTGATCACTCGATCATACATATATACTTTTACCAATTGGGTACCACAACCTTGACATAGGGTACTAGATCTTCAAATTATTATTGAGTTATTATTCACTCTTTAGATTTCAATACAATTTATAAAGGTGGTGACCCATGTTATTTTAGGCTTCCCTTGCATTTTCAAAGTCACCACCATAGTTGGATAAACTTGAATGATTATGAATATTAAGATATGCACTGAAGTTGATCTTTTGGAGTGTTGTATACTTTAGGCTTTTTTCACTTTTTAGACATTGGCCCTTAGGCTTGGACCTTAGAGTTTTTCCTCACTAGAGGTTGGGCAACATCCCGCCACCCTCCATAGTAGTTTGTAATGGATTACTTGATCCCCACTATACTGGTTAAAACAAAAATTAGGCAAAGGTATTCTTTTCTCGTATGCTACGAGGATGTTAAGAAACCTAGCTATGGAAAAGGAAATTTTACAATCGTGCTTCAATTATAATATTTGATGCTAATTTCCTTGACCTATAATATTTTGATACCTTGAATAAGAAAGACATTGCATCATTGATAATTTTGTGAGAATTTCAATGTTGATATTTATACTTGAATAATTTATTTTTTCAACACTAAATTCCACCAAATAGTCCCTTTCAAAAACTTGATTCTACACCTAAATCCCATATTTAAAATAGCTCAACAATTGAATAAAGTACAATATTCGCTGACCAATTGTTTCTATTTGGTCCATGGCATTAATGAATCCCTATGGGATATTTCATGGACAATAAGACCTCTCATCTAGTGCATATTTCTAAGGAAAAGTTCAGAGAGGTGACATGTAACATACTGGATCTTGAACCCTACCCTAGAAGTTTGACCTTTTGGGCTTAGCCAAATAAGGTTGAGGTTATACCCAAGTGATGTTTAGTATGACCCTAGTAAGCTAATGCATGTATAAATCAACCTAATGTAACATAATGTTCTCACATTAGACTTATGCCAATAATGGAACATACAATGTGCCACCTAAAATGGAATACATGGTAATTCATGCTTAATAATTACATATGACTCATTTGGATGATAATAAGAAGTTAATGAACTTAATTGGATGAATAGTTTTGGATAATGGGACATATGACATATCTCATTAAAAGAAATCCCAAAAGTAGAATCTAAGTTAAAAATCATGTTCCTTGGATCCCAATTGCCTTGGGAGTCAAGTTTCACATTATTCATGTGACAATATTATTTAATTCAATTTGGAAAGAGAAGATCTAAGTTTTCCTCAAAATATTAAATAAAATATTAAATAACTCTAAAAGTGGAAAATAATCTTAGATTCATAATCTACACAATAAATATAGCCTTTGGGTGAATTATCATCCAATTTAGAAGATGTTTGATTAAAAGATGAAATCAGGTGAGAGAAAGTGTGTAGAACCTTCAAAATCAATGCTCAAACAACTCCAACATGTAAAATTGGTGGAAAATTCATATCCAACACATTAAATATGAATTATGGGTGAAGTTTCATTAATATTGAAGAATCTTAAATCCATAAATGCAAGAGGAAAGATAAAATATGATTTGATTTATTTAAACATCAAAAGTTGTCAAAAAGTCAAGGCTAATTTCAAATTCAGATTCCTCATGTCCAAATTAGGCTAGATACCAAATTTCATTAAATTTGGGTTTCATTTTCATCCTCAAAAGTAGAGAGAGAAAAAGGAATATTAATTTAATAAAACTTAAGTTTTAATTGGATTATCTCCTTTGTCACATAGTTTTTGATTTTGCCACTTTTGTTGGATGTCCGATCTCAGATCTGATGGTTTGGAAGTCATCTCCTACCTTGAGTAGATGACCGACTCATAATGAATAGTAAAAATGGATTTTGCGCTAGCTTCTCTTGTGTCTCAGATCATATTTCTTCTAGTTTTCTTTTTCTTTGTCTTTTCCTCATCTTTCTAGTTCTTGGGACCCTATATAGTCTAGGGTTTTATGTAGCCGATCTCCCCATACAACTATGCGGCCGTCGCACCTATGTTTTACGGTGATCCTGGGTTCACCTTGCCACCACATGATTTCCTCATGATTCAAGTCCCTCCCTACACGTTCCTTGGACTCCTCATAACCCTTTAGAGATAGGTTTTCATCTTGATTCCCTTGTGAGGATCGATTCTAAACTTGAGTTCTCTGACATAGAGTTCTGGTCTTCAATGATGAAGTCCAGGCCTCACGCAGGTACATCAGTCAACCATAATCCTTAGTTGTGCCCCTGCGGAGCTTCTGACCTCTTCAATTTGGTTATTGAAGGTAGTTACTTCGAATCCCCCTTCTTATCAGATTTCATGACCTTTGGTTCATCCTCACGATTTGAGTTCTACTTGAATGAGATTCTTGGCTTACTGTCTTCGAACTGGTCTTCCAAATCCGTTGGGCATGTTTTTGTGGGTAGAAATCGTTTGTTTTGCTGGAGATGTCATGGTGTTTTTCTCCCTCAGTGTTGTTCTTCGCAAGAGGGGTCAGTTTAACCTTTACACCCTCCTCTCTCTTTGTTTCTTAGTTTTCTGCCAGGGACAATTTAGTCTTTTTCTTCTTTGGGTTTGGCTTTGGCTGGTGAGTGATTTGTGTATAGCATTTGCTTAGCTGGTTGTGGATCCAGGCCAAACAACCATCTTTGATTGGTCCAAGCCATCTCGATTTTCAAAGAAATGGATAATGATTACATGGATTTTTGTAATTGGTCCTTTTTGTAAAATTCACAATAATGCAGTCACTTATCAGAAAAATATGGAAAATTATCTATGGATTTAGAAAAATAAGATCTATCTTATGGTGTTGGTTTTGTCGCCTGAATCTAACATTTAATAATAAGTAATTTTAATTGATTAATCTAAAAAGATAATGTATTATATAATTATAACTAATAATTTATAAGTCAAAAAATAATAAAATATTTTTTAAACTTAGAAAAATATAAACTAAAACATGGCATGGATTTGATAACCTAATTAACTAATACTAAAAAGGCAATTTTTATGGTTTGTGAAATCAATGCAAATCTAACTCTAATTTCACATACATGATAATAAGTACTTTGGAGACCTGTATTTGGATCTAGTAGTGATCTTGGATTGTTAGACTCTGTAGAGTGGTATGTCGTATCCCCTATTACTCCATGTTGAGCAATTCAACTATATAATTCTTTCTCTTGTTCTGATGGACAATAGCCTAGACACATTGCTCTTATCTTTTGATATCATGGTTCTTGTGAACTATCTTGTGTGTGGTAATCATGGATATTCTCTTGACTCTTATCTTATGTCTTGGTGCATGTTGTACTTTTGATGATATGTGCCTACTATGATATGGATGTTTATTTGTGGATTTGTGATATCTTGTTCCCACTGGCATGTGGATGTATGTGTTGTCCATTGTGAGATGGCAACATTGTATAATCTGACTATACTTCTTATTTGCCTCTACATTTTACATGCTATGTGATTAAGTAGCACTAGAGTAGCGTAATTGCATTAGTTTTTGGGTGTGCGCCCCTATTTTTGGGATGGAGGTGGCGGTGCCTCATACCCGAGTTTCAAGGATGTGAAGCCTTGGTTCAACTTTATAAATTGGGAGTTTGGCAGTAGTCACTCTTTATCAGGTTTCAAGGATGTGAAGCCTTGGCCAAGTTTGTCTTTATATTTTTCTAGTTTTATGTTTATCTCACATGCATGCATGTTATTGATAATGAATGTAGGGTGTGTACCCTACTTTCCCATTATGTGCTTCATTTCCCACCATGGTAGTGGATGTATATACGGCACAATCTTTTTGAGTTGTTTTATGGCAAGTATTTTCTTAATTGTGATTCTTTTCGCTTGATACCCACATGGGTGGTACTTTTCTTTTATATGGGAAGCTTCTATTTGTTTGATGTCCATTATTCCAATTATATTGCTCAATTTTACTTTTTAGTATGTGCATACCAGCGTTTGTTGATGTCTTCTATTTTTCTATTCTTACTGGGGTATGCTTCCAACCTTAGGTGAAAGATATGGAGGATATGGCATAAAGATATGGACTAATCTTAAGACGTTAAAGCTTGGAGAGAATCTTGACATGGTTAAGATTTTCCTCTACATGGATCCTCATGATGTACCTTTACATGTAAGTTTAAAATGTTCTTTTGTAACCATATGAGAAATTGAATATAATCAATGTTTTTATTTCGTTGCTATGCTTTGGTTGTTTTGAATACCATTAATAAAATTTTAAAATTTTACACCCACTCCATCATACCTTTTTGGGAGTGTTTGTACTGAAGGGTCTATTCTTCAAATTTTTAGTAGGGAGTGGTTCCCCTTTGGGTCTCACTCCTTACATGCCCTTTTGGTGGCCATATTATTGTTATATATATATCACAACATGGTGATGTAGTTTCTTTAAGTGGAATAAGCTCATTTCCTTTAATTTTGTGTTTTATGCCAGAAAACAAATACTATGTTCCATTAGTGTTGATCTTAATGTAGTTTGGTATCGTATTTTGTTACACATGATTTAGTACTATGTTGTCACAAATCCAATGATGGATGCAATATTCATTACACCCAAGAAGGTATGTCAAGCATGAATAATATTATACTAAAGAAAATACAAGTCCATATGTTTATAAATCTAATTGTTGAAAATTTATGTATATACCAACTTTTGTTTGCACTCATGTACACAATATAGCAATACATTGATTAGAATTTTTTTTGACATTTTAGGTAGTTGTCTAATGTGGTTATATGATGACTTGAGATTTATATGAATACACTAAAGATATTGATGTAAACATCACGAGGAGTTTTCGTTAAGTAATGTGAACTCCTTTGACGAGTAAATAACACCTATTACATCATTAAAGTTTATGAATTGAAATTATTTGGTATTATTTGTTATGACGTAAGTCTAGATCTTAGAAAAATGAGATTGCAATCTTTGTCCCTACGATATGCCTTGAATGGTGGCTATCTTGCGGAAATGGTCATAATAGAGAGTGTGGGTGGAGAACATAAGGTTAAAATATGTGAAAACGAAGATAAGAGAAAATAAGTGAGAGTTCAACATTTTGAAAATTCTTTTATGTGATTGATTGGCCTAACTATAATTAAAAGAAAATATTCACTCTTATATATATACATAATAAGTGTATATATACATATATTGTGTATATATACATAATATATATACACATATACATATATATACATAATATATATGTATATATACATAGATGTATATATATATATATATACATTTTTTATCATCTATATGAGGTTAGGAAGTGTGTACCATCTAGTACATGTCACTTACATGTAGTAGGCATTAAAATGTCACACGTGGAGGTTGTTAAGAAAATTAAATTACATGGAATGATTCAACACTATACAAATTAACTATGTTTAAAAAATTGGAACCATATCATATAGATCATACAATATATAAATATTAATGATTTCTACAAGTTCTGCAATTTATCATTTATTGGATGATCTATGTATATTAGATTGTTGTGATTTTTGATAACATCTTATCTAAGAGGTATACATTAAATCAATAAGATTAGATTATTTTGAACAATTTTACAATCATCATAAACAAAGATGGGTACATGTAAGCTATATGTGTTAAGGTACACAGTTCTTTTAGACTATATATATACATATATATATATACATATATATATATATATATATATATATGTATATATATGTACATATATAGAATCAAGATAGAATAAACTAAAGTGTACAAATCACACCGGACACCCCAATGGTGTTTTTCTGATCTAGACATTTCATTTTGCAAATTATAAACCATTGATCTTCACTGTTATGATAATAATAGGTCACATACAAAATTTGAATTCATTTCGATGAGTGTAGTCATTCATCCAAGGATAAAAAATAGACACACATAACTAATTTTAGATATATATTTTTAAATCCGTTGATGCATGAAATATAAGTGTCCAAATCAGTTCAAATTTATTATATAGTATGTTCTTAAGATTTTTATGAAGATCAACAGATTAAATTTTAAAATTAAATGTTGGATCATGAAAAATAACTGAGGTGTATAGCGTCTCCCGTACACTTGAATGTATTCCAACATAACTATTTATCTATATATATATATATATATGTGTGTGTGTGTGTGTGTGTGTATATGTATATGTATATATATAGAGAGAGAGAAATAAGGAGAGTGAGTCACAGTAGAATACACTCTAGTGCACTGATGATATCATGCACCCCAATGATTTTCCATTATGTAATAACATTTTTGAAAATCTAAATAATTGATCTTCTAAAACAATTAATGAACAACTTATATATAACATTTGAGGTCAATTGGACACTTATAGGTTATCTATATAAAGACTAGAAAGATGATGCTCTACAAATTAGTTTGCATATCAATTTGGTTGTCATGGATATGTGATTTATAGTCATCAAGGGTTCAAAATTTGCATGTCGTCTATTTTAATTGTAACAATAATGATGAATGGTTTATGTTTTATAAATAAAAATCTAAATGGGCAAACATCACTGGGGTGTATAGTACAATATATACACTCGAGTGTATTTGAACCTAACACACTCTTTCAAGATCTTTCTCTCTGTCTATCTCCCTCTCACCACCCACAGACACTCTCTCTCTTTATATATACTAGTAAATACACACCTGCCCTTGCACGTGACAATCTAATCAAATTAAATATTTTATTATCATTTGTGAGTAATTTTATTTACAAATACAAATGTCAATATGTGTTTGTTATATATATAAATATTTTATTACATAATTTATCTTTTTGGTAGAATATAATAAGTTTACGATTGTTATATTGACAATAATCTAGTGAGATAACTACATTAAAATCAAATTTGGGAAATATTTTGGGTCCTTAAGAAGTGTTACCTTCTATTATGCACTACATTATGACAATATTATTAATGATAATTGTTAACTTCTATTAGAATTGAGGGTCAACTGGGATACCACAATTGATGTTATTTTCCTATCAAGGAAGTTATAACAAAGGAGCAAAAAAAACACAAAAAGGGAGAGAGCGGGATCACTGGAATTAATAAGGTGTTCTTGTATCAAAATGGCATGGAAGAAGAATGAATTCATCAAGAAAAATATATCATTATATGCATACTTTCATTTTACTCTTGACTTATATTTTTCTAGTTGTAGGTTATCTTTAATAGATATTCAAATGTTAATACCTAAATTGTATGACCAGAAAAAAAAGGAAAAAAAATAATATCGGTGAAATTTTGTTTGTAAGTATTTCAGAAATTAAGAAATAAAATTATGAAATCATATGTGATGTTTAAATCCATGAAGATAATTGTAAAAATTCACAATTCATTTTATAGTAGTTTTGTTTATGTTAATATATAAGGGTTGTCATTGTGTACACTTTTAAGTGTGTTTGTTATATAATGTATATTTTGGAGTAGGATCTTCCCGCTAGTATTTTGTTTGTTAATGTTTAGAAGAAGGGAAATATGAATTAGAAAAATGATCATATTTAGGATTTACTTCTATAAAATAAAATTCATAATATAATGTAATTGAATCACTAATTCTTTCGCTTAATTTTGTATCCATTATTATGTCTCTTATACAAAGAATATTATGAAACAAATATAGAATAAATTTTGTATTTATAAAATTACAAAAATTGGGAGAAAAGGTTGGATGATAGCATATGGAAATGGCTATATATTAATGAAGGGAATATTTAAGTTACTAAAATTGTGCTCATATCCCAAAAAGGTAATAAATTCTTTTCTAGTGTACACTTGATCTTTACAATATCCTTTGTTCTGCCTCATTCACTTTTAATTAGTTAGAGGTGAAAGATGTAAATTACTTATAAAAGTATTAATTTGCAAATAAAATTTTCTCAAACTCATATGAATAACTCTTTGATCATATTGATTATGTCAATTCTAAAAGTGCTAAAATGGTTCAAGGAGTTGGTCATCTTTATACTTTAAAGAGTAATAAAAACAAAGTGAAATTCTCTTTCATCATTTTGATCTATCTAGTTAAAAAAAATTTTGGAAGAACTTTCAAAGCAAACATTCCCTCATTAAAAGGTTTATGTCCAGATATACATATATATAAATAAATATAAATATATATGTGTATATCTATATATATTTCACTTTAGTAAATTCTTGTAAAACATTCATTTTTACTATATGAATATTGTCCCCTTCAATTAATAATATCCTTCCAAATAGAATTTATGATTAGAATTTATTTTCTTGCAACTACAAAATTTCTATCTAAATTTTATTTCTACCTAAATTCTATTTGAATCAAAGTAAATGTTTTTGCTTTCCCAAACCACGAGAACTAATTATAAAAAAATAAGTTTTTTCTAACCAAGTAATTTCACACCTAGACTTTTCCCCTCTAAGAAAAAGCTTTCCCATATTTAATTTAAACTTGTTTTCTTCAAGAAAAAGTCCTTCACATTTATGTTTCTATCTGTGTTAGTACTGACATCTTATACTATAAAATTGGGCAATGGACCAAATCTATATTTTCTTTGGATGTCATAGGAATTAAAACTCATAACCACACTAAGGCTTATCGATATCAAGTTGATCATTTCAACATGTCGTGAGCCTTCTTTTATAGTATACATAACAAGATTTTTCAAGTTCTTATTAATATTTTTTGGAAAGTTTGATAATGTTGTACATAT
Source organism: Alisma plantago-aquatica (assembly GCA_963693085.1). Classification (NCBI taxonomy): domain Eukaryota; kingdom Viridiplantae; phylum Streptophyta; class Magnoliopsida; order Alismatales; family Alismataceae; genus Alisma; species Alisma plantago-aquatica. The sequence continues at coordinate 1,516,650,929 of OY856409.1, forward strand.
CAAGAAAATAACTACTATGAAGAAATTTTAGTTTGTGAGTAGTTCATCAATAATGTTTTTGTATTTGTTAATGATTGAGAAATAGAACATGCATACCACAATGTTCTTATTTTGTAATACAATTCATTTTTATTAATATTTTATATAAAAAATAAAATGTGATGATAAGTATGGCTTTTTTATTGTCAAAAATAATTTCATTGACTTGTAGTCAAAATTCCTATCTAAACATCTATTTTCATTCTAATAATTAGTTAAAGAAATTTGTTTTCTCCAAAAAAATCAATAGAGTATGTTAATTTTAAACAAAGAATTTCACACCAAAACTTTTGTCCCTCTAAGAAAAATATTTCCATCCAGTTTCATTGATATATATGTAATTAGTCAAAAGTATCCTTCAAAACTTTTTTCTTCAAGTAAAATGTTTTCTATTGAATTAGTTTCTACCTATGTAAGGAGTGATAAATGCTAATATAATCTGGGTAATGGAAAAAGTCTATGTTGTGCTTTGGGTATTATCGACACTGAAAGTTAAATATACACTCAGACTTATCTATATCTAGTTGAGAATCTAAACATTATGCAACTTTCTTTTATTTATAGAACACAAGCTTTGTCTATAATCAATATGTCTTAGAAATAGTAAACATTTGTATTACTCAAGAAAATGCCATTATGAATAAATTTAAGTCTATTGGATTTTTATTAGAAAATTTATTTATATTTATAAAGCAATTAGAATGAAATAGATGACAAATGGGAAACTACCTATCTATCTTGCCCTTTTGATGGAAAAAGAAATCCTCCAAATGATTTTTTTGAATTAAACATCAATGATATTTTTCCTATAATTGTTAAAAAATATCACATGCATGTTACAATGTTATCCTTTGTTATATATTACTTTTTAATTAATATTTTATAAGAAAATTAATTCTGATAAGAAAATATTGTCATTATTTATGTCAAAAAAAATTCTTGACTTTTCTACTATGAATTAAATTGCATCTGTATGGTGTCGAATTCATAAAGCAATTCCTCTCGTTGTCCATACCCATGTAACACATCTTTTCTAAATATTTCTCACTCCATATCACTTTCCTCATACAAACCTTATCAATAAATAATTTCTAATAGTTTTTCCTACACTTTCCCCTTTCCTACCCCTTCCCCTTCACATACCTCTTTTTTCTTTCTCCATCTATTTTATCACCATGTACAAAACATAACCTTGAGTGAAGTCTTATTCTCTGAATGGTGATTACTCACTAAGTAGTCTACACGTAATATTGTTTTTTTTGTTATTTGGATTTCTTATCTCATGTATGTTCTACATTACTGGCCTCCACCAATAATAGTTTAATGTGGAGTTACTCACACTAGAGGAGGGCTTAATAGAAGATTGTATTTTTCAGTGATGCTAAATAGATTCTTTTTTTGATTGAATTTGTTCTGATACTACCATGAATAAATGTTTGATGTCATTTCACTTTGATTTCACATTCTGGGCTACATGAAGTCTTGCATGCATTGCATGTCATAATCTGTAAACAAATAATCGCTTGCATTTCACTTTGGTTTCACATTCTGATGCTACCATGAATAAGTGTTCTGATACTACCATGATTTGTTTTGATACTATCATCTCTTATTAAATTACTAAAAGCATGATTTGTGAAATTGGTTTGCATTAGTTTCTAAACAACAACCAATATAATAAAGTGACTATGATATTTTGGAATTTCTTTGTCATTAGTTTCCAAACAAACAATCAATATGATAAACTGACTTTTAGATTTGACCCCAACACAAAAAAAGCAACCCACATCTTACCTACTTACAAAGCTTTTTCTCCAAGTAATTATCAGGAAGGCCTATAATCGTTGGAGTGAGAGATATCTACCTGATTGCAGTTTTTATCTCATCCAAAAGTTGAATGTTGTGGAATATTTTTGTTTCTGGTGTGGAGTCATGTCAAATCCTGACAAGATCCAATCAAAGGAGTACAAAGGTCTTCGAATTTCATCTTATCTGCTGAACAATATTTCCAAGAAGCTAATTGAATTCTAGAATATGGAAGATGTTGACCAACACAATGGTAGACATACTATAGACAAATCATTAAAATGGTTTATAATGTGGGATTCTTCAACATCTCGTCATGAGTTGAATAGATAGAGAAGGTAGTGAATCTAGGATGGATTGAAGGATTAGGTTGGAAAAAGAGTAAATATGAATGATACCGATCATGATGTTAATGGAAGAGTGGAGAGATAAAGGGGTGTAAGGGTAGATGAAAGTGGTCATCCTGGTTAGTTAGATAAAATCGTGGAAGTACCTTTACACCCTCTAATTTCTACTTTGACTAATTAATAAAACAAAACAACATTAATCATGTGGTGATAAGTAAACTGATAGAAAAAAATGTGGGAGATGTTTGAGATGTTCAGTTAGCGAAGAGATGGGGTATGCTTATTACTGAGTGGAGAATGTAGTGTGATAGAAAAGATAAAATAGGTAATGTACAAGTGAGAGAGAGGAAAAAGATAATAAAAATAGGAAAATAGAAGAGAAAAATTGGGAGAAGAGAGAGAAGCAGGAGAACACAATATTACAAAGTAATATGTTCTGATTGGCAGAAAGTGTTAGAGATCCAAAAATGGATTTGACCTAAAGTTTCTGGGTATGTTCGACCAAAGATTTTACCCACCCACCCGCAATTGGACGGAAAAATCTCTCTTTGATCATCCTACTATGTCATGTGTTTGTTATTAGTTAAAAAAAACTCCCTCTTTTTATAGTAATATATACATACACACACACATGCACGAACACACGAACGCACACATGCACACATACACACACACACACACACACACACACATATATATATATATATATATATATATATATATATCTATATATATATAGTTCACTGCTATACTATAAATTAGGAAGGTCCTCAAAAAAGAATAGAAACTCACCATAGAATGTTTGGTGGTTGCACATACAACACAATATGAATGTGCATATTCTCTGAGAATGAGTTCTACAATGTTTTGCATAAAAAGTAATGTGTATTGGCTCTTTTGCAAAACAAAGAATTCACACAATACAATAATGCGAGATTTTCCATCATGTATTTTTTTTTGAAAATATAAACCGATGATCTTTTTAAAAAATTCATCAACAACTTACATATAAAATTTGAGGTCACTTGGATACTTATAGGTTACTATATCATGATAGAAAAGATGATGTTCTTCAAATTAGTTTTGTGCATCAATTTTATTGTCAAGGATAAGTGACTTACACTCATCAGGATTTGAAATTTTATATGTGGTTTATTTCTGGTGTAACAATAAAGATGAACGTTTACTTTTTACAAATAAATAATCTAAATGAGCAAACATCATTGCAGTGTATAATGTGATCTGTACACTTGAGTGTATTCTAACCTAACATGCTCAATCTCAGTCCATCTCTCTCTGACGGACACACTCTCTCTCTCCCTCTCTCTCTCTCTCTCTCTCTCTCTCTCTCTATATATATATATATATATATATATATATATATATGTATATATATGTATATATATACCTTATTCACTACTGCACTATAAATTAGGTTGGTCCTTAAAAAGAATAGAAACCCATGACATAATATTTTGTGGTTGCATATCCAACACAATATGCATGTGATTTTTTTTTTAATAGTGAGTTCTAAAGTGTTTTGCATCAAAGGGATACATTGTATTGGCTCTTTGACATAACAAAGAATTCACACAACACATTAATGCCAGATTAATTAGAAGCACTTATGTACAAACTAAAAACTCCCATTGCATAAAAGATAACATGTCGGGTGATTTTTAGGTGATTACCTAGCCAACCAACTTCACGACTCTAGTACAAAATTATTGAATGTGTACAATCATTAAGAGTGAGTTTTCCAGGCTAATCTGGTAGGGTATTGACATTCATGTCATATGAAACAATTTTTGTAAAATTTGGTTTAGATGCCTGTATTGGATATACTAAAATATAAATAGTTTCTTCAATCTCATATCATAGAAATAATTGTTGGTATGTATGCCTAGAGATCCAAACATATGATGATTGTATTGGGGCATTAGATACCTGATTTGGTAATCATAAAGATACTTTTTTCTATCATGTTTGTATCAATCATGAGATGATGACACATATATAATAGATGTCTAAAGAATGATGTTACTCGATGACATATGTCTTCAGGTCGAGGACCTGAACAATGAGATCATATGTATGATAAGAGTACATAAATTCTTGTGATGTCCCTAGTCATATATTACTATGGAAGAAAAACAAACAAAAGTGATACATAAGTTTAGAGTGTGTGTTGACTAATGACATAGTCTCATTAGTCATGATGTGTGATATCAAGTCAAATACACATGTACTTGTTATAGAACAATTTACCAGATAGACCCACCTCGAGAGTGATACATGGAGACCATTGTATGGTACTCAGAATCAACTCTCATAGTAATTGTGGTAATTGTTATTCTTAGACCTAAAATCACTAAACTCATTACATGTTGTTCAATGTACTCAGACACCATCCAATGTGACCTTGAATAAGGGTTTCTATAAAGGTGATGCTCATGTACTTTGAGATACATGGGGATTGAGTGTGAGTTATGTAGATGGGATTTTTCCCTCCTATAGGAGATTGATATTCAGGTCGCTTGATAAGAGATATTGAGAAATGTGTGATCATACTCATGTATCTCAATATATCATATGGACAAGTGAAAAGACCATTTCACTTAGGAAAAGACCATTTCAAGAGTGAAAGGATTGATTCATCATCTAGATTCTCTAGTTCAATGATCAATTTGAATTGATCAACGATTGGTAATGGTGTCCTAATTATGCATTAAAGGAATATTGAATGCCAATATGTTTGCAAACAAAAAAATACTGAACTGACTGAGTCAAAGGTTTAAAATGACCAGTTCAATCATGAACCAAAAAGTTGGGCAATGAACTGACTGGTTTGCCATTCATAGGTTCCAAAAAATTATGAAAAGTTGTCTCTTGAACTCTGAGATTGGCTGGAAACTCTGACCTTGACCCTCCTACAAATAGAGGGGTATGGGGGCTTCCTAAACACATCAATAAGCTCTGACAATTGTTGTCCTCTCTGGTTGAGGTAACCAAGGGTTTCTGAACAAGTCCTACCCATCAAAGGGAGGGATAGAAAGGGAGAGATAATTGTGGGTGCAAAACAACACTAGCATGTTGATGTTTGAAGGGACAACTCCTTCCAATTAATGTTGGTAGCAGACAATGTGGTGTTTCTAGTGGTCCACGTGGACTACTCTATAGTGAAGAGGCACTTTCCGTTCTAAGAGGACACACTCAACCGTTGTGCATAGTGATCAACTAAAAGGACGCCACCAACATCCGTCCATGTGCAACTTGAGAAAGAAGCATGATGCAACAAGAGTTGTTACTGGACTTGTTCCAGGACCAGATATATCTCTTGCTATCATCTTTCCTAGATATATTGTAACTGACATGATTTTCTAGTTAGGAAATCAAGTATTAAATTTTTTTATTTCTACTATCTTATTTTTTGCCCCAATTTCCCAATAGTAGTATCAAAGCCATGTCAATTTACGGTGTATCTAAATTTTAATTGATGTGATTGGATTTTTTTTATTGCACATCGTGTAAATATTTAACTAGTTAATGTGCATATCTGATTAAATACCACATACAATTCCACAAACTAATATATATATGATGTGATATATGTGAAATTTACATGCATCACCCTAAAAGTTAGCTTTGATGGTGGATGTAAAGCATCGTTATGGCCAATAACCTCATAGATCTTTGTGCTTGGTTGGATGGTTGTTTTTATTGTATATATCTTTGTTTGCATATTGAGCCTCTCTCTCCTTTTCTATATATAAAAATATTAATTCTTTCCTTACTATGCTACCCTCAAATGTAACTCAAGATTTTTATTTTACAGTGTAATATGTTGAATAGGAATGGAATAGTTGGTTATTTCTTTGGATGGAAAAGAAGATTCTCTACACTAAATGAAATGATTGGCTGACAAGGCAAACCAATTGACTGTAGGATCGAGGAGAACAACTGATCGGAGGATGAACCGATCAACTTGTAGCCCAACTGATCGGTTGGAGGAGTCCAAAAATTGTTTGGACCCAAGACGAGATGACTATTTCAAAAGTCCAACTGATCAACTAGGAAACCAACAGATCGGTTCTAGAGTTAAACTGATCAACGTAGATTGGTTCCATTGTAGATCTTCATCAACAACAGGTTCATATATATGATGTGAACCTTATGTGGTTGTAATTCCTTGTGGATCCATGGAATTGTAGTAGTATGGCCATAACCATCACTTGTGTTTCATAACTGCATGTTTCTCGCTTGTGTTTTTTTCATGTATATGATACATACAAAAAATGTGGTGATCATATATGTACATGTATTGTATAAAGATAAAATCCCTCAATCCAATATTAACTTTTAGACGCTTTCCATAAAAAATACACATGAAAAGTGTGATCGACTAAGCATCGGCACACCAAGTATGGTGCATTATCCATCTCGTGGAAGTGTGAGGATAGTTATGTGGGTCTACCAAGCAAGGTGCATCACTATCGTGATGGCTTTTGGGTCAAGCTTAACTAGGTGACCTTAATGGGATTAGACCTAGAAGCATACATATGACTATGGAATAGATTTGTGCATATCATCTATTCAAGAATTACATGAGATGCAATTGACAAACATTGTCTACCTTTATAATTAATTATGGTCATTGGCGTTGGCTGCGTAATACCTCAATTGTTGTGGGTCTTGGCACACTAGAAGATTCACTGAAAGCTTCCAAATAAATAAATGAAGGTTATCAATTTGAATAAAATGGTGGGAGAAATAATTAATTAAATGCCTAACTAATATAGTCTATGTTATAAATTCAAATTTAACAAATATGTGTAATAAATTACAAATTTCTTTTGTAGAAACAAATGTCAGACAAATAATTTTTTGGATTTGTTCTTTAGAAGAACAAACTAAATGAGACAAATTCCATGGCTTGTTCTGGAATTGAGAACAGTTCTCAAAGTTGAGCATAAGCTCTATGTCCTGGATACACCAGTACTAGAGGAACCTACTCTTGATGTGCCTAGGGTTAAGGTGGATGCTTATTGGAAGCATGCCAATAATGCCTATTAAGAACCTTATGCTATGTTGTATGAACTATGAGTTAAATGAGAAGCATGAAGACATGATAATTCCAGAGATTGTCACACATTTTAAGAAAGGTACAACATCTTGAAGGTGTTGTTTGAGTGCAAGATGATAAAAATAGATCTAGTAGATCCTCATGTTATCAATATGATTGGGCATGTGGAACATCTAGATGGATTGGGATTCCCTTTGAGCCAAGAGTTGGCCATGGATATGATTCCACAATTGTTTCTTGAATCATATATACATTTTATCTATGTTACTACTTGAGTAACGTGGCTAAAACACTATAAAAATTACTTGGCCTGTTGATAAATGTTGAAGAAAGAATGAAAAATAGCAAACTTGTGATGATGATTAATAGATTGAAGTCCAATGACAAGGGTAAGGCCAAGAAGAGTTTTGAGGATAATTTGAAGTCAAAGACTTCTGCACTCAAAAATGAAGAGGAAGGTAAGTGCAAAATAAATCTTCCCTTTGCACTTAAAGGAGCTCATAAGGAAGAAGAAAGAGATACAAATTTCCACTTTAGAACCCAAGAATAAGTAAGCTAGAACTGAGCAGAGAAAGAGTTGCTACCACTACAGTTGGAATATGTCACTCAGGTACTAGGGATATAATATAATTAGTAAATTGCTATTATGTACCTACCATGAATGAAAATCATCATGTATCTTGTATGGAAAAGAATAATAAGAATATTTTTGATGTTTTGCATTCAAAGATAAGATGTTTTATGGAAGTGTCCCAATGTATCATAGTTTATACATGATAGCTCTAGAGACAATTTTATATACTAAATAAACCAATGCCTCAAACAATGAATACCGATAGAATTTTTGTCTAGAGAACAAAAAGGAGAAATGCATTTCTAGAAATCCATAATGACAGTTGTCTAGAATATTTTGGTTATTGAAATAATAGAGATATGAGTGGGATAGCGAGTATTCTATTAGGGCTCATACATAGTGATGTATGTAGATCTTCTAGAATAAATACTAAACGTGGTTAATAATACCTCATTATATTTACTGATCATCTCAGTAGATATGGTACATTGTATTTAATGAAATACAAGTCTAAATCTTGTCAAGTGTTCAAGGCGATCATGAATGAAATACATAACCCACTTGGTATTAGTATTAAAACACTTTGATATGATTGATATGGAAATATTTTAACCAAGAGTTTGTGGACCTTCTGGGAGAACCTAATAATGTATTATGATGAAATCCACCTAAAACACAATGATAATGTATCAGAATGAAGGTGTCACACCCTATTAGTCATGGTGTGATTAGTGTGAAATCTTGATAATCTTCCATTCCTTTTTGAGAACATGATTTAAACATGTGTTGTCTAAAATGGTTCTAAAGACCATATGAGATATGGCATGGGAGATGTCTTGGTATGTCTTTATTAAGGATTAGGATTCAAAACTTTTATAAGAAAATAGTTTCTTGAAAAGCTTTATCCATAAATCTCATGAATGTTATTTTGTTGAATACTAATTTTATATACGATTCCAACAATTAAAGTGTTTTTTTGCCATGATGGCTGAATTTCACAAAGGAACATAATTCCAAAGGAATCAGTGGGAGAAAAGTAGAACTTGAAATGTTTGAGACCAACAAGAAAACATTGAAAAACCTAGAGAGGTGCAATAGGGAAGAATCACAAGTTTTTATGGAATCTCAAGTTTCTTATGTAACACAGAGCCTCATAGATCTAATAGAAAACACCTTTTGTTTGAAAGATTATGATATCTTATAACTCAAAAGGCAGTGAGTTGATCATAGATGATTGGTCAACAACCTACCTAGAAACTATTGAGTGACTAGAGTCTGAGAAATGGCTTGAGGCCATGAGATCCAAGATGGAGTCCTGCCCAACAAGTTATAAACTTATTGAATCCACTTGAAGTAGGGAGACTCTTAAGGTGCATTTTTTTCTTTGAGAAAAGACTAACATGGATGGCCGTGAACACACATATAAGAGTGTATTGGTTGTAAAAGGTTTCAAACAAGTTCAAGGTATTAAACATAAAGGAATATTTTCACTAGTTGCCATGGTTGAATCCATTAGGATCATGATTGCCTTTGTATCTTCGTATGACTATAAGACTTGGCTAAATGGATGTTAAAACTGCATTCCCTAATAGGAATAACTGAGAGGATGCATATGCCACTCAACCTGAAGGTTTTATGAATTCAATATTGCAAATAAAGTCTGTAAGCTACAAAGCTAACTCCATTGATTGAAGCAACCATCTCAGAGCTGGAATCTTCTATTTGACAAGATAGTAAAAAAGTTTGACCTGAGTCAAAATTAAGGGGAAATCTACGATTACAAGAATTTATTGGGAGCATATTGATATTCCACATAATGATAGGGAATCTCATACTTATTCTATAAATACTAAAACATGAAAAGGAAGTACTTTCTCTATTAAGGGTTTAGGTGAAGCATCCTATATGATAGAAATCAAGATGTATAGAGATGCATATAGAAAGCGTCTTGACCTAAGGAAGATACATTGGCAAGATGTTGAAGGGATTCAACATGCATGACTCAATGAGAGAAAACTTATCCATGTTCCATGGAGTTAATCTCTTAGGAGCCTAGGGTCCATGTTCTTGTGAAGAAAAGGAACAAATGGATAGATTTCATATGCATTCACAATTGGATCTATCATGAATGCAATGTTATGTACTTATACCTCATTTGTATTGGATTTGACCAATGGATATTGTCAGGTAGCAGTGAATGTCTCTAAACTACTATAAAGAACATCCTTATGTACTTGATTAGAGCTAATAGGATTGGTTCCTTGATTATGGTAATAAGGAAAAGTTGGGTGTAAATGGTTACACCAATTCAAGCATCCAAAATGACAAATAAAATTAATGATCACAATCTAGGTCTGTTTGATCTTAAAATAATATTGTAAGATGAAAAGGTTTTGAGCAATAGACAATTGTTTATTCTACAATAGAATTCGAGTATCTTTGGATTTATGAACACAACAAAGGATATCATATGGATCAAGAAGTTCATATAGATAAACTTATGTTATTTCTTACCATTGATGATGCAATTGTGACAAAAATAGAGCTGCTAGATAGGAAAAGAATCTCAAGTAGCATACCACGACACTTCCATCTCATATGAGAGATCCTACACAAGGATATGTGAAAACTGGAAAAATATTAACTTGAGGAAAATGCTTCTATCATGCTATGAAGGCACTTCCGTAGCAGAACCATAATGGACATGTTAATATCACTTGGAACAAGATTCATGGGTGATTGGATCTAAGTACAAGTGGGAGTTTATTGGTATGTATGCCTAGAGATATAATTATATAATGATTGTATTGGGGAATTAGATACCTGATTTGATAATCATAATAGTATTTTTGTATGTCATTTTTTTATCAATCATGAGATAATGACACATATGTAATAGGTGTAAAACCCCTGACTTGGCTTTTGAGCTAACCTGGTTTTCTTTGCTTGATTATATGCTTTAACCTTAATCTAATCTCTTCATATGCCTTAATAACATGTGACATATCTATGTTTGAAATTTTCTCCAATTTGGTTGACGTTTGAACCATGTTTACTTATTTTGGACCAAATTGCAAGTTACCGATGTTGAGGGGTTATCTTACAATTTGTCACATGTACAATATGTTTCTTGTGCCTTAGCATCATGAGAGAAGAGATTATATTGAGGGGTGCCTTGCTTGGACCATGGTTTATGATGTAACATTACATAGTGTGATCAAGGTTTTTATGGTTTGCCTTATTACTGAGTATCAACCTTGGTAGGGTTTGTGTCTGTTGTGACCACAATACCACTCTTGGATGAGTGTTGTACTTCAAAACTTATCGTAGTTGTTATTTTCTTCAACCTTGGTGACCTAAGAGAGTTTTGGTCGATGAGGGTTGTCTTCTAGTGGATTCTTTGAACAACATTTAGTGGGTGACCTAATGTTGTGGTCGCTACATTGTCTACCTTGGTATGTTTCACCAGTGGCATGAGATGCAGATGACCTAGGTGGTCAATACACTCCGTAGGTTATATCATCCTTTGATATGTTTTAAGTGGTTTCATGACTATTCCCTTAGTGGACAAGTGTCCTTTTGATTATCTCTTATGTTGACACCTCATAACTCCCTTGATTCACTTCTACCTTTAGTATATAACCCCTCTCCTTCTCATGCAAGTATACTTTTCAGACCTAGTCTTTATCTTCCCCCTTGAGTTCATCCTTGGATCTTGTTTGAGCAAAAAAGGACTAATCTTGGAGCTTGAGTGGCCGATTAACATTGCATGTGGCGATCTAGGGCTTGATCATCTCCTTTTTGGTGATCTTTGGTGATCTCCTTCCTTGGTAAGTGGTTTTGAACCCTTGATCTTGTTTTCTTTTGCACCCTACCCATTCCTTCTAAGAAATGAGACTATGGTGGAACCATGATAACTATTTTGAAGATATTGTCTTCACAAAGGTCAGAGAGTATATATGGTTTGACCATAATGGTACCTATGTGAGAAGAAGCACTCTTCTTTCTTCTTCTTGTTCGGCCTAGGGTTTTCACCCTCTTCTTTGAGATTTCCTTTGACCATGGTGTTCTTCTCTTCTGAGGTGACATTCTGGCGGTGGATTTGATCTATTTGAAGCTTTTTGTTCACTCTTGGATCTTGTGGTTGTGGATCTTGATTCTCTATAAAGAAGGTTATATAACTCTTTTATCTCTTCTAGTATTTGCACCATAATCTTATTTGCATGTTCTTGTTTTCATCTATAAACATGATAGCAAGCTTCTTGATGATGGGGTAATGATGTAGGGTTTATGACTGTGTAGTATTCTTATATAGTTTGCTCTCTTTACTAAACCCCAATTTCATGTGCCCATTTTCTAAGTGATGTTGAGGTGTAGTTGTTACATGCATAATGATCCTCAGTTTTATCAGCATGTTACGGTTCAACTGTTATGTTTTACTTATGGTTTTGAAATGGTTTCATATGTGTTGTAGTTTGGTATTCTCTCTCCTAATGTGGTTTCACTTATTGATCTTCATGGTGATTGTTTGTAGGGTTAGATGTTCTTACATCTATGAGTTTTGGACATGGTGACGCTTGGTCTTCTTAGGGTGGGACATCTATTTTGACTAAAAGATGTTTCCCTTGGGGCCTTGGTCGATAATCATGTTTAGTTCATGTGTTTTGGTGGTTACCTATGTCATTGTTTTGGATTACGTGCAATAGTGTGTGTCGATCGAAGTGACTTTGTTTAGGTCAATACCTTGTTGGCTTTGTTGCGGTAGAAAAACATTGGATTGAACTGGTTAATGTGTGTTATGTGAAGTGTAGAGGGTACTACATTAGTTTGGTTTTGGTTTGGTTGTTTTACAATTTTGAGTACAATGTAGTGTTTCTTGTTTGGTTGCCGCTCAAGTTTGATTGTGTTGTGGTCGAAGGACTTTAGTCCTTGGGTGAAGATTTGTATCAGTCGCAACTAGGGATGTCACCTATGCTCATGGTTTATATCCAGACCCAAGAACTTCGGTATCTACCCTATGCTTGTTAACCCCAATCGATGACAACACATACCTTGAAGGATGGTCGACACACATACATGGGTACATGGGCACTATAAACATAGTAAGATTGCCACACATGTACATGTAAGTGATGGTTGATACTTAGTGATGTTTGGATGGTTTATTAATCACCTTAATGAAGAGACAAACCCTAATGTGTTCCAAGGAAGTGGGAGATGATGTATCTAGGGCTTGGTGGTTGAATGATAGTACAAAACCCTAATCAGCTATGTGTGTGAAATTCTAACCCTAATTCTATGATATGCTATACTTGTTGAGTTTATTTGGATGAATATCATGTGATTATATTTTCTCTCTCCTACATGTGCAATACTAACCATGGAGGTGAGATGGTTTTCATAGTTTGTGAAAGCTATGGTGATACTTATATGAGATATGGGGATGGCTATGAATCTTTATGAGGCATGTTGAGATGATGATATGATACATGAATTGTGTGTTGGTCTTACGACATGGAAGAAGCTTAATGCCTAGTGTGAGGTGTTATCCTCCAGTGATGTGATGAGGGATTAATATACCAAAGTAGTACAATTATGGTGATCGCCTCATATGGTTGTGTGATATGTTTATGACCTCGAATGGAAGTGATATCAAGTGATAAAGTGACAAATTTGCACCTTATACATTTCAGTTCTTCTGAATTTGTATTATCCTCTTATCTTTGTAGAATTTTCTTAGGCTTTATAAGTTGTATCTTTATTGATGCTAAAAGATACTCAATTGTCCCAACTGTGGCATACAACTCATAAAAACATAATTAACTAATGCGGAAGAGTTCGTCAAGCAGCGGATTAGCGAAAATCACTAAAAATTAAAACTTTTTGCAAAGAGATCCATTCTCAGGAAAACCCTTTCATTCAGAACCAAAGTAAAACCTTACATCCTGGTTCATATATATACATCTCATGTACTTTTTTTTCTCGAGGAATACAAACATTAACTACTCTGTCTTAACTGTACACAAGTAGTATAAAACCCTCGAGACACTAAACCAAAATCTCGATATCACTAACTACTACTCCGAGGACCTAAGAGTACAGAGACGACACATAGGACTCTATATACATCTGAACATGACATGACAGCCAATGTCTCCACCTGAGACTTCACTGTTGTCCCTACTACTGTTGCTGTCCTTCACCTACTGAAGGGTTCCTGTCTCTTCGTCTGCGTCCACTAAAAAAAATGTGGTTCCCACGGGGGTGAGACAATTATAAAAATTGCCCCAGCGAGAGATATAACTCTCCGCCAGTAACATTGTTATTGCAACTTAAGAAGATAAATATGAATAGAGAAATCATATTTATTTGACAGTAAATAATTTAATGTCTACAGATTAGAACATCATTCTATATCAGAAGCATTGCAGTTAAAATAAAATCAACATATCATTTATCCTTTAAGGAATATGAAGAACATGTATAACATCTATTCAAACTACAGGATCATTACCACTGCATTAACTCTCTTCAGGCTTAGATCATATATTTAAATCCTGGCATTATCATTGTGGAGTCGTGGCCCGTAGCCATACTCTTTTCATAAAGTGTTGGGATCTTAATCCCTCAATTCACCACTGGAAATTCTTATCTTTTCACAATTTCAATACACTAACCATGTGATTCTGGGTAATTAAACCCTTAGCTCATCACCTGAGCATTGTTACCACATTCTCAAGTAACTAACACCTTTAGGTCATCTGACCAAGATAAGTGTGATACTTGATGCCCATTAACTCTCTTGCTACCTCTTATCAGATAACAAGATATATGATGGCACATAAGGCCCAATAATCAAATACAGATTAATAACACATCATAGCTCATACCTGGCTATGCTCATCATCTTATGATACCTGCATGGTTAGCACATATGATAGCAACACATCAATTATCTATCAACACCATGCAAAAACAATGTATTAATAATTTCAAGGGTATTATCCTTAATCCTTTACCAGGATTAGGATTTCCATCACACATCTCATGTATCATTCATCCAATTATATTGGATTTATAACACAACAAGGTATACCTGTATTTGGGATGTTGGATATGATATCTATCATATCTTGATGTATCACTTCCCTCAACACCATTAACTTTCTTGAGTCCATATACTTAGCTAGTATTAGGGTATTACCAATCCTAATACTTTATGCACCAGCTCATCACATTCATCATGTAAAGTAGTGATCAATAGTCACTCACTTGGAATATAAAACTAATGCCAATACTATGGATTCATCCATAAGTCAAGAATTAACAAAAAGACCATCATAGGTTCTCTTCAAAACAAACTCTAAATCAAACATATAGTACCACGGCCGTGCAACCAAAAACGGTCGTGCCAAGGGAAGCTACCACGGCCGTGCTACCTTGCACGGTCATGCAAAGGAAAAATACCACGGCCGTGCTACCTAACACGGCCGTGCTACATGAGTTCACCTCTTGAATCATATTTAAGTATGAATTCTATTCTTTTATTAGGGTATTATGGTTCCACATACCATTTCCCTTCATTGGAATAGGGATTGCATATAGTATCACCCTTCATTAGGGTTTCATATCACATTGCCCATAATTAGGGTTTATTAATCATTTCCAATTAGGGTTTCTCATAGAATCACCCTCAATTAGGGCTTCACATGGATACACCTTCAATTAGGGTTTCATATGGATGCCTCCTCAACTAGGGTCTCACATGGATGCACCCTCAACTAGGGTTTCACATGGATGCACCCTCAACTAGGATTTGAGTTCAATAACCCTGTCAATTAGGGTTTATGTTCATATTTAGAGTTTCATGATCTCTTTCCTTAAGGATCATAACCCTTAATCACCTCATTAATCATATTCATGTATGAATTCATGCTATCAACTTCTTAACTTGATTAGGTCATATCAACTCTTCAGTCGAGTACATACACTACTACATAACCGACCTTTAGTGTCGGTTATTTAAGGCCTGTAGTGTCGGTTTCTAAGCGACACCTATGTGAGCGACGCTAAAAGCCCAGCAGTTAAGCGTCAGTTCAAATACCGATGCCAAAAACCTTCGCGTGCCACCGAAAATGCGCCAACAGGGGACTATGGGCGTCGATTATTAGTTAAGTAACCGACGCCATATACCTTCGCGCCACAGAAAGGGCGCCATCTTGGGCACTATGGGCATCGGTTATTAGTAAGAAACCGACGCCATATACCTTCGCGCCACAGAAAGGGTGCCATCTATGTGTGTCGGTTGTTAGTTAAGAAACCGACGCCATATCTATATGTGTCGGTTGTTAGTCAAATAACCGACGCCTTTTTTTTTGTATCAGTCTGCAGACCTGCTGTATGGCTGGTCGCAGGATGAGAAACCTGCAGTTCAGTTATGAACTACAGGTTTTACGACATCCATTGATATCAGCCAACAACAGGCCACAAACCTGCAAAATTAACAACAAATATATTCACACATACATTTAGCAATGCAACCTGCAGTTACATTTGATTTTCACACATTTAAAAACATTCATGTAGCTAACAATCTGTAGTTCCATTCATTTTCACATTCACACATGTAGAAACATTCATATAGCAACCAAAAATTTCATTCATTCACTCAGACACATGTAGAAACATCCAGACATGTAGGAACATTCACACATATATTATAATTCAGAAATTCATTTACAAAATATCATTCTTTAGTTATTATTCGCTATCAACATCCCAATTATATTTTAAAACCCCCACTACTTGTATGGTTGTTTCCCATTCTTCTCTTACTTCATTTAATTCTCCCATCGTATAGGGAGCATGTACATCTGGTAAGGCCTTTCCTGTAGTGTGGTCAGTTTTAAACACCTGTAAAGAGAATGATGTATATATATAATTAATGAGCTATAAATAAGATTGATATATTTCATATTATCTAATGAGACTATATAATACCTCAGCAATATGTCCAGTGCGGCATATTTGATAATCATGTGCATAAATTGCATCACATAGTATCCACATGCCCATCTGTTGTCTTGTGTAGCACACTATAAATTCAAACATACAAAATATTAAAAAATACAACTAATTAAGCACTGTTCACATAAATCATATATACATATATTGCAGTCGGGAACTTACGTTCACGTTCTTCCAAATTATTGGCTGGTTCTTTTTCGTGGGGACCTTTCCAAATTACGTTCTCCTTTCTAGACAATGTGTAACAAGCGGGAGGTAAGTATGTTCTCTGATTTCCCATTTCACGAAATTATGTTAATTCTGACCTTATTCCCATTTCACATAGGTCCAGTCTGGATTTTATCCCATCTTTAGTCTTACCTGGTATATTCAACAAAGTACCAATGACACTATCACAGACATTTTTCTCAACGTGCATGACATCGATACAATGCCTGACTGTTAATGAACTCCAATAAGGAAGATCCCAAAATATTGACTTCTTCTTGAATAAAGATTTGTCACTCCGTGTGGCCATAGTACATTGTGATCTCTTACCAAATTCATTGACAAAGTCTTTTACTCTTTCATAAACAACCTCCCCTGGTATAGGTTTAGGTGCACTCCGTTCCTCATTCAATCCATTGAATGCTTTGCACTTCCTACGATACGGATGGAATTTTGTAAGAAACCTTCGATGACTGAGATTTACAGTCTTACCGCCATGTTTTAGTCTTGTTGAATCATAGTTCTCTTCACATATAGGACACGCTTTAGCTCCTTTGACACTATATCCAGACAAATTCCCATATGCTGGAAAGTCATTAATATTGTAAAACAACATAGCATGCAAACGAAATGTCTCTCTTGACGAAGCATCATAGGTCATCACACCTTCACCCCAGAGTTTCTTTAAGTCATCAATCAGAGGTTCAAGATAAACATCGATGTCATTTCCAGGTTGTTTAGGGCCCGATATCAACAACGACAGCATTACATACTTATTTTTCATACACATCCAGGGAGGAAGATTGTATATAACAAGCATGACTGGCCAAGTGCTATGTTGGCTGCTCAATGTCTCGTACGGATTCATCCCATCTGTACAAAGCCCAAGTCTTAGATTCCTGACTTCTTCACCAAATTCAGGGTACAATAGATCAATCTTCTTCCACTGTGGGGAATCAGACGCATGTCGTAGGATCCCATCATTATTTTTCTTAACATCTGCATGCCACATCAAATTCTTCGCATCTATCAGATTGGCAAACAAGCGTTGAAACCGTGATATTATAGGTAGATACCACATCACCTTTGCAGGAGAACTAGTTTTGGACTCCCCTGAAGTCGTCAATTTATACTGTGACGCACCACATTTTGGACAATCTTTCAAATCCACATAGTCCTTTTGAAATAATACACAATCATTCGGGCATGCGTGTATCTTCAATGCATCCATTCCTTTCATTTCTGTCAACAAAGACAACAATGACGTGAAGCTTTTGTCGCTCCATCTATTGTTAGCTTTCAGCTTATACAATCTCAACACAACGCTAAGCTTCGTAAACTTAGTACAACCTGTGTATAACGATATCTCAGCATCATGCACAATATTTCTAAAAATGGGAGGTGGATCTGTGTACTCTACCCCACAACTATCAAGCATCACATCAACGATGTCTACTGGAACTGGTTCATTCACATCTACGTCATCGTAGGCAATTTCTTCTTCCACACAAGCACTGCTATCGACATCCACTGGTTTCGGGTTTGAAATCTCTCCATGCCAGTGCCATTCTGTATAGCCTTGTATAATTCCGTTGCACATGACATGACTTTTTATTTCGTCACCAGTGTTGACTTTCAAGTTGTTACCGCAATGCCTACATGGACTGTAGAACCTATCTATAGGTTGTTTCCTATGTTCCTCGGCAAATCTAATAAACTGGTCAAGACCAGAAATAAACTCTGGGGTGCAGCGATTGCGAATGGACATCCATTTATGATCAAAGAGAAAACAAGTATATATTACAACAAGATTAGGGTCTAGGGTTAACAGATTATCATTTTTGCATGGTTAAAACTTTAGGCCAACAAATACATGTGTTTTCATTCTTATATATAATAAATGTGTACCACCTATCCCATTCTTGAACACCTAATCTCACTAGTAAGTGTATAATGTGTAATGGGTTTTTGAGAAAATTTCGGCAGCATTTCCCCACTGTTCTCCAAGTACATATGTACTTAGAGAACAAACGGGGAAATGCTACCAAACTTTTCTCAAAAACCCAATACACATTATACACTTACATCCTAAGTGAGATTAGGTGTTCAACAACAGTCCCAAACCGGGGACTATCCAAGATTTACTCCTAATGAGTAAATCTTGGACGGGTTTCTAGGCCAACAAATACATGTACTGTCATTCTTATATACAATAAATGTGTACCACCTATCCCATTCTTGAACACCTAATCTCACTAGTAAGTGTATAATGTGTATTGGGTTTTCAAGAAATTTTCGGCAGCATTTCCCCACTGTTCTCCAAGTACATATGTACTTAGAGAACAAACAGGGAAATGCTATCAAAATTTTATTGAAAATCTAATACACATTATACACTTACATCCTAAGTGAGATTAGGTGTTCAAGAACAGTCCCAAACCGGGGACTATCCAAGATTTACTCCTAATGAGTAAATCTTGGATGGGTTTCTAGGCCAACAAATAATGTGTTGTCATTCTTATACCTAAAATCCTAGTTTTTCAAGTTAGGGTGATTATTGATGTCTTTAAAAACATGATTGGCAATTTTGGGAAAAGTTCATCATTTACATTCCAAGCATGTCACATGTGTGCATTACAGTTCATCATTAATCAAAAGAAGGGTGATTAGGATTCTCACCAAGAATATAGCTAAATTATTAAACAATGATTATAGCTAAACTATTAAACAATAGACTTGCCACACATAAAACACCCTATATATACAACTATAAAACAAAAAAGTATTAAGTATATATATATGCATGATACAATAACTATTTTGCATCACATTACAAC
This sequence comes from Alisma plantago-aquatica, assembly GCA_963693085.1. NCBI lineage: Eukaryota > Viridiplantae > Streptophyta > Magnoliopsida > Alismatales > Alismataceae > Alisma > Alisma plantago-aquatica. The sequence continues at coordinate 1,516,670,849 of OY856409.1, forward strand.
AGACTTATCATTGATACCTTACTAACTTATTGCTACATTTACATATCATCACTTGATACATACATCAATATGTGTATGAGCAGGTAGGCACCTTGAGAGAAGTAAATAAATTAAAAAAAAAATGCAGGGCAGGCTAGGGCGGGCAGGCAGAGAAGACGAGCAGAGGAAGAAGAAGAAGGCAGGCTAGGGCTAGGGCGGGCACCTTGAGGAGCAGCGGCCGGTCCTAGCAGCTGCCGGCGGCGAGGAGGAGCGGCGGAGAGGGCGGCGAGGAGAGGAGAGGAGAGGAGCGGCCGGTCCTAGCTGCTACCGGCGACGGCGGAGAGGGCGGCGGGCGGGCGGGCGGGCGGCGACAGCTGCTCGGTCCACCGACGGCGACGACGGGCGAAGGAAGGAGAGGCGGCGACGGGCAGGGAGGGGCGGCGGCGACGGGCAGGGAGGGGCGGCGGCGGCGGCAGGGAGCAGCAACAAATCATCGGAGGTTAGGGAAATCGATCGGGAATGAAATAGGGAAAGGAGAAGAATCGGTCGCTGGTGAGCTATTAAGTTCACATAAGTGTCGGTTATTTAATAAAACCGACAACTAAACCTATACTGTCGGTTATTTAGTTAAGAACCGACAACTATACTAAGTGTCGTTTATTTAAAAAAACCGAAAAATAATGAAATGTGTCGGTTATTTAGTTACGAACCGACACCATATGTAAAATTTTGGAGCCAATTTTTTCGCTGGAATTTTGGGTTTGGTGGTTGAGTTTAGCTGTCGGTTGTTTATTAACTAACTGACACTTATTAAAAGCGGTACCCGTGTCTGGTCGACCTTCGCAGATGGGATGTCGGTTTATGTTATCAACCGACACTGTAGACATTAGGTGTCGGTTTTTGTATAAAACCGACACCTTGAAAAGTGTCTTTATAAGCCATTTCTGTAGTAGTGATACAACTATGATTAACATAGTGTATAAAGTCTTTGATCCTATAAGCCATTAGGGATTCATCCATTAATTGGCACTTAATCACTTAGATACTATTAGGGTTTCAACCTTTGTACCTTCATTGATTACCATTACTAGTCATCATTGGATCAATAGAACATTCATCATCTTAATTCTCAAAGATTTAATCACACTGGACCTCCATTACATAATGTATCCAATTGAATTAGGGTTTCCAATGTTGATTCTTTCAATCATTGGATTCATGGAACCAATCAACAATTGGACCTACCCTCATACTTCAATTGAGTTTAATAGGTCAAACTTCAACTGATTTGACCCTCAATTGACCCTCAATTGATCATCATATAGGGTTTGATTCAATTGAATTAGGGTTTGGAATCGATGATCCAACAACACTAATCAATGAAAGATTGATTACTTTGAAACTATTGAACCATCATCCAAATTGGGTATGACCTGACCCCAAACGGTCTTGAGGTCATTTAGATGACCTCCAAACGGTCTTGAGACCGTTTTACCATCATATCACTCAAATCCAAGCCATCCAATTAAGGTTTGGATCATAGGATTGATCACCAAATCAGTATTGCATTGTATATCAGCTTGGTACCTTTAGACCTTCAAACACCTAACCATACTCAACCCTAGACCTCCAAAAGGTCTTGGGTGACCACAAAACAGTCTTGAGACCGTTTGTATGAGCTCCAAATGGTCTTGACACCGTTTGGCCCATCCAACCTTTGGATTTTAGTGAAAAATCATCCAGGATTGATCTATCGAGTTGATCAACAATTCAACATTTAGTTGCAGTATGATTTGGTACCTTTGGACCTTCAATTGGTCAACTATACTTGACCCCTGACCTCCAAACGATCTTGGGGTGATCCCCAAACGGTCTTGAGACCGTTTGGGTGATCCCCAAACGGTCTTGAAACCGTTTGGGCTAATCAACCCAAAATCTCAACTTAACTCATTGGAATTTTAGCATTGTTTTCAACTAGGGTTTGCCTAATTGAATAGCCTTCAACTCACGATTCCTTGGGAGTTAATCCCTCAAATTTAATGAGTCATTAGACCACATCATTAGGAACAGTAATACCAAACGTTCAATGCTCTCAAATGGTCTTGAGACTGTTTGCCCAAAAAGGTCAATTAAATCAGATTGAAAATCAGCACTTAATCCAATTAGGTTTCCCTAACTGATTAGGCTTCAACTAACGATTCCTTGCAAGTTAATCCCTCAAATTTGGAGGGTCATAAACCAACATCATTATGAACAAGAATCCCAAACGTTCAACGCTTGGTCAACCATATCAAACAGTCTTGAAACCGTTTTCCCAAACAGGTCAAGTTAATCAGGTTGAAAATCACCACTTAATCTAATTAGGTTTCCCTAATGGATTAGCCTTCAACCTATGATTTCTTTGGAATTAACCCCTAAAATTTGGAGGGTCAATAACCAACATCATTAGAAATATGAATCTCAAACGTTCAACGCCTGGTCAACTCCACCAAACGGTCTTGAAACCGTTTTCTCAACTAGGTCAAATAAATCAGGTTGAAAATCAGCACTTAATTCAATTTGATTTGCTTAATAGATTGGCCTTCAACTCCCGATTCCTTTGGAATTAACCCCTCAAATTTGGTGGGTCATTATCCAACATAATTAGGAACAATATTCCCAAACGGTCAATGCTTGTTCAACCATATCAAATGGTCTTGAAACCATTTGCTTCCAAACGGTTTCAAACCGTTTGCCCTTAAACGGTTTGCTGAAACCGCATAGAAAATCAAATTAAAATGATTTGCAGTAGCTATCAAGACCGTTTGGCTTGGTAATTTTCTTTGGATAAGCATCTAGGATGATTTCATCATCCCCTTCCTTCGAACAACCAAGAACAGCAACCGTTCATGATGGAAATTGCAGCAAAGAAACAAGAGTGTATCAAATTGAAGAAATCAATCAACAAAGCATAGATAATTGATGCAATAGCAATGTTTAAGGGTTTAAGTTATAAAACCCGCCTCCAATTGGGCTCCAAAGCTCCAATATCACGCCATTAATGGTGGATGAAGCTCTTGCAACTCCCCCTAGGTTCGTCCTCAAGCTTTTGATTGTAAAAGTTGGCTAGGGTTGAAGAGGAGATCGAAATAAGAAGGAATCCATAATTTATTTTCGATTTCCACCAAGAAATCAAGGAGAACGAAGGTCAAGAGCTTACCAACAGGTTGGGAGGCATCCTCCTTCTCCTCCCTAGCTCCTTGGTCGGTTTTGCAAGAAAGGGAAAGAAGAAAATCCGAAATAGCCTTTCATTTGGCTTGAAAAAGGCACTTTTATAAGGAAATTGATGAGAGAGAAAATGCATTATTAAAATGCATTAAATTCCAAAAATATGGCCGCCTCTTCCCCCTCAAATCCCATAAGGACGAGGCACCTTCCTTTTCCTTTAATTATCCTTCATTATCTTCAATTTAAAGAAAAGCAAATTAAGCACCTTAATGCTTATTATATTAATATTCCATATGTGAGTGGAAATTACTTTTCCTTATAATAAGGTGAGTGGAATTTCATCTCCTTAGGATATTTTCATTCCTTATCTTGGAAAAAGAACGTCCAGCCTTATTCAAAATCAACCAATAACATTTTGGTTGAAGGTCCTTTAATTAATACATTCATTTTTGCCCTAATTTGAATTAGGGTTTCACTTATGATTAAATCTTGATTATTTTAATATCAAGATTCTCTCTCCTCCAACTTAATTCAATTGAGACACCCCTCTCATTTTATTTTCTCTACATGATGCCAAGAAACATTAGGGACCTTATTGAAGTGGTAATTTGCATATTGAACCCTAGGTTTTGGGTAAATTGCACTTTACACCAAAACTGGATTTTAATGTACAACATTGTCCAACAAGCTCTATCTTTGTGTCCAGACTTGTAGAAACCTTACCACTACATCATATTCATTCTCATGGGGTCTCAACATCAGAGGAACATCTTATCATGCAACATTTGGAAGTTGACCCCTCAACTGGGTTAATTTGCACTTTAGTCCAAAATAAGCAAACATTGTTTCAACATTGTTCAAACAAGACCAAAATTGAAACATAAGTTTCTCATGAGCCCTAATTACTTTTTCCAAGATAAGATTAAGAATCTACTCAACCTTATTAAGCAAAACATCTAGGGTTAACTCATAACCCAGGTCAGGGATGTTACAAATTATAAACCCCTAACAAGGATTTCGTCCTCGAAATCCCAGACAAAAGGAGGAACAGATTATTCATTAATCATGCCCTCAAGTCTCCACATATAATCTTAATATCATGGAGATATCATGAATTCTATGATTCCACACAAGGCTCCTTTCACTAATTCAACCTCATCAATGTTTATGCAGAGCATAAACCCCTAACATATGATGTCCATATTATTGGTAAGAAGAAGCATAAAAGAACATACTTCTATCATCACCCGAGAATATTTATCAAAAGGAACAACATATATATCTAACAAAGATAATTTACTCAGTAATCCTTTAACAAACTCTATGTAATTGGGATTGTTCACATAGTTCTTCTTATTAGTTGGGAATGCCACATAGCCTTTCCCTTTTTGTTGGGGATGGCACATAGCTTTTCCCTTTTGATTGAGAATGACACATAGCTCTTCTCTTTTTTTGTTGGGGATGGCACATAGCTTTCCCTTTTTGATTGGGAACGACACATAGCTCTTCCCTTTTTGTTGGGGATGACACATAGCTTTCCCCTTTTGATTGGAAATGACACATAGCTCCTCCCTTTTTGTTGGGGATGACACATAGCTTTCCCCTTTTGATTGGGAATGACACATAGCTCTTCCCTTTTTGTTGGGGATGACACATAGCTTTCCCTTTTTTATTGGGAATGACACATAGCTCTTCCCTTTTTGTTGGGGATGACACATAGCTTTCCCCTTTTGATTGGGAATGACACATAGCTCTTCCATTTTTGTTGGGGATGACACATAGCTTTCCCTTTTTTTTGTTGGGGATGACACATAGCTTTCCCTTTTTTATTGGGAATGACACATAGCTCTTCCCTTTTTGTTGGGGATGACACATAGCTTTCCCCTTTTGATTGGGAATGACACATAGCTCTTCCCTTTTTGTTGGGGATGACACATAGCTTTCCCTTTTCGATTGGGAATGACACATAGCTCTTCCCATTTTGTTGGGGATGACACATAGATTTCCCTTTTTGATTGGGAATGACACGTAGCTCTTCCTTTTTTGTTGGGGATGACACATAGATTTCCCCTTTTGATTGGGAATGACACATATCTCTTCCCTTTTTGTTGGGGATGACACATAGCTTTCCCTTTTTGATTGTGAATGACACATAGATCTTCACTTTTTGTTGGGGATGACACATAGCTTTCCCTTTTTGATTGGGAATGACACATAGCTCTGCCCTTTTTGTTGGGGATGACACATAGATTTCCCATTTTTGTTGGGGATGACACATAGCTTTCCCTTTTTTATTGGGAATGACACATAGCTCTTCCCTTTTTTTGGGGGATGACACATAGCTTTCCCCTTTTGATTGGGAATGACACATAGCTCTTCCCTTTTTGTTGGGGATGACACATAGCTTTCCCTTTTTGATTGGGAATGACATATAGCTCTTCCCTTTTTGTTGGGGATGACACATAGCTTTCCCTTTTTGATTGGGAATGACACATAGCCCTTCCCTTTTTGATGGGGATGACACATAGCTTTCCCCTTTTTGTTTCCATATTTCTTATTTCATGATACTCATTAGATTGTATCAGAATGACTGCTTGATCAGGGCAATCAAAAAGATATCAATCTAAGAGTTGCCATACTCACTTTATCATCAACAGTTGTATATCTGGCCAGGGTTTACAATTACTGAGATCAAGTAGTATGCACTTACATGCTATCGCATTCCTCACTTTTCATATCATTATACACACATGATTTTCCATTCCTAGATTTCCTCCAGGCATCATTTCTAAATCTCATCATTGACATACAGATAAGATAGATCATAAAACATTTTAAGGAACATTGAGTAAGATATAAGTTCTCATCTCCCTTGTGTCCTCATAGGACTAGTCAAAAGAATTCAAGAATAACTATTTTCAAAAGTCAACTCATAGAAAGATGAAATAAAGTATCGGGATGAATATATTTCATCTAAGTATTACCCCTCAAGGTCATCTACCACATTAGGTTTATTTCAACACATAGATTCCAATTATCTCATGTTACTACTTTTGCCTTTACTTAGTGCTACTGCCCTGGTACACTAGGCATTTATTGCACTATTAGTACCAAAAACTTGGCTTTTTAAAACCATTAGGAAAATGTCTCTAAAATTATAGAGACCATTCCCTACTTCTCAGCTTATTGCCCCTTCTTGGATACTGCCATCACAGATATACTGTTTGTCCAGACTTATGGCAGAGTCTACTTTCTTGCCATTTATTTTTCTTTTCCACATTTCCACTATTCCCACATGAATATGTAATTCAGGAATCCTTTCAAAACCAAAAGCTTATGCATTAAAGACTGGTGACTTGGGGTGTAACACCAACATCCAGTATTCTTTATGCATCACTGTTGTCCTAACCTGCCCTTCAAGAGCATAACATAGGATTCTCTATCATGATTAGGTCAAGAAGGGAATTCTCAAGCACTTGTTCTCTTCTTGCCTGGTCCCATGCACCACCTTCTGGTGCAACAACATTGCCCTTAGCAATGTCTTCCTCGTGTTCTCCAATCATTTTCAAGTTCTTCTTCTCCTATGTGAGTAGAAGATACTATCAGATAAACTGGAAGACACTTAGAACATACTCTACAACCTTAGTCCTATGTCTCTGTAGACTCAGTGAACCTAGAGCTCTGATACCACTAAATTGTGGCATACAACTCATAAAAACATAATTAACTAGTGTGGAAGCGTTTGTCAAGCAGCGGATTAGCGAAAATCACTAAAAAGTAAAACTTTTTGCAAAGAGATCCATTCTCAGGAAAACCCTTTCATTCAGAACCAAAGTAAAACCTTACATCATGGTTCATATATATACATCTCATGTACTTTTGCTTCTCGAGGAATACAAACATTAACTACTCTGTCTTAACCGTACACAAGTAGTATAAAACCCTCGAGACACTAAACCAAAATCTCGATATCACTAACTACTACTCCGAGGACCTGAGAGTACAGAGATGACACATAGGACTCTATATACATCTAAACATGACATGACAACCAATGTATCCACCTAAGACTTCACTGTTGTCCCTGCTACTACTACTGTCCTTCACCTACTGACGGGTTCCTGTCTCTTCGTCCGCGTCCACTAAAAAAAATGTGGTTCCCATGGGGGTGAGACAATTATAAAAATTGCCCCAGCGAGAGATATAACTCTCCGCCAGTAACATTGTTATTGAAACTTAAGAAGATAAATATGAATAGAGAAATCATATTTATTTGACAGCAGATACTTTAATGTCTAACAGATTAGAACATCATTCTATATCAGAAGCATTGCAGTTAAAATAGAATCAACATATCATTTATCCTTTGAGGAATATGAAGAACATGTATAACATCTATTCAAACTACAAGATCATTACCACTGCATTAACTCTCTTCAGGCTTAGATCATATATCTAAAGCCTGGCATTATCATTGTGGAGTCATGGCCCGTAGCCATACTCTTTTCATAAAGTGTTGGGATCTTAATCCCTCAATTCACCACTGGAAATTCTCATCTTTTCACAATTTCAATACACTAACCATGTGATTCTGTGTAATTAAACCCTTAGCTCATCACCTGAGCATTGTTACCACATTCTCAAGTAACTAACACCTTTAGGTCATCTGACCAAGATAAGTGTGATACTTGATGCCCATTAACTCTCTTGCTACCTCTTATCAGATAACAAGATATATGATGGCACATAAGGCCCAATAATCAAATTCAGATTAATAACACATCATAGCTCATACCTGGCTATGCTCATCATCTTATGATACCTGCATGGTTAGCACATATGATAGCAGCACATCAATTATCTATCAACACCATGCAAAAACAATGTATTAATAATTTCAAGGGTATTATCCTTAATCCTTTACCAGGATCAGGATTTCCATCACACATCTCATGTATCATTCATCCAATTATATTGGATTTATAACACAACAAGGTATACCAGTATTTGGGATGTTGGATATGATATCTATCATATCTTGATGTATCACTTCCCTCAACACCATTAACTTTCTTGAGTCCATATACTTAGCTAGTATTAGGGTATTACCCATCCTAATACTTTATGCACCAGCTCATCACATTCATCATGTAAAGTAGTGATCAATAGTCACTCACTTGGAATATACAACTAATGCCAATACTATGGATTCATCCATAAGTCAAGAATTAACAAAAAGACCATCATAGGTTCTCTTCAAAACAAACTCTAAATCAAACATATAGTACCACGGCCGTGCAACCAAAAACGGACGTGCCAAGGGAAGCTACCACGGCCGTGCTACCTTGCACGGTCATGCAAAGGAAAAATACCACGACCGTGCTACCTAACACGGTCGTGCTACAAGAGTTCACCTCTTGAATCATATTCAAGTATGAATTCTATTCTTTTATTAGGGAATTATATTTCCACATACCATTTCCCTTCATTGGAATAGGGATTGCATATAGTATCACCCTTCATTAGGGTTTCATATCACATTGCCCATAATTAGGGTTTATTAATCATTCCCAATTAGGTTTTCTCATAGAATCACCCTCAATTAGGGCTTCACATGGATACACCGTCAATTAGGGTTTCATATGGATGCCTCCTCAACTAGGGTCTCACATGGATGCACCCTCAACTAGGGTTTCACATGGATGCACCCTCAACTAGGATTTGAGTTCAATAACCCTATCAATTAGGGTTTATGTTCATATTTAGGGTTTCATGATCTCTTTGCTTAAGGATCATAACCCTTAATCACCACATGAATCATATTCATGTATGAATTAATGCTATCAACTTCTTAACTTGATTAGGTCATATCAACTCTTCAGTCTTGTACATACAACTATGATTAACATAGTGTATCAAATCATTGATCCTATAAGCAATTAGGGATTCATACCTTAATTGGCACTTAATCACTTAGGAACTATTAGGGTTTCAACCTTTGTACCTTCATTGATTACCATTACTAATCATCATTGGATCAATAGAACATTCATCATCTTAATTCTCAAAGATTCAATCACACTGGACCTCCATTACATAATGTATCCAATTGAATTAGGGTTTCCAATGTTGATTCCTTCAATAATTGGATTCATGGAACCAATCATCAATTGGACCTACCCTTATACTTCAATTGGGTTTAATAGGTCAACCTTCAACTGATTAGACCCTCAATTGATCATCAATTAGGGTTTGATTCAATTGAATTAGGGTTTGGAATCGATGATCCAACAAAACTAATCAATGAAAGATTGATTACTTTGAAACTATTTAACCATCATCCAAATTGGGTATGACCTGACCCAAAATGGTCTTGAGGTCATTTAGATGACCTCCAAACGGTCTTGAGACCGTTTTCCCATCATATCACTCAAATCCAAACCATCCAATTAAGGTTTGGATCATAGGATTGATCACCAAATCAGTATTGCATTGTATATCAGCTTGGTACCTTTAGACCTTCAAACACCTAACCATACTCAACCCTAGACCTCCAAACGGTCTTGGGTGACCACCAAACGGTCTTGACACCGTTTGGATGAGCTCCAAACGGTCTTGAGACCGTTTGGCCCATCCAACCTTTGGATTTTAGTGAAAAATCATCAAGGATTGATCTATCGAGTTGATCAACAATTCAGCATTTAGTTGCAGAATGATTTGGTACCTTTGGACCTTCAATTGGTCAACTATACTTCACCCCAGACCTCCAAACGATCTTCGGGTGATCCCCAAACGGTCTGGAGACCGTTTGGGTGATCCCCAAACGGTCTTGAAACCGTTTGGGCTAATCAACCCAAAATCTCAACTTAACTCATTGGAATTTCAGCACTGTTTTCAATTAGGGTTTGCCTAATTGAATAGCCTTCAACTAACGATTCCTTGGGAGTTAATCCCTCAAATTTGGTGAGTCATTAGACCACATCATTAGGAACAGTAATACCAAACGGTCAACCCTTGTTCAACGCTCTCAAACGGTCTTGAGACCGTTTGCCCAAAAAGGTCAATTAAATCAGATTGAAAATCAGCACTTAATCCAATTAGGTTTCCCTAATTGATTAGGCTTCAACTCACGATTTCTTGGGATTGAATCCCTCAATTTTGGAGGGTCATTAGCCAACATCATTATGAACAAGAATCCCAAACGGTCAACTATTTTTCAACCATATCAAATAGTCTTGAAACCGTTTTCCCAAACAGGTCAAGTTAATCAGGTTGAAAATCAGCACTTAATCTAATTAGGTTTCCCTAATAGATTAGCCTTCAACCTATGATTCCTTTGGAGTTAACCCCTAAAATTTGTAGGGTCATTAACCAACAGCATTAGGAACAGGAATCGCAAATGGTCAACGCTTGGTCAACTCCACCAAACGGTATTTAAACCGTTTTCTCAACTAGGTCAAATAAATCAGGTTGAAAATCAGCACTTAATTCAATTTGATTTGCTTAATTGATTGGCATTCAACTCCCGATTCCTTTGGATTTAACCCCTAAAATTTGGATGGTAATTAGCCTACATAATCAGGAACAAGATTCCAAAACGGTAAATGCTTGGTCAACCATCTCAAATGGTCTTGAAACCATTTGCTCCCAAACGGTTTCAAACCGTTTGCCCTTAAACGGTTTGCTGAAACCGCATAGCCAATCAAATTAAAATGATTTGGAGTAGCTATCAAGACCGTTTGGCTTGGTAATTTTCTTTGGATAATCATGTAGGATGATTTCATCATCCCCTTCCTTCGAACAACCAAGAACAGCAACCGTTCATGATGGAAATTGCAGCAAAGAAACAAGAGTGTATCAAATTGAAGAAATCAATCAACAAAGCATAGAGAATTGATGCAATAACAATGTTTAAGGGTTTAAGTTATAAAACCCGCCTCCAATTGGGATCCAAAGCTCCAACCTCACGCCATTAATGGTGGATGAAGCTCTTGCAACTCCCCCTAGGCTCGTCCTCAAGCTTTTGATTGTAAAAGTTGGCTAGGGTTGAAGAGGAGATCGAAATAAGAAGGAATTCATGATTTATTTTCGATTTCCACCATGAAATCAAGGAGAAAGAAGGTCAAGAGCTTACCAACAGGTTGGGAGGCGTCCTCCTGCTCCTCCCTAGCTCCTTGGTCGGTTTTTCAAGCAAGGGAAAGAAGAAAATCCGAAATAGCCTTTCATTTGGCTTGAAAAATGTACTTTTATAAGGAAATTGATGAGAGAGAAAATGCATTATTAAAATGCATTAAATTCCAAAAATATGGCCGCCTCTTCCCCCTCAAATCCCTTAAGGACGAGGCAAGTCATTATCTTCAATTTAAAGAAAAGCAAATTAAGCACCTTAATGCCTATTATATTAATATTCCATATGTGAGTGGAAATTACTTTTCTTTAGAATAAGGTGAGTGGAATTTCACCTCCTTAGGATATTTTCATTCCTTATCTTGGCAAAAGAACGTCCATCCTTATTTAAAATCAACCAATAACATTTTGGTTGAAGGCCCTTTAATTAATACATTCATTTTTGCCCTAATTCGAATTAGGGTTTCACTTATGATTAAATCTTGATTATTTTAATATCAAGATTCTCTCTCCTCCAACTTAATTCAAATGAGGCACCCCTCTCATTTTCTTTGCTCTACATGATGACAATAAACATTAGGGACCTTATTGAAGTGGTAATTTGCATATTGAACCCTAGGTTTTGGGTAAATTGCACTTTACACCAAAATTGGATTTTAATGTACAACATTGTCCAACAAGCTCTATCTTGGTGTCCAGACTTGTAGAAAACTTACCACTACATCATATTTATTCTCATGGGGTCTCAACATCAAAGGAACATCTTATCATGAAACATTTGCAATTTGACCCCTCAACTGGGGTAATTTGCACTTTAGTCCAAAATAAGCAAACATTGCTTCAACATTGTTCAAACATGACCAAAATTGAAACATAAGTTTCTCATGAGCCCTAATTACTTTTCCCAAGATAAGATTAAGAATCTACTCAACCTTATTAAGCAAAACATCAAGGGTTAACTCGTAACCCAGGTCAGGGATGTTACACCAACTAATAAAGTGAAACCTTAATCATGTGAAATCCCTATGCGATAGATCATCTACATCATTTGTACTACTAGATTGTGAAATGGGTATTCCCAAGGGAAACCAAGAGTGGATATTGTTTAATGTGAGAGGTGCAAGTGACGATGTTTCCTTGACATATTGATCCCAAGTGTTTTGAGAATGACTGCAGTCGGATCTTGTTGATGAGTATGTGATATGATGTGATGATGAACAACTTCAGTTGTATCTTAGTGACTGGGTTATAAACCCTACTTTCTAGCACTATGACATGTACCAAGGAGGGCTAGGAATTTTATAGGACCATCACCTTGACTATGAGTTATTGTCTCTACAAGACTATAGTTGTGACTATATGTTGTTGTTTTGTAGCTTGAATATATGTTACTGAGGTGCAGACTCGAACTGGCTGAGTAGTGCAGCAAATGATCATTGATTTTAGCTCTTCCATTGATATTGTATGGAAATAATCTCGATTTAGCAGTGGTTAGATGGATTTGGGTGGTACAACTCAAATCCTCACGGCATAATAAAAGAAGTAATATAGTCATGTAATATAATTTCTCAGGGTCAAATACGATTCACATTGGATGACCCCTTACCTTATCTTTTGTATTGATTTCTTGAATTATAATGTGGTAAGAGAAATCAATTGTTATACATGTTCTTCATATTTCTTATGAAGGCATATGATGTTCTACTGCTTAGTTGTAGATAGCTAAACTATTTAAATAGTGTTAATTGGATTTCTTATATCTTTAAGCTAAACTTTCTTATAAAGTTTAATCTATTTAGTATTATCTACATGTGCTTATAATAGACATTGGCAGAGAGTTATATCTCTCATTGGGATGCTTGGTTTCTCCCCGTGGGTTTCCACATCTTTTAGGCAGTCATGCATGATGAGGTAGAGATTGTGTGGTTCAAGCTAAGCAACAAGAGGAGTAGTAGAAGTTTGATGACTGGAAATGTTGCTAGTGTTTTTTAATAGAGTCCTATGTCTCATTCGTATACTATCAGATCCTTGGGGGTTTTCTATAGATGTTGTATATCAAGAAAAAAATTTTGTCAGTATGCCATGATTATACAAATATGGCATGTATATGTGAACAAGTTTCTATATGCAACATGTTGCGGTCAGTGAGCCAGCAAATAACATTATGCACTAATATTTTGGCAATACAGATGGCTTTCGTGGACTTAGATGTAATATGTTTCCACTTGAGGTGGATTTGTGATATCAATTTTAATTTACCTTGTTTTGTGGTAATGTAGATTGTTAGCAATAATTTTGTGCTTTGTCTTGAGTAATATCGTTGTGTGGCATTGGGAGATGTCACAATTTGATTGGTATCACAACTTAATGTTTGATGATTCTATAGGGACATAGGACTAGGGTTTGTTCTATTGTCCTCTAGTATATCTTATGGTAACTTCTGGTTATGCAGAAGAAGAGAAGAGAAGAAATGATGTCTGGAGAATATGAAGAACATGCTACCGAGAGCAGTGTTTCTGCACTAGGTGGTGGTTTTTGGAGGCAGAGAGAGTTGATGGAGTTCCTGAGGAGCCCCAGTTTGAACCAACAACTGTTGACAATCCTACGTTTTAGTCCAAGTTTGGACAATTCATGGACACGATGATGCATATCACAGACATAATGCCCCCACCCCAAGCAAGAGCAGTAGTCCCCAATGCGGAGTCTTTAGGTTTTTGGTAGACCTTTGAAAGGTTGAGACGTGTATGGGCGGGGGAGTATGCGAGTATAGAGAACCCAACAGATGAAGATAAATGTTTGACCAAGTTAGATAAGGCCTTCAAGATCCTCAACATCGCCAAATATGATAAGTGGAAGCATGATGCATATCTTTTGGAGGGAATTGTTAGCCACTGGTGGGCCATTAAGGAGGAGAAAAGACCTGGAGTGGTGATCACTTGGGAAGGTTTCACATAAGAGTTTGTTAGTTGCTACTTCCTAAAGACATACTTAGACGAGTAGATCACACAGTTTGAGAAGATTCGATAGGAATTTATGATGGTTAATGAGTATGAAACTAAGTTCATGGTGCTTTAAGGTTTTGCCTGCATACGGAAGGGATGGACAAGTAGAGGATCATACAATTTGAGAAGGGTTTGAGTATAGAGTTGACAACGCTTCCATCATATCTACAGAATAGAGAGAAGTCTGCCTTTTTTGATGAGTCAGTTAGGAGGGTAGAGCAATTATTGGTGGAGAAGCATGAGATGAAGGCCAATGAGAGGCATGCACAGTATTATAGACAATTGTCTAGAGGCTTCAAGAGTCCTAGGTTTTCAACACCACCATCACAATAGAGATCTGTGAGTCATTCAAAGTGGTCACCATGTACAGGTAGAGGCCATTGTTTTCCACCAACAGGAGCCCACAATGCTGCATCATATTTGATGATAGGGCCATCTAGGCCATGGTATGATAGAAGACTTGCTACAAGTATGGGAGGGTGGGACATACAAAGTGGGTTTGCCCAATAATGGATTAGGAGGCTACCAAACAATCAAGATAGAGTCAGCAAGGGTCATAGAAGCGATAATAGTTCAACAATGGCAGATGATTGTGGACATGTGTCACAGGCTGGTTCTTCTGGGCAAGTAGTAGAGGAAGGGGACACTAATAGGTAACAACTCAATTGTATGAAATGAGTAAGTCAGAAGGAGTGGTCACCCCGTGAGTTGTGATAGGCCAGATGGATTTATTTCATTTTGATTTGTCTTCTTCTTGCTTTATATCTATTTTGGTTGACACAGGTGTAACACACTCTTTTATCACTAGAGAAGATATTGCTAGTTGTTATTTGCCTATTTTTCATAGAGTTGATAGTCTTTATTTAGAAACCCCTTTGGTGGGTTCCGTCGAATTGCGAGAGATGTGTCCTTCCTATGTCCTTTCTTTTTTAGTACACAACATTCAAGTGAATCTCATACCACTACACATGTATGGATTTGATCTAATCCTCAAAATGGATACTTTAGAGATGATAGGTGGCCTTGGACTATTGTAAAAAATGTGGCGATGTTTGTCGATGGTGATGTGACAAGAATCTTCCAAGGAGAAAGTAAGATTCTCCCTACATATCTGGTGTCAGCAATGAAGGCAGAATGGTTTATGAGATAGGGATGTGATGTGTTCTTGGCTCGTTTGGTTGATACCAAACAAGGATATGAGTATCCAGGAAGTGCCAGCTATCCATGAATTCAAGGATGTGTTTTGAGATCAATCTAGTTTTGAGCACCCAACTGATAGCTCAGAAACAATACATGATGGCACAAGTTGAGTTCAAAAGCTGAAAAACAATTGTAGGAGTTTCTTGAGAATGATTTTGTCAGACCGAGCATGTCTCCTTAGGGTGCTCACATTTTTTTTTCAAAAATAAAGTTGTATCTATGTGGTTGTGTATTGATTACAGACAACTGAACAAAGTGACAATCAATAACATCTATACCTTGCCACGGATAGATGATCTATTTGATCCGTTGAGGAGTGCTACTGTCTTCTCCAAGATAGACTTGAGGTTAGGATATCACCAGTTGTGGATCAAGGAAGATGACATACCAAAGTCATATTTTAGGATAAGGTATGGCCACTATGAGTTTGTGGTTATTTCGTTTGGGCTAACAAATTCACCAGTAGTGTTCATGGACTTGATGAATAGGGTGTTTAGACCTTATCTTGATCAGTTTCTGGTGGTGTTCATAGATGACATCTTGAGATACAACTGAGACTGCCAGCAATACAAGCAACATCTGCGTCGGGTGTTGGCCTTGTTAAGACAACATCAGTTGTATGCAAAGTTTAACAAGTGTGATTTTTGGCTAAAGGAGGGGTCCTTTCTTAGACACGTGATATCTAATAAGGGTGTATGTGGACCACAAGAAGGTTGAATCTATGAAAGAGTGGGAGAATCTGGAGAAGGCTGATAGAAGTTTACAGTTTTCTGGGTTTGGCAGGGTACTACAGGAGGTTCATCAAGAACTTCATGACATATCTTTCACCCTAACAATGATAATGAGCAAAGGTGTGCTATTTGTCTGGGATGAAAAGTGTCAACACACTTTCTAATTGTTGAAGGATAAGCTGACATGTGTACTAGTACTAGTGTTGGCACAGTAGGGAAAAGACTATATTGCCTTTTGTGATGCCTTGAATAATGGTTTGGGTTGTGTGTTGATGCAAGACAAGAATGTGATCTCTTTAGCATCACGACAATAAAGAAGCATGATGGGAACTACCCCACCCATGAGCAGGAGCTAGGTACATTTGTTCATGCTCTAAAGATATGGAGGGGTGTTAAATCTTCATGAATCACCAGAACCTATAATATACCATCTGAAAGCAGGAGCTGAATATGGGTAGTATCGCTGGGTGGAGTTAATCAAAGATTATTATTGAGCCATAGATTATCATTCAGGGAAGGTGAATGTGGTGCCAGGCACTCAAAGAAGGAAGTATTCATCATCATCATCTGCTTATAGGGTGCAGTTATGTTCTGTAGTATGCCACAAGATAGACATGTTAGTGTCTTTGCATGAGAAGAACATAAAGTTGGAAGTCCCCTTATTGGTAGGCTTGTTTTCTGAGTTATAGATGCAATCTACTTTAAGGAAGTAGATTCGAGATACATAATAGAGTGTTACTGTGATACAATAGATTAGAGAAGAGTATGGCAGCAAGAAGCATGATGGCTTTCATGAATCAGAGGATGGGACAATATGTTACCACGATAGATTTGTGGTTCCAGATGTTGATGATTTGAGAAAGATGGTTTTCAAAGAGGCTCACTCCTCAATGTTATCTATGCATGTAGTTAGCACCAAGATGTACTAGAATTGGAAAGACTTATATTGGTGGCCTGGCCTGAATCATGACGTGGATAAATTTTTTGCAAGGTATCATGTGTGCCAATAAGTGAAGGAGGATCATCAGAAGCCTATAGGGACATTGCAACTGCTGTCAATACCACAATGGAAATTAGATAATGTTACGATGGACTTTGTGGTTGGTCTGCCTAGGATAGCCAATGCTCATGACTCCATATGGGTAATAATTAACCAGTTAACAAAGATAGTGCCCTTTTTGCCTATGAAGATGACGTACATAGAAGAGAAGCTTGCACATATATATATTGATGAGATTTTTTACTTACATGGTATCCCGACTACCATAGTGTTAGATAGAGCTCTTTAGTTGACCAGACAATTTTAGGAGCACTTGCACATAGCCATGGGTACACAATTGAAGTTTAGTACTACTTTTCTCCCACAAACAAATGGACAGTGCGAAAGGACCATACATACCTTAAAAGATATGTTGAGAGCATGTGTCTTGTAGTTTTTGGGTAGTTGGTATGTCAACCTCAGTTTGATAGAGTTTTCTTATAATAACAGTTAATAGAGGAACATTGATACGGTACCTTATGAGGCCTTCTATGGGACACGTTGTAGATATCTATTGTGTTTGAAAGAAATGGGTGAGTATCAACTTTTAGGTCTTGAGCTCACAGGCCCTTAGAGTTCCAAGTAGGAGACAAGGTGTATCTCAAGGTTTCTCCTTGGAAAGGTGTTTTGAGGTTTGGGAAGAAGGGTAACTTGTTTCCCAGGTTTATGGGACCTTATCATGTGGTGGAACGTGTTGAAAAAGTGGCTTACAAGTTGGATTTGTCACTTGAGTTGCAATTTTTGCATCCAGTGTTCCATGTATGTATGTTGAGGAAGTGCCACCTAGATATTGAGTTAGTGATGCATCCAATGGAGGATGAGTTGGAAAAAGATATGTCATATTAGGAAGTTCTTGTGTAGATGCTTGATAGAAGAGTGAAGAAGTTTAAGAAGAAGGACATAGTGTTGGTGAAGGTTCTATGGCATCACCATGGTGTTAAGGAAGCCACATGGGATATTGAGGAAGTGATGCATAGGATGTATCTATCTCTTTTTACGTAGGAGTTTGGGGGGAAAATCCTTGTTAGGGGTTGGTTGTAAGACCCCTGACCTGACTTTTAGGCAAGCCTTGTTTTCTTTTCTTTTTTAGATGATTTAACCTTAATCTAATATCTTGATATTCCTTAATAACATGTGGCATATATATGTTTTCTGTTTGGTCTAGTTTGATTGATGTGTGAGCCATGATTGTTTGTTTTGTACCATATTGCAATTTACACATGTTGAGGGGTTATCTTGTAATTTGTCACATGTATAGTGTGTTTCTTTTGCCTTAGCATCATGAGAGAAGAGATGATGTTGAGGGGAGCCTTAATCATACCATGGTTGATGGTGTGACATCACATGGTGAGATCAGGGTTTCTAAGGTTTGGCTTATTGCTGAGTATCGACCTTGCTAGAGTTTGTGTGTGTTGTGATTGCAACACTACTCTTGGATGAGTGTTGCAACCACAACACTTACCCTATGTGTTGTTTGCTTCATCCTTGGTGACCTAAGAGAGGTTTGGTCAATGAGGGTTGTCTTCTAGTGCAGTATTTCGACCATGTTGAGGGGGTGACTCGATGTAGCAGTCACTTCATCCTCTACCTTGGTATGTTTTATCCGCAACATGGGATGTAGATGACCTAGGTGGTCACTACTCTCCCTATGTTTTGTATTTAATGACTCTTTCTCCTCACCCTTGTGTTAGCCCTTTTGAGCTTTATGGAGCAAAAGAGGGCTGATCAAGGATCTTTGGTGGCTGATTAACCTTGCATGTGGTGATCTTTGGTGATCTACTTTTGTAACATGCCGAAATCTTGAACCTTATCTTATTCTAAGGTTAAGAGGTTAGAGACCTTAGTTTTTGGGCTTAGTCAAACATGATTCAGGATATACCTAATGGTAGTTAATGATAGCCAAAATATATAATGCATGAATAAATCACCCTAACATGTATGCATGAAAACAAATATGACATAATATTACCATATTAATCATAAGACTAATAATGGATACATAAAATATGTCATATGAGATAAATGATAAATATAATATATAATCCTTTTGGTTGTAATGTGTAGATATGGGAAACAATTACAAGAATGATAATAATAATGATAAAATAATATTGATATAGAATTTTCTATATTTTTTGAACAATAAATGAGAAAAAGAAATAAATAATAACTCCCTAAACAAGATAATGTGCTATTGAATTATTTAATATGAGAAATAGTGTTAATAATGAATAATGGTCCAAAACTGATAAAAGGAAGACTAAGTGGATAAGAATAACTTTAGATTCATTTTCTTTGGATATGATATGGCTTGGAGGCTAAGTTTCACAATTTTGGATAACAATAATTATATCAATTTTCTTAAAAAAGTAAAGGAGATTTTCCTCAAAAATATGAGATAAATCATTTAATGACTCAAGCATTGGAAAATAAACTTAGATTCATAATCAACGCTTTAAAAATAGCCTTTGGGTGAATTTTCATATGATTTGGAGAATATATAATATACATGTGTAGATTTAGGTGAGAGAAAGTATGTAAAAGTCCAAAATATTATATAATGTATTAATTAAAACCAATAGATAAAATTAATAGCCAATTCATGTTTCATATGTTTTTGTTTGCTTGAGGGTGAAGTTTCACATTATTGGCATGATAGTAACTATTTTTATTTTAACTGGGAAAGAAAATAGGAATAAGAGTCAAATATATTAAATAAATTATTAAATTACTAAAAAAGAGAAAATAAATATAAAATTCAAAATCTGCATGTCAAAATTAGCATATAGGTAAATGTTCAACTAATTTAGACAATCACAAATATCTTAGTTAATTTAGGTGACAGAATATTTTTGAAAGAACAAAAATATTAAATGATATCTTGAAAAAAAATCAATTAATGGAAAAATCATGTTATCATATTTAGCATTGAGTATTTGCCAAGTTTCATATTTTTATAAAGCTTCTAGATACCTCTAAATCATTACAGGGATAAAATAAGTGATAACATTTAAAAATATTGAATAACATACTAAATGTCTTTAAAAGTAGAATACTGTCAAAATTGGATTGCTCATCCCAAAGGTATCTAATCCACCAAATTTGAAATTATTTAGACTTTATTTACACCCTCAAATAATTATATAAAGTTTTGTACATTAAATCCATTAAAAGAACAAAGTTGGAAAGTTATATTCAATGACATTCATCGTAGCCCGCATGAACAGTAACCACACACCAAGGTCTGGTATTTTGTGCATAACTCCCTCTTTTCTCAACAAAACTTCACAAAATAAGTTGTAATGGATTAGAAATTTAATTTTGAATCAATTCATTCCCTACTCAAGACCTATAATGGAGAATTCTAGAAACTACTAGACATATTCCTCAAGTCCTCCAAAGCAACTTCTCGCACACCGCTTGAAATTTGAATTCTTATAAATAGGACCCTACCCTCATATGAAATGCAAACCCAAAGACTCTCATACAATTTTAATTTCTCCTCGTATCTTCATTTCATCCAACATTGTATGTGGTTCTTGATTTGAGTCTGCGGATCCTCTCCCCGATGTCTTGTTTTTTCGGAGCATAATTGGACCTCAGGTAAACAACTTTGGAACTTGTTCATTATGATCGGCCAGATAGTTTTATAATCGAGGTATGAACAAATTTTTTTCTAAACTCTTGGATAAGATCCCCTTTGCCAATCTGGTCATGGCGTGTGTAGCGGGGAATGGGATGATCCCTTGAGTTTTCCCCTTTATGCCCCTCGATTCTCTTTTATTTTCTTTTTCTCATTATGGGTATTCTTATATATTGTCACATTTTAATTTGATTTTTGTCTCTTTTCATGCCAACACAAATAGTACATTTATATCATATCATAGAGTAAAGTTTTGATTTTTAATTAATGGGAAAATTGGTTACTTACGATTTAATTTCACAAATAAATTAGTAAACAAAGTGAATCTTGTAAAAATCACATTTTTTTATTGGAAGCTCAAAAAATGATAAATAAATATGTTTTGGAATCACAAAAATGAGCTCTATCTAATAAAAATATTTCATTGTATTATTTCTATGATTTTCAAAGGATGATCTTTGGGAATCAAATATATGCATAAAAATTTATAAAAATTGTAACTTTGTCATATAAAATTCAAAAGTAACATTAAAATATTTTTTCTTTATCAAGAGACTAAAAATTTGATTGGTAAGATTTTCAGAGTCAAAATTTGAGGTTTTTAAAAAATGTCTAGATTTATGGTTTCTGTACACATTATAAAACCCTAATGCATGTGAATAATTTGTAATTAGGAAAAGTTGATCTTGGAAATAATTAGATTGGTGAACAGTGTTTCTAGGACTATGAAATAAGGTATGTTTGCATCTGCTATTGTTCCTTTTGTGCTATTCTTCTTTCTCTTGATCCTATGGACACTAGCCTACACATTATCTATTTTTCTTTGAAAATCATGGTTCATGTGAACTACCTTTTTTGTTACTGGTTTTGTAATCATGCTATCTGATTTGACATTCTCTTGGACTCTAACTTATTCTTTATTCATGTTGGAACACTATTTGATGATATGTGATATCTTGTGCCCACTTTGAGGTGGATGTCCATATTGGCCATTTATGTAATGGCAATTTTGTGTATTCTGACTATACTTCTTACTGGCCTCTACATTATGCATGTTTGGTTTGAATAACTTGTATAAGTGCACATTAGGTGGTGGTACCTATTGTGTGTTTTACAAATAGAGGGTTCAGATGGTGATTCCTGTCCCTGGGTAATTATGTTGTGATGCCATTACTCCCCCAAAGATTATGGTAGTGATGCCATAATATGTGGTTATGGTGGTGATGCCATATACCTTATATGTTAATGTTATTCTACATGAATGCAAGTTGTTATTATAGTGACGGGTTTTATCCGTAAAGATTTTGTGTGCTTTGGGGGCACCACTTTTATTATTATTATTATTTTATGGGAAGTATTTATTATTGCAAATCATTTCTCTTGATACCCACTAGGGTAGTCCTTTTATTTTCTATGGGAAGCCTTTAATTTGACATCCTTTGTTTCATTGTATTGCTCAATTTCATTTTAGTATGCACATACCAACTTTCTACTGATGACATCTATTTTTCTTCACTTGGGGTATACTTCCAAGCCTAGGTGTAGGTGAACGAGAACATGGCAGTTAACATGGACTTAGCTTAAGGAGTTGAAGCTTGGAGTCAATCTTGATATGGTTTAAATTTCCCTCTACTAGATCCTTATGTTGTACCTTCTATGTAAACCCTATAATGAAAGATAATGATGTACTTTTGTAAAGAATTGAATATAGTCATGTTTTATATTCCACTGCTACACTTTGGTTCTTTTGATTACCATTAATTGTGATTTGGAAATTTGACGTCCTCTCCAACATATCTTTTGAGTGTGTTTGGAATGAATGTTTTATTTTTCAAATTTTAGTAGGGTGTGGATCCCCTATGGGTCCCACTCCTTACAACATGGTATCAGAGCCCATGATAGTCAGAATCTAACTATTTCAATTTTGTCTCCCAAATTAGAATCCTTACCTTCCATAATTGCCCTCTAGGTGAGATGTTCACCGTAGAATTGATCTATGAAAGGTTAATATAGTTACACATTAGAATCATTATTAGTAAACCCTAATGTGATGAGGTTTTAGGTGATCTTGCCCCACCATATAGGTTCATGTTGACATATATATATATATATATATATATATATATATATATATATATATATATATATATATATATATATATATATATATGTATATATATATATATGGATTCTATAAGGTTTGACTTGAAGATGGAATTAGATGATGAGGATGAGGGACTAGTAGGATAAGAAGACCATATTATGGAAATTTTGTGACTTGGTTCTCGATTTGACTTTGGGCCCTGATTTTAGTTGTCTATCACAAAAGTGTTTGCATCAAATTATTTTTCTTATAACACTATATATACAAAATAATGTTTTTTGGATTTGTGGATGTTTTCTTGATCTGAGTCACAATGAAGACACTTATGAATCCTAGTTAGAGAAACCTTAGAATTACATTAAAGAGAATCTTAACCGTAGATTTTTCTATGATGAGATGATTAGGAATATGTGGAATAGTATAAAGGTGTAGGACCTATCCTCTTTGACCTTTGGTTGTTATGTGAACCTTAGGGTCTTTAGGTTAGAGAAACAAGGACCTAAAGCTCAAACCTAGTTGGTTATCATTTTCTAGTTGGATACACATAAAACTTAAACCCTTAAACATTCACAATTAAAAGATGCAAAGTGACAACAGTACCTTGGGATATTTCGTTTGATTTGTTAGGTTGAATCTTTTAAGGGGTGGTAAATAGTTTATCTTTAGATTTTGAGGACAAAATCTCTTTAAGGGGTGGTATATTGGGACATACAAAAATCTAGAACCTTATATTATTTCAAGGTTAAGTGATTAGAGACCTTAGTTTTTGGGCATAGACAAACAAGATTGAGGATATACCTAATAGTAGTCAATGGTAACCATAATATGTAATGCAAGAATAAATCACCCTAACATATACGCATGAAAATGAATATGACATAATATAACCATATTAATCACAAGACCAATAATGGATACATAAAATATGTCACATGAGATAAATGATAAATATAATGTATAATCCTTTTGGTTGTAATGTCTAGATATGGGAGACAATTGGAAGAATGATAATAATAATCATAAAATAATATTGATTTAAATGTTTCTATAGTTATTTTGGAACAAGAAATGAAAAAAGAAATAAATGATGACTCCCTAAACAAGATAATGTGATATTGAATTATTTAATATGAGAAATAGTGTTAATAATGAATATTGGGCTAAAATTGATAAAAGGAAGAGAAATTGGATAAGAATAACTTCAGATTCATTTTCTTTGGATATGATATGACTTGAAGGCCAAGTTTCACAAATTTGGATGATAATAATTTTATCAATTTTACTTAGAAAATAAAAGGATATTTTCCTTCAAAATATGAGATAAATCATTTAATGACTCAAATAGTGGAAAATAATCTTATATTCATAATCTATACATTTAAAAAAGCCTTTGGTTGAATTTTCATATAATTCGGATAATCTTTAATATACACGTGTAGATTAGGAGAGAGAAGGTATGTAAAATTCCTATATATTAAATAAAATCAAGAGATAAAATTATAGTCAATTTGTTTTTCATATGTTTTAGTACACTTGAGGGTGAAGTTTCACATTATTTGCATGATAATAACTATTTTTATTTTAATTGGGAAAGAAAATAGGAATAAGAGTCAAATATATTAAATAAATTAATAAATTACTCCAAAAAAGAAAATAAATCTCAAATTAGAAATCTACATGTGAAAATATGCCTATTGGTAAATTTTCAACTAATTTGGACAATCGAAAATATTTTAGTTAATTTATGATAGAGAATATAATTTAAAGAACAAAAATATTAAATAATGTGTTAAAAATGATTAATGGAAAATTCATGTTTCTCACATTTAGTATGGCTTATAAGCCAAGTTTCATATTTTTAGAAAGTTTCTAGATACCTCTGACTCATTAAATGGATATAATAAGTGATAATATCAAAAAATATTGAATAAAATACGAAAATGCTTCCAAAAAAATAGAATAATGTCAAAATAGGATTTCTCATCCCAAAATTAGCTAAGATAGCAAATTTGGATTTATTTAGATTTTTGTACTAACTCAAATAATTATAGAAAGTTTTGTACATTAAATACTTTAAAAGAACAAAGTTGAAAAGTTGTATTCAATGGCATTTATTGCAGCCCACATGAACAATATCTACAGACCAAGGTCTTGTATTTTTGGCATAACTCCCTCGTTTCTCAATGAAAGTTCACAGAATGAGTTGCATTAGATTAAAATTTTAATTTTGCATCAATTCATACACTACTCCAGACCTATAATGGAGAAATCTAGAAACACCTAAACATATTCCTCAAGTATTTTGAAGCAACTTCTCGCACACCCCTTAGAAACTTAAATTCATATAAATAAGACTCTACCCTCATTTGAAACACACACCCAAAGTCTCTAATCATTATTATTATTTCTCTTTGCATTGTCATTTTATCCACCATCAAATGTGGTTTTTTATTTGAGTTTGCTGAACTTCTCCCTGATGTCTTTCTTTTTCAGAGCGTAATCGTACCTCAGGTAAACACCTTTGGCACTTGTTTATTATGATCGGATAGTTAGTTATACGAACAAGTGATAAATGATGTTTTGCCTAAACTATTGTAAAAGATTTTCCTTTCCCATCCAGCCATGGTGTGTGTAGTGGGGAAGTGGATGATCCCTTGTGTTTTCTCCTTTATGCCCCTCGATTCTGTTTTATTTTCTTTTTCTCATTCGGAGTATTCTTATAAATCGTAAAGTTTTAATATGATTTTTGTTGCTTGTCATGCCAGTAAAAATATTTCATTTATATCATGTCATAGAATAAAGTTTTGACTTTTAATCCAAGGGCAAATCAGCTTCTTGCAATTTAATTTCACAAATAAGTTATTAAATAAAGTGAATCTTGTAAAAATCATATCTCTTTATTAGAAGCTCCAAAAATTATGAATAAATATATTTTAGAATTACAAAAATGAGATCTATCTAATAAAAATATTTTACTATATTATTTCCATGGTTTTCGAAGGATGATTTTAGGGAAATGAAATATATGCATAAAATTCATACAAATTATAACTTTATGATATAAAATTCTAAATTAACACAAAAATATGTTTTCCTGATCAAGAGAACCTCATAAGTCGATTGGTGATATTTTTAGAGTCAAAATCTGAGGTTTTTAAAAAAGGTCTAGATTTATGGTTTCTTTACACATTATAAAACGCTAATGCATGTGAATAATTTGGCATTAGGCAAAGTTGATCTTGGAAACAACTAGATTGGTGAAGAGTGTTTCTAGGACTCTAAAATAAGGTATGTTTACATCCCCTATTATTCCTTTTATGCAATAACCTATTTTCTTCTTTTTCTTGTTCCTATGGACACTAGCTTACACATTACTATTTTTCTTGAAAATCATGGTTTGTGTGAACTACCTTATATGTTACTAATATTGTGATCATTTTATCAGATTTGAAATTCTCTTGGACTCTAATTTATTCTTTGTTCATGTTGGAATACAATTTGATGATATGTGATATCTTGTGCCAACTTTTAGGTGGATCCTTATATTGTCCTTTTATGTGATGGAAATTTTGTGTATTCTGACTATACTTCTTACTTGAATCTACATTATTCATGTTTGGTTTGAATAACTTGCATATGTTCACATTATGTAGTGGTACCTATTGTGTGTTTTTCCAACAGAGGGTTCAGATGGTGATTCCTATCCCTGGGTAATTGTGTTATGATTCCATTACTCCACCAAAGATTATGGTGGTGAAACCATAATATATGGTTACAGTGATGATGTCATATACCTTAAATGTTAACGTTATTCTACGTGCATGCAGGTTGTATGATAGTGATGGTTTTTGTGCCCATATATTTTGTGTTCTTTTGTGGCACCACATTTATTATTATTATTTTATGGTAAGTATCTCTTTTGATATTGAAAATCATTTCTCTTGAAACCCACTTTGGTATCCTTTTCTTTTCTTTGGGAAGCGTTTTATTTGACATCATTTTTTTCACTATATTGTTCAATTTCATTTTAGTATGCACATTCCAACTTTCTATTGATGTCATCTATTTTTCTCCTCTTGTTGCAGTATGCTTCCAACCCCAGGTGTAGGTGAATGAGAGCATGGAAGTTAACATGGACTTAGCTTAAGGAGTTGAATCTTGGAAACAATCTAGATATGGTTTAGATTGCCCTCTACTAGATCCCTATGTTGTACCTTCTGTGTAAACTCTATATGAGAGATGATGATGTACTTTTGTAAGGAATTGAATATAGTCATGTTTTATATTCTGTTTCTACACTTTGGTTGTTTTAATTACCACTAATTAAGATGTGGAAATTTTACACCATCTCCAACATAGGAAGTGGATCCCCTCTTGGTCCCACTCTTTCCACCTTACTTTGTAAGTGGTTTTAGACCCTTGATCTCATTTTCTTTTGCATCCTACCTCTTCACTCTTAGAGATGAGACTATGGTGCAACCATGGTGGCTATCTTGAATAATTTCTCTTTAGAAAGGTCAGATAGTATGGTTTGACCATGGTTGTACATGTGTTAGTAGAGGCTCTCTTCTTTCTTCATCTTGTTTAGCCTAGGGTTTTCACCCTCTTTGTTAAGCTTTCCTTTGGCCATGGTGTTCTTATCTTTAGAGGTGACCTTGTGGTTGTAGAGTTTATGTATTTGAAGCTTCTTACTCCCTCTAATTGCTTGTGGCTTTGGAACTTGATTCTCTACAAGGTGGGTTATATAACTCTTTTCTGTCTTATAGTGTTTGCGCCATAATCTTGTTTTCATCTATAAACATAATAGGAAGATGCTTCATGATGTGGTAATGATCTAGGGTTTATGACTGTGTAGTATTCTTATATAGTTTTCTCTCTTTCCCAAACCCTAATTTCATTTGCCCAAGTTCTTAGTGATGTTGAGGTATAGTTGTTACATGCATCATGATCCTTGGTTTTATCACCATGATATGGTTCATCCATTATATTTTACTTGGGGTTTTGACACAGTTTCATATGTGATGAGGTTTGGTCTTCTCTCTCCTAATGTGCTTTCACTTGTTGATCTCCATGGTTATCATTTGTAGGGTTTGATGTTCATGCAGCTAAGAGTTTTTGACAGGGTGACACTTGGTCTTCTTAAATTTTGACATTTGTTTTGGTCGACACATGTTTCCCTTGGTGCATTGGTCTGTTCTCAAGTTTGATTGTATTTTGATCAGACAACTTTAGGCCTTGGGTGAAGATTTGTATTGGTCACAATGAGGTTGTCACCTATGCTATCGGTCACTGCCCTGAACCAAGTACTTTGGTCTCTACCCTTAAAGGGTTGCTCCAATTGGTCACAACACATACCTTGAAGGATGGTCGACACCCTTACATGGGTATGTGGCTGCTACAAACATAGTAATTAGATTGCTACACGTGTACATGTAAGTGATGGTTGACACTTAGTGTTGTTTGTATGGTTGATTAATCATGTTAATGATGAGATTCTAACCCTAATGTGTTCCAAGGAAGTGGGAGATGACGTATTGGTTGAATGATAATACAAAACCCTAATTGGCTATGTTGTGAAATCCTAACACTAATTCTAGGATATTCTACGCTTGGTGAATTTATTTGGATGAATAACATGTGATTATATTTTTTGTTTCCTACTTATGTAATCCTAACCATGCAGGTGAGAAGGTTGTCATAGTTTGAGAATGCTATGGTGATACTTATATGACACATGGGATGGCTATGAATCTTTGTGAGGCATTTAGGGATGATGATATGATACATAAGTTGAATGTTTGTCTTATGATTTGGCAGAGTCTTAGTGCCCAGTGTAAGGTGTTATCCTCCAATCATGTGATGAGGGCTTAATATCCAATAGAAATATAATTATGGTGATAGCCTCATATGGCTATGTGATATGTTGATGGCTTGAATGGAAATGACATCAAGTGATAATGTGACGAATTTGTACCTTATATGTTTTATATCTCCTGGAGTTTTATTATGTCCTTATCTATGTAGAATTTGTTTAGAGTTTGTACAATGTAACTGATTGATGCTAAAAGATAATCAATTGGCCTAACTAATCAAGTCAAAGCCTAATCAAGTAGCTGCCTTGTAACATAGATCCATCTAAAATGTCAGTACTAGATGGATGGTGAAACATGTATTCCCAAGGGAAACTTGGAGCGCATATTGCTTAGTATGAGAGATGCAAGTGACCATATGTCCTTGACATCTTAATCCTAAGTTCTGTGAGAATGACTACAGTCGAGTCTTGATGATGAGAATGTGATATGATATCATGATGGACAACTATGGTTGTACCACAGTGGCTGGTTCATATACCTTGGTTTCTAGTTCCTTAACATGTACCAAGGTGGGCTACGTGTTTTGCAAGACCATAGCCTTGACTATGAGTTGTTGTCTCTATAGGTTTATAGTTGTGATTATAAATTGTTGCTTTGTAATATGACTATACGTCACTGTGGTTCTGATTCAAACTGACTGAGTAGTATAAGAGAAGATCATGGATTTCAATTCTTCCATTGATCTTGTATGACACTGATTTTAACTTAGTAGTGGTCAGTTGGATTTAGAGAGTACAACTCACATCCTCAAAGCATAATAAAATACATAATACAACTATTTAGTATAATTTCTTAGTGTCAAATATGATTCACATTGGATACCCCCTTACCTTGTCTTTTGTAATGATTTCTTCAATTATAATGTGGCAGAGAAATAATTTCTTGTACATGTTCTTCATATTCATTATAAAGGAATAAGAAGTTGTACTACTCAGTTATAGATACCTAAACTAATTAAATAGTGTTAATTTCCTTTCATATATCTTTGAGCTGAATTTTCTTATAATTTTTAATGCTTAGTATTATCTACCTTCACTAATAATAAATGTTGGCAGAGAGTTATATCTCTCACTAGTTATTTTGGTCTCACCACATAGGTTTCCACATCTTTTAGGTGGTCGTGCATGATGAGGTAGAGATAGTGACGTTGAGGTTGAGCAGCAAGAGGAACATAAGTTGTTTGAGGTTGAGCAGCAAGAGTCCTATTTGTCATCCCTATACTCTCATATCCTTGGGGTTTTTTGTGGATGTTGTATATCATGACAATGTTTTTTATTGTATGCCATGATTGTACAAATATGACATGTATATGTGAACATGTTATATGTAATAGGTTACGATCAGTGAGCTAGTTAACAACATTAGGTAATAATCTTTTGGCATGATATATGTTACCAGTGGATTTTGCAGACTCAAATGTAATATGTGTCCACTTTAGGTGGATTTGTGATATTAGTTTTAATATACCTTATTATATGGTAATGTAGATTGTTAATGATAATTCAACACTTTGTTTTGAGTAATCTCTTTGTGTGATATTGGAAGATGTCACAGTAGATGTCTAAAGAATGATGTTACTCGATGACATATGTCTTTAGGTTGAGAAACTAAATAATGAGATCATATGTATGATAAAAGTACATACATTCTTGTTATGTCCCTAATCAGATATTACTGTTGAAGCAAAATAGACAAAAATTATATATAAGACTAGAGTGTTTTTTGACTGATGATAAGTCTCATTAGTCATGATATATGATATTAAGTCCAATACAAAAGCACTTGTTAGAGAACAATGTACCATACAAACCCACCTTGAGAGTGATATAAGGAGACCATTGTATAGTAGTTAGAATGAACTCTCATATTTATAATGATGATTGTTCTCTTAGACATGAAATCACTACACTCATCACATGTTGTTCGATGTACTTAGACACCATCCAACATTTCCATGAATAAGAATTTCCATAAGGTGATGCCTGGGTACACTGAGACACATGGGGTATGAGTGTAAGTGATGTAGATGGGATTTGTCCCTCCCATAGGAGATTGATATCTAGGCTACTTGATAAGTGATACTGAGAAATGTATGGTGATACTCATGTGACTCAATACATGATATATGAGATCACATGCATCTCAGGCAGTTCTCTGTAGTTCAAGGAACATGATTGAATGTTGAGGAGGATGATGATTCAATGTCTCAAGTTCAATCTGGATATCAGAGACAAAGGAACTATATGATCACAATTACACTAATCATAGATTGTAGGTTGAAGTTTTTCTCCAACTTTCCAAATTACGTGTGTAGCAATGATG
Source organism: Alisma plantago-aquatica (assembly GCA_963693085.1). Taxonomy (NCBI): domain Eukaryota; kingdom Viridiplantae; phylum Streptophyta; class Magnoliopsida; order Alismatales; family Alismataceae; genus Alisma; species Alisma plantago-aquatica. The sequence goes on from OY856409.1 coordinate 1,516,702,076, forward strand.
TGTTCCTAGATATCACACATTTCTTGTGATGTCATAAATTGGTTACAGAAATTGACTTCCAATGTAACTTGGGACCTATAGGGTCACAGGCATATGATGTACTTAGAATAGGAGTTCATTCCCCAATGATGTTTAGGTTTTCAATTTAAACATTTGAGGTTGATAATTGACTGACTAGACATTGAACCAAATAGTTCAAGCATTGCACCAATCTATTCAAGTCTCATGTCAATTCAAACAACATTGGCTGAATATTTCTTGAGCATGACTAGTGAAACGACCATTTCACATATGAAATGACCATTTCACGTATGAAACGACCATTTCACAAATGAAACTCCCATTTCATCATATCAAATGACAGTTTCATGATATTAAATGACCATTTTGAGAGTGAAATGATCAATTCATCATCTGGATTGTCCTGTTCGATGATCAATTGGATTAGATGAAGGATTGATGTTGATATTTAATCAAATATTAAATACCAATATGTTTGCAAATAGGAAACATGCTGAACAGACCGGGTCAAAGCATTGAACCAACTAATGCACACGTTAATCGACTGATTCGACAGTGAAGTGACGAATTCATCATTCACAAGTTCCAAAAACTTCATAAAAATCATCTCATCGACTCCCAGATGCATTGAAACCCTTGACCCTAGAACTCCTATAAATAGAGGGGTATTGTGGGCTTCCCAGAAAGAACAATAAGCTCTGACAATTGTTGTCCTCTCTGGTTGTGATAACCAAGAGAGATCGAGTAAGTCCTACCTATCAAAGGGAAGGATAGAAAGAGAGAAACAATTGTGGCAAAGAGAATCAATGCTAGTGCGTTAGTGTTTAAGGGGACAACTCCTTCCCATTGGCTTTGATAGTGCAATATGGAGATCATGGTGGTTTTCATGAACTACTCTAGATGTGAGAGGCACTTAACCTACTAGGACATAGTCAACCACCATCTATGGTAATCAATTAGGAGATCGCCGCTGACAGCCATCCAAGTGCAACTTGACAAAGAAGCACGCGACAACAAGAGTTGTCATTGGACTTGCTCTAGGACCAGGTATATCTCTTGCTATCCTCTTTCCTAGATACATTGTTGTTGATGTAATCTTCTTATTAGTAAATCAGACATTAAATTTTTTGTTTCTGCTAACTTATTTGTTTCCCTATTTTCCCAACAATAATATAGACCTCCTAGATAATTCATTTGAAAATTGATTGCAATAGAGATCTTTACATTTGTAATACCAAAAGTGTAAGAACCCTAACGTAAATTAACTCCCCTAATCTTTCTTTGTTATCCTTATCGATTGTCTAGATTCTTAGTTATGTATGCGCTTAGTTGGTGAGTTTTTTTGTTCATGGGTTGATGTACAAATTACCATTTTGTTAGGACTTCCTTTCAATTTATACAATTAATGATGGTTGTCTTCTTATTTCCCTTTCTTGGTTGTAGGTAGATGCCCTAAGGTGGTGTAACATAGACTAGATTCCTTTCCATAAGTTGAGAACTCATGGAAGTGAAATGGCCTTTTATCAGTAGATAACAAATGAAAGTATGCCTGGATGTTCATAGCTTGAAGATCGAAAAGGTCATTTTGCCTTTCATTAGTTTGTTGTGTGTTTGGTTGTTGTATCTTGAAGATTAATGACATGCATTTTCTTTTTCATCAGTGGATACATTGTAATAGGGTGGGTTGTGTAACCATTATTGTTCTTGTCACCTGACTACCAACTAAATAGCCAGGTAGTGAATTTTGTCGGTGGAGTACTACATGAAAAACTACCCCATGAATATTGATAGTTTTGTCAGGAGGTCTCTATTGATGATTCCTTTTCGAATGCCTTTTGACAGTTTAACTGAAGAAATTGGTGACAAGTTTTAGTAGCAAGAAGAAAAAATGTATTATTGGCATACACCTATTGACAGTATGTCAGGCTACCTATCTTAAAGGAAATCTAGGGTTCACCTTTTGATGATACAACATAGTAAGGAGTGTAAAATTCTAATAGTCAACATGATATTTTGACCATTTTTCTTGTATAAGTTTGTTCTTCAAAGCAATGAAGTGGCATTGTAGAGTGAGACACCCTCAATTGGCAACAACTGACATGATTTCATGTTCATCAATATTTTCTTAGAGTATGATATACCCTCGCTATAACGACCCTGCCTCCCGGTAACCCCCAATTAAGGGAGACCCGAAGATCAGAGCCGTTATTCAATTAACAGGATCAAAGGTTCGACAAATAATCAATAATAATTATGAAATTCTACTACTAAACTGAAAACTGGTATAAAATAAAATTTTACTTACCTTTTAAAAGCTAGGATTTCTAAACTTCTATCCATGAAGATACTAATCTAACTAATCCTCCTGTGTACGTTATTTCTCATTTAGTTCCACATATGCCACTTTACTGTTTGTTCTTTTCATTTTTACCTAAAACACCGACAAACAAAACGTCAGTCAGCAAGAAGCTGGTATGTGGGGGAAACAATAATTGTGCAACAATGTTAACAATGTAGTCAACCAAATATCTTTTAACATCCAAGATTACGCTTTAAGAAATACTACTCAATCTTTGTGTATCCCCTATCTTTGTACCATCCCTGCAATGGACATGGATACTACCTCTCTCATATGGTAGATCCTTACCCCCATGGTCCTACCACACAGGTAGCCAATTACTAAGGTTATCGACTCACATGGCCCTACCCAAAGGTAGCCCAATCCTTAACTCATGATGACTTGATGGTCCTACCCCATTGGTAGCCATGTACTAAGTCATTCAATGACCTGATGGGCCTACCCCATTGGTAGCCATGTACTAGGTCAATCCATTAGGCTACAGAGGGGACTAGGATCTGAGCTAGTAGGCACATCTCTTATGTGATAGTCATATTCACATTATAATTTGCATGAATTAAATGCAACCAATAGTTTAATTCAAGTCATCGATAAAACCTCAAAAATCCTCCAGAAACTAATTCAGGGTATTCATAGGCGTAACCACATACCTGTCAATTTGATGTGAGATAGAAATAATTCAATCAACCAATAGGCAAGCAAGCATTCAATAAGATCCTGAAACAATTATACAATTTCCTTTTATTACTCATGTCATTAAGATCTATTAAATCTAGCTCGCTTCTCAGGGTTTCTAGTCCACTTTTAGGGTTTCCCTTCATCTTTTATTATTTTAAACCCTAATTTAACGCAATTCATTACAAACCCTAATTATCTCAACATCTAATCCTCAATTTCGGATTAAAGGCATAATTAACCATTAAAGAAGTCCATTAAGCCTCTTTTACATTAAATCCACTATTTTTATCCTTTTCATATATGACAAGATCATTATGCTCATTTATCTTCAATTCATAGTTCGTTATGATTGAATTCACATACCAACTTGATTCATCATTAATTCCATCTTGATTAATTCAAAAACCATAATTTCTATATTAAGGTTATTTATCCACAAATTAGGAACTTTAATGCTCGAAATAGCTTTTAACCATGAAAACTCAGTTTTATACATGAAATCGAATAATTAAAGCCATTAGTAGTCCTAATTACCAATATTAGGGTTTCAAGGCCCATTAAAGTATATTCATGCACATGAAACTCTAAATTAACTAATTTTGTGCAAAATTCATCTTTTTTGATCTTAATGTATCTCTTTATGATGAATAGGTTAATATCAACTTTAACCATCAATTAAACCCCACTAATTACATTAATCATATCAAAATAGGGTTTCTTAATCATCATTACATTAAAGTTAACAGCTTCCATTACTTTTCGAACTACAAGCAGAATTAGGCTTCAAATATATTTTTATTGCATTCATTGAGTTCTCGTTATCAAAATTCATGTATAATGCACATCTATCCAAGCTACGGTTAAGGAGATACAAATTTCATAAGAATCACTTACTTTGGACCAATAGAAGGCTGCCACGTAGGCCTTGCCATGCAACGTTGCTTGGAAACATTTTGAAAAGACTGAATTGCCCTTGGTTAAGTTGATCAGTTCCTTTAGCACACGGGGGTAGAAACTTCCAACGCACTCCAGGTTGTCTTCAACCTCAGGAAGCCTAGCTTGGCACCGAACTACAGCAAGATGCGACTTCCCTTCACCCCTCCTGACCTCGGTGGCCACCGGGGATGCTTCCCCTACCTCCATCTACCCTCCGTGCTCAACTGGGTGCCTCAGTTCGCAGCCATGGCGACCAGTTTGTCTTGGACACACCTGGTGTGTGTGGCTGCCATTGCAGCAGTGATGCGGCTCCTGTGATCAGCCTAGGGCAGGGCCACGATGGTGAAGCCCCTCCCCAAAATCGTGGGCATCCACCCTCCATCTCGACTACACATGATCACTCGCTGCGTATGAGATAGAGCCGTCTTCACAGGTTAGGGTTTGAACATGGAAGAACAAGAAGAGGAAGAAGTGATACGTGTGAGATCTCTTTTGGAACTTGAACCAGAAGTCTAACCCCTTATATAGGGGAGGGTTTTCGCAACCCAAGATGTGCACCCACCAAGATGCAAGATCTTGTCCCAATAGGAATCTAATTCCTTCATAAAAAAATAAGCTTTCTCTCTCTTCTTTTTCCTTTGAATATTCCCTATTATATGGTTATATTAGGAATTTAAAATTCCTCTTTCATCTTCTTTATACTTGCCCTTTTTAATCCATAGGAATGAAATCCTATTTCCCTTTAATAGCAATTACTTTCTTTTTAGCAATACCACCTAATAAATTAATTGTATACTCACATTATCTTCTTATTTTGCAATTTTGGTATTTTCTCTTTCTTTCCTCTTTATTGGGGTTCCTTGGACCCCAAGAAACTCTAACATTTCGAAATCCTTTTTATTGGATACTCATTATCCTTCTAGATGCATCTAAATGCATTATTCTTCATTATCATGTGTATTTCTTATTAAAATATTTCTTTTTGAGGATTTCTCTTTATTTCTCTTTTATTTTCCTCATTTGTATTCCTTTTATCATTAGGAATCCTTGAAATACAAAATTCCACCAAGAATAACTCAATTATACCTCTTTTCATTTTCTTTCTTAATAAAGAAATACTTAATTAATCTTTTCTTTTCTTATTGCTTTTCTTTGCAACTTTGGACTCCTTGGAACCCAAGGAACCCAAGAGGCACGAAATCCATCTTTGGATTACATTCTTTTGCCTTCTAGAGGTTTCCACATCTTTCTTTTCTCAAATTCTCAATTATTGATTAATTAATTGAATTTTCTTGATATAGGGACCAATAGCCAATAAAGCCCACAATACAATCATCAAGGCTATTGTAAACGAAATTATATCATTATTTGTCCAATATGAGAATTTACATATCTCATCAGATGAACCCAAAATTGGGTTTGTAACATCCTTCCCCTCTTATAGGAATTTTGCACTCAAAATTCCACCAAGCAAACAAACAATTCAGGATAAGCCTTTCATATATCCATCATGGCTCCCATGTGGCCTTACCCTTTCCATGGTGCTTCCTAAGAACCTTTATCATCTCATATTCTTCCATATGAGTTCTTTCTTACCTTGGTATATCATACCCTCATAGGTGACTCAGGACATTTCAACCTCTTAAAAACTAAATAGGTTCAAGGCTCAACACATGGCTTGGGTACCTCACATAGTGTTGTAGATCAGACTCATGGAACACATTATTCATCATGTTATCCTGAGAGGCAAGGCTAAACACCAACCATCTCCACCAATCCATCTCAAATGGAACCATATATCGGGAACTCAGGTTTCTCAACTGTAGCATAGAGGGGTCAGATTTTCACATCACATATTCTCCCACAGTGAACTGCATGTCAGTCTGCTTCGCATTAGCTCATGACTCATGTCAACATTGGGCATTCTCTCTCAGCCATTGAATGATCAAAGCGACTTCATCTACACACAGTATGGTTCTTTTCTGACCTTCGTGAGGCCTCCTTCAACAACATCATCTTAATGAAGTGGTGACTGACACAACCTCTTCATAAGACTTCTTGCATCCCGATAAAGGCTATGGTGGTTAACATCACATCTTAAGAATTGTCTCTATGTATCACCCTGAATGAGCACACATGCTCTCATCAGACCCTCTAGTCTGGATCATACTGTCCATTAATATGGGGTGATAAAGTGCACTATCATCGAGTTCTTCATGTATCCACTTCCACCTCATGGAAGTGAACCTTGGTCATACCCAAGAACTTTTGAACTCGCATCATGGTGTGGTTGAACCATCTTTCTCTCTTAAGTAGTTCAACCGAATCTATCCAGTGACAATACTCTTCCTTTCTCACGTCATCTAGGTAAGGCGATCTACCAAAACCCATACTGCATCTTGACCTTCCTTGGTCTAGGGGAGACTCACAACATCCCTAGTGATGAACTCACATTCCCTCTCAGGAACTCTTTATACTTTATATCCATGCACTGGGTTACTGGTGTTCGTCCTTCACCTCCTGGCTTGCATGGACACACGTTACATGTATCAGGCATCCAAAACATTACCATCACTTACTATCTTTGTAGTATCACGGGTTTTGGTGATCTTAAAACCATGATCTCCTATATGTCATGATTCCTCAATATTGATTCCTCATAAATCCTAAACCCCTCTCATCAGGGTTTTATTACCTTCCTATCCAAAGCAGTGCATCTGAGGTTCTATCACCATCCTTTCACTACATCAAGGACTAAACTGGCTAACCAACCAACCAATAATCTTGTTCAATAGATCTCGTTATATCTAAGTGTTAGCCAAACTTATCTCTTTTTCTCAACTTAAGGTTATCCTAACAACCTCAACTTCTTCTAGCTTCCAGCTAAACTAGGCATCTATATCTCAACCAGAGCATTAATTACCACTTCTTATCCTTAGGTGTTAGGTAATGTCGAAGACATACACCTCTGTGTATTATACTTATCATCTCATCTCAAACTCTAAGTTGGTCTTCATCAAGAAGCTCTGTGCTCATCCTCATGGTGATCAAACTCAACCTTGGTTAACTTGTAAGTTCCACATAGCTCATGCTAAAACATCCTCATAAGATGACTACACTATTCCTCTTAGTGTTTGTAAACCATCCATGTATCATTCACCCACCAAGGTATGTTATCATCTCTGTCCTCATACCTCGTAGCAACGTTCCAACTCGCATCATCTTTTATCCTTGGTGTATGTCATGCGTACTGTCCCACCTCTACCTCCCATAACAAGAGGAAATAATCATTTGGTGGCCGTCCAAACACAAAGTTCTTCCTATTCCAAGAGTAGAGATGATACATTCCACATTGCCAGTACACCTTCAATTGTAAGTTGAAATGTGCAACTCATGTCTATACGTCACAAACATCATGATATAAAGGTTGCTTCCATGGAAAACTGGTCTCGAACCAACTTGGGTTCACACACAATCCTTGGTCATCTCCTCTTGGTCTATAGGGTGTCGGCACTTTTTAGGTCATCCCTCTTCCCTTATGCATCGAGAGAGTGCCCTACTCATCTACCCTTTGGGTCCCATGAGTTCATGAAGGTGATCAATCTCCTAACCCATGGCCCTCAGACAATGATGGTTGTTACCTCCCGACCCTATGGTCATGTGCAACTAGGGAATTAGGAAACTCCTTCTTCCATTGGTCTTATCCCTACCTGACCCTAGGATAGACTTAGGATTCTATCATAGTACATGTTCAACTTAGAACCTTACCCAATCCTTCATCATCTCTCTCTACATCCTTGGGCTATCTTTCATCCTTTCACAGGGATCATGACGACCTATCTACCTTGATCAGGCCAAATACCAGTTACCTCCATGGTAACACATCCACATGCACATAGAGATGTTTATCTATGGGTCTATAGGTTCATTCGCTTACCATGTACTCTTCACTTAGCTTCTCAAGACCCTATGAGACCTCTTTAGGTTTCTTCAAAATCCACAAAACTGGTAAACACCCTACCAAAGGGTCTGTCTCCCAGGATGGGAGAAAACTACAACTCGTGTCAACAAGGTCACAACCGTCATGAGCATGCCTAACCCAACAACTACTAAGGTACAAGCAGGTCACCTATTAAACCATGCTAGGTCATACTTGTTCTCTCTCCTCAACATTAGATAAACTTAGTTGTGAGGGGTTCAACAAACTTACCCTTAACTTGAGAGGTTTCTGTTACCTCTACACATGAGGAGTATCATGCTTGAAACTATAGAGACTCAAATCTCATCATGAGCATCGGAGACACTGCTTCCCCTCTTAAGCCTAGGAACCCTAGGTTCACTTTCGGTTGTCCAACAGCATGCTCAATCTCTTAACCACGAATCAAGCATGTCCAAGATATGTCATTTACTTCCATGATCTTTCTACTCGAGCAAAACTTCATAGTTGATTCCTCTTCCAGGACAATCAACTACGTATAAAGCCTCACAACTGGTGACTTAAACCTCTTCAGGGTCTAAAGAACTCTTTATCTCATCCAGTAGGTAATCACTTATACCATAGGTACCAGAAGCATCATCCTCTCTCCAAGGTTTGGTTCCTCTCAGGATAACCAAGACATCATTAGCCTCCAGGGGTGAAGCATAAGGCAACCACTATCATCCACTTAGGTCGCATCATCCTCAACTCCCCACTGTTCCTCATGTCTTGGAATCTAAGTTTCCAACCTTTTGCTCGGGTCCTGCATTCTCTCTCCAGATCTAACTCCACATCCAGCCTTACAACTAGAGGTCCTCTCTCCATGAAGTTGGATCAAGCTCACAAGCATATCCCTACCTGGTGAAGCCTATGTTCACGCTTATGTTTACTCAAGGTTATCCATTATTCCTTAGGCTTATCTCATCAGCTATCCAACATGCTCCCTTAGACAGGGTTTCGACCTACTTCCTGTACTACATGACGTGCTTTGGGTGTATACTATGCGATGCTTATATAAGCTCATGGGGTTTCCATAGGTTCTTCTCTAACCTCATCCATGAAGGAGCTATCCTTCGCTCAACCATGCACGACCCTTCCCAGGGTTGGGTTGCCAAAGGTGCTAGGTCATCCAACCTCTCATGGCTCGTATGGCAATCTAAGGCATGTCCATCCTGACATCTAACTCATCATGTCATCTCTCTCTAACCTCCACTTAGGATTAGGGTTAACATCATCCTCAGAGGATGTGCTAGGTCTCTACTTTTACTGGAGGTCTCTACCTCCAAGACTGACTCTCTCTACTCATCCTCCTTCCAAGGAGGTCTATCCTCAGGTCTTTCCTGAGGGCAATGGCAACTCGTGTCATACGACCTAACCATGTATCTATTCCTTTACGCTTACTCTACTAAGCTTATGCCCATGACATCTTATTTACATGCTTTTTATTAGTTTGGTGGAGCATTCCTTAATCCTTATCAACCTTACCCATACCTCTAGAGGGTGAGGAGAAGAGAGGAAACCCTAATCCTTAAGGTCCTCAATAGAATTTGAGTTGAGGTGGGATGAACAAAATGAGCGAGTCCTAAAGGTATCTTATTTTGATTCATATCCTAAGACTTTGGCAAGGAAGTCACATAGATATGGGAGTCCTCGTATTTCGACTAGCAGTGCGGAGGAAAATATTGTCAACCCCCAGTTGTTATCCTTTTCTAGACACGTATGTCTTTCGGATAATCCTCAAATAAATCCCTTGGGTTCTAAAGAATTTGTAAAATTTAATAATTATTAAAGATTAAGTGAGGAACCTATGTGCTGATACCAATTGTAATGACCCCGCCTCCCGATAACCCCTAATTAAGGGAGACCCAAAGGTCAGAGCCGTTATTCAATTAACAGGATCAAAGGTTCGACAAATAATCAATAATAATAATGAAATTCTACTACTAAATTGAAAACTGTTATAAAATAAAAACTTTACTTACCTTTTAAAAGTTGGGATTTCTAAACTTCTATCCATGAAGATACTAATCTAACTAATCCTCCTGTGTACATTATTTGTCATTTAGTTCCACATATGCCACTTTATTGTTTGTTCTTTTCATTTATACCTAAAACACCGACAAACAAAACGTCGCTCAGTAAGAAGCTAGTATGTGGGGGAAACAATAATTATGCAACTATGTTAACAATGTAGTCAACTAACTATCATTTAACATCCAAGATTACGCTTTAAACAATACTACTCAATCCTTACCTATCCCCTATCTCTGTACCGTCCCTACAGTGGAGATGGATACTACCTCTCTCATATGGTAGATCCTTACCCCCATGGTCCTACCACATAGGTAGCCAATTCTTAGGGTTATGGAGTCGTATGGCCCTACCCAAAGGTAGCCCAATCCCTGACTCATGATGACTTGATGGTCCTACCTTATTGGTAGCCATGTACTAAGTCATTCAATGACCTGATGGGCCTACCCCATTGGTAGCCATGTACTAGGTCAATCCATTAGGCTACAGAGGGGACTAGGATCTGAGCTAGTAGGCACATCTCTTATGTGATAGTCACATTCACATTATAATTTACATGAATTAAATGCAACCAATAGTTTAATTCAAGTCATCGATAAAACCTAAAAAATCCTTAACAAACTAATTCGGGGTATACATAGGCGTAACCACATACATGTCAAGTTGATGTGAGACAGAAATAATCCAATCAACCAATAGGCAAGCAAGCATTCAATAAGATCCTAAAACAATTATACAATTTCCTTTTATTACTCATTTCATTAAGATCTATTAAATCTAGCTCACTTCCTAGGGTTCCTAGTCCACTTTTAGGGTTTCCATTACAATTAGGGTTTCCCTTCATATTTTATTATTTTAAACCCTAATTTAACGCAATTGATTACAAACCCTAATTATCTCAACATCTAATCCTCAATTTCAGATTAAAGGCATAATTAACCATTAAATAAGTCCATTAAGCCTCATTTACATTGAATCCACTATTTTTATCCTTTTAATATATGACAAGATCATTATTCTCATTTATCATCAATTCACAGTTCATTATGATTGAATTCACATACGAACTTGATTCATCATTAATTCCATCTTAATTCATTCCAAAACCCTAATTTCTATATTAAGGTTATTTATCCACAAATTAGGAACTTTAATGCTCAAAATAGCATTTAACCATGAAAACTCAGTTCTATACATGAAATTGAATAATTAAAGCCATTAGTAGTCCAAATTACCAATATTAGGGTTTCAAGGCCCATTAAAGTATATTCATGCACATCAAACTCTAAATTAACTAATTTCAAGAAAAAATCATCTTTTTCAATCTTAATGTATCTCTTTATGATTAATAGGTTAAAATCAACTTTAACCATCAATTAAACCCTACTAATTACATTAATCATATCAAAATAGGGTTTCTTAATCATCATTACATTAAAGTTAACAACTTCCTTTACTTTTCGAATTTCAAGGAGAATTAGGCTTCAACTATATTTTTATTGCATTCCTTGAGTTCTCATGATCAAAATTCATGTATAATGCACATCTATCTGAGCTACGATTAAGGAGATACGAATTTAATAAGAATCACTTACTTTGGACCAAAAGGAGGCTGCCACGTAGGCCTTGCCATGCAACGTTGCTTGGTTGCTTGGAAACATTTAGAAAAGACCGAATTGACCTTGGTTAAGTTGATCAGTTCCTTTAGCACGCGGGGATAGAAACGTCCAATGCACTCCAGGTTGTCTTCAACCTCGAGAAGCCTTGCTTGGCGTCGAACTGTAGCAAGATGCAGCCTCCCTTCACCCCTCCTGACCTTGGCGTCCACCGGGGATGCTTCCCCTACCTCCGTCTTCCCTCCACACTCAGCTGGGTACCTCAGTTCGCTGCCATGGTGGCCAGTTTGGCCTGGACATGCCTACTGTACGTGGCTGCCATAGCAGCAGTGCTGCGGCTGCTGCGATTAGCCTAGGGCAGGGCCACGATGGTGAAGCCCCTACCCAAACTCGTGGGCATCCACCCTCCATCTCGACTACACACGATCACTCGCTGCGTATGAGTTAGAGTCATCTTCACAGGTTAGGGTTTGAACGTGGAAAAACAAGAAGAGGAAGAAGAGATACGTGTGAGATCTCTTTTGGAACTCGAACCAGAAGGCCAACCCCTTATATAGGGGAGGGTTTTCGCACCCCAAGATGTGCACCCACCAAGATGCAAAATCTTGTCCCAATAGGAATCTAATTCCTTCATAAGAAAACAAGCTTTCTCTCTCTTCTTTTTCCTTTGAATATTCCCTATTATATGGATATTAGGAATTCAATTTTCTTCTTTCATCTTCTTTATACTTTCCCTTTTTAATCCATAGGAACGAAATCCTATTTCCCCTTAATAGCAATTGCTTTCTTTTAAAAAATACCACATAATACACTAATTGTATACTCACATTTTCTTCTTATTTTTCAATTTTGGTATTTTCTCTTTCTGTCCTCTTTATTGGGGTTCCTTGGACCCCAAGAAACTCTAATATTTTGAAATTATTTTTATTAGATATCCATTATCCTTCTAGATGCATTTAAATGCATTATTCTTCATTATCATGTGTATTTCTTATTAAAATATTTCTTTTTGAGGATTTCTCTTTATTTCTCTTTTATTTTCCTCATTAATATTTCTTTTATCATTAGGAATCCTTGGAATACGAAATTCCACCAAGAATAACTCAATTATACCTCATTTCACTTGTTTTTCCACCTTTTACCATTGTTTTCAATTTCTTTCTTAATAAAGAAATACTTAATTAATCTTTTCTTTTCTTATTGCTTTTCTTTGCAACTTTGGACTCCTTGGAACCCAAGGAACCCAGGAGGCATGAAATCCATCTTTGGATTACATTATTTTGCCTTCTAGAGGTTTCTGCATCTTTCTTTTCTCAAATTCGCAATTATTAATTAATTAATTGAATTTCCTTGATATTGGGCTCAATAGCCAATAAAGCCCACAATACAATCATCAAGGCTATTGTAAACAAAATTATATCATTATTTGTATAATATGAGAGTTTACATTTCTCATCAGATGAACCCAAAATTGGGGTTGTAACATCCTTCCCCTCTTATAGGAATTTTGCCCTCAAAATTCCACCAAGTAAACAAACAATTCAGGATAAGCATTTCATATGTCCATCCTGGCTCCCATGTGGCCTTACCCTGTCCATGGTGCTTCCTAAGAACCTTTATCATCTCATATTCTTCCATCTGAGTTCTTTCTTACCTTGGTATATCGTACCCTCATAGGTGACTCAGGACATTTCAACCTCTTAAAAGTTGAATAGGTTCAAGGCTCAGCACATGGCTTGGGTACCTCACATAGTGCTCTAGATCAGACTCATGGAACACATTATTCATCATGTTATCCTGAGGGGCAAGGCTAAACACAACCATCTCTACCAATCCATCTCAAATGGACCCATATATCGGGGACTCAGGTTTCTCAACTGTAGCATAGAGGGGTCATATTTTCACATCACATATTCTCCCATAGTGAACTGCATGTCAGTCTGCTTCGCATCAGCTCATGACTCATGTCAACACTGGGCTCTCTCTCTCTCAGCCATTGAATGATCAAAGCGACTTCATCTACACACAGTATGGTTCTTTTCTGACCTTCGTGAGGCCTCCTTCACCAACATCATCTTAATGAAGTGGTGACTGACACAACCTCTCTATAAGACTTCTTGCATCCCGATAAAGGATATGGTGGTTAACATCACATCTTAAGAACTATCTCTATGTTTCACCCTGAATGAGCACACATGCTCTCATCAGACCCTCTAGTCTGGATCATACTGTTCATTAGTATGGGGTGATAAACTGTACTATCATTGAGTTCTTCATGTATCCACTTCCACCTCATGGAAGTGAACCTTGGTCATACCCAAGAAGTTTTGAACTCGCATCATGGTGTGGTTGAACCATCTTTCTCTCGATAGTACTCTTCCTTTCTCACATCATCCAGGTAAGGCGATCTACCATAACTCATATTGCATCTTGACCTTCCTTGGTCTAGGGGAGACTCACAACATCCCTAGTAATGAACTCCCTTTCCCTCTCGGGAACTCTTTATACTTTACATCCATGCACTGGGTTACTGGTGTTCATCCTTCACCTCCTGGCTTGCATGGCCACACGTTACATGTATCAGGCATCCAAAACTTTACCATCACTTACTATCTTTATAGTATCACGGGGTTTTGGTGATCTTAAAACCATGATCCCCTGTATGTCATGATTCCTCAAGATTGATTCCTCATAAACCCTAAACCACTCTCATCAGGGTTTTATTACCTTCCTATCTAAAGAAGTGCATCTGAGATTCTATCACCATCCTTTCACTACATCAAGGACTAAACTGGCTAACCAAACAACCAATAATCTTGTTCATCAAATCTCATTATATTTTAGTGTTAGCCAAACTTATCTCTTTTTCTCAACTTAAGGTTAGCCTAACAACCTCAACTTCTTCTAGCTTCCAGCTAAACTAGGTAGCTATATCTCAAATAGAGCATTCATTACCACTTCTTATCCTTAGGTGTTAGGTAATGTCGAAGACATACACCTTCGTGTATTTTACTTATCACCACATCTCAAACTCTAAGTTGGTCTTAATTAAGAAGCTTTGTGCTCATCCTCATGGTGATCAAACTCAACCTTGGTTAACTTGTAAGTTCCACATAGCTCATGCTAAAACATCCTCATAAGATGACTACACTATTCCTCTTAGTGTTTATAAACCATCCATTCATCATTCACCCACCAAGGTATGTTATCATCTCTGTCCTCATACCTCGTAGCAACGTTCCAACTAGCATCATCTTTTATCCTTGGTGTATGTCATGCGTATTTTCCCATCTCTACCTCCCATAACAAGAGGAAATAAGCATTTGGCGGCCATCCAAACACAAAGTTCTTCCTATTCCAAGAGTAGAGATGATACATCCCACATTGCCAGTACACCTTCATTTCTAAGTTGAAACGTTCAACTCATGTCTCTACATAACAAACATCATGATATCAAGGTTGCTTCCATGGAAAATTGGTCTCGAACGTACTTGGGTTCACACACAATCCTTGGTCATCTCCTCTAGGTTTATAGGGTGCCGGCACTTTTGGGGTTATCCCTCTTCCCTTATGCATCCAGAGAGTGCCCTACTCATCTGCCCATCGGGTCCCATGAGTTCATGAAGGTGATCAATCTCCTAACCCATGGCCCTCAGACAATGATAGCTGTTACCTCCCGACCCTATGGTCATGTGCAACTAGGGAATTTGACAACTCCTTCTTCCATTGGTCTTATCCCTACCTGACCCTAGGATAGACTTAGGATTCTATCATAGTACATGTTCAACCTAGAACCTTACCCAATCCTTCATCATCTCTCTCTACATCCTTGGGCTATCTTTCATCCTTTCACAGGGATCATGGTGACCTATCTACCTTGATCAGGCCCCATATCGGTTGCCTCCATGGTAATACATGCACATGAACATAGAGATGTTTATCTATGGGTCTATAGGTTCATTCTCTTACCATGTACTCTTCACTTAGCTTCTCAAGATCCTATGAGACCTCTTTAGGTTTCTTCAAAACCCACAAAATTGGTAAACACCCAACCAAAGGGTCCCTCTCCCAGCATGGGAGGAAACTATAACTCTTGTCAACAAGGTCACAACCATCATGAGCATGCCTAACCCATCAGCTACTAAGGCACAAGCATGCCACCTATTAAACCATTCTAGGTCATACTTATTCTCTCTCCTCAACATTAGATCAACTTTGTTGTGAGGGGTTCAACAAACTTACCCTTAACTTAAGAGGTTTTTGTTACCTCTACACATGAGGAGTATAATGCTCGAAACTATAGAGACTCAAATCTCATCATGAGCATTGGATACACTACTTCCCCTCTTAGGCCTAGGAACCCTAGGTTCAGTTTCGGGTGTCTAACTGCATGCTCAATCTCTGAACCACGAATCAAGCATGTCCAAGATATGTCATGTACTCGAGAAATACTTCAGAGTTGATTCCTTTTTTAGGACAACCAACTAGGTATAAAGCCTCACAACTGGTGACTTAAACCTCTTAAGGGACTAAAGCACTCTTTATCTCATCCAATAGGTAATCACTTATACCATAGGTACCAGAAGTGTCACATCCCTGACCTGGGATTATGCTTTAACCCTAGGTGTTTTGATTAAGAAAGATGATTATATGCTTAATATTATCTTTTGAAAAGTGTTTAGGGCTCAAGAGGAACCTATGTTTCAATTTTGGTCATGTTTGAACAATGTTGAAGCAATGTTTGCTTATTTTGGACTAAAGTGCAAATTACCCAATTTGAGGGGTTAACTTGCAAATTGCACATGATAAGTTGTTCCTCTGATGTTGAGACATCATAAGGATGAATATGATGTAGTATTATGATTTCCACAAGCTTGGACACCAAGATTAAGCTTATAAAGCAATGTTGTGCATTAAAACCTAGTTTTGGTAAAAAGTGCAATTTACCCAAAACCTAGGGTTAAATATGCAAATTACCACTTCAATAAGGTCCTTAATGTTTCTTGGAATCATGTAGAGCAAAGAAAATGAGAGGGACTCCTCATTTGAATTAAGTTGGAGGAGAGAGAATCTTGACATTAAAATAATCAAGAATAATGCCTAATTGAAACCCTAATTCGATTTAGGGAAAAAATGAATAAAAATAATTGAAGGGCTTTCAAAAAAAATGTTTTGGGTTAATTTTGAATAAGGATGGACGTTCCTTTTCCAAGATAAGGAACGAAAATATCTTAATTAGGTGAAATTCCACTCACCTTATTATAAAGAAAAGTAATTTCCACTCACATATGGAATATTAATATAATAAGCATTAAGGTGCTCAATTTGCTTTTCTTTAAATTGAGGATAATGAAGGAGAATTAAAGGCAAAGTAATGTGCCTCGTCCTTAAGGGAATTGAGGGGGAAGAGGCGGCCATATTGTTGGAATTTAATGCATTTTAATAATGCATTTTCTCTCTCATCAATTTCCTTATAAAAGTGACTTTTTCAAGCCAAATGAAAGGCTATTTCGGATTTTCTTCTTTCCCTTGCTTTCAAAACCGACCAAAGAGTTTAGGAGCAACAGGAGGATGAGCCCCAACCTGTTGGTAAGCCCTTGACCTTCGTTCTCCTTGATTTCATGGTGGAAATCGAAAATAAATTATGGATTCCTTCTTATTTCGATCTCCTCTTCAACCCTAGCCAACTTTTGCAATCAAAAGCTTGAGAACGAGCCTATGGGGAGTTGCAAGAGCTTCATCCACCATTAATGGCGTGAGCTTGGAGATTTGGAGCTCAATTGGAGGTGGGTTTTATAACTTAAACCCTTAAACATTGCTATTGCATCAATCATCTATGCTTTGTTGATTGTTTTCTTCAATTTGATACATACTTGTTTCTTTTCTGTAATTTCCATCAAGAACGGTTGCTTTTCTTGGTTGTTCGAAGGAAGGGGATGATGACATCATCCTAGATGCTTTTCCAAAGAAAATTACCAAGCCAAATGGTCTTGATAGATATTCCAAATCATTTTAATTTGATTGGCTATGCGGGTTCAGAAAACCGTTTAAGGGCAAACGGTTTGAAACCGTTTGGGAAAAAACGGTTTCAAGACCGTTTGAGATGGTTGACCAAGCATTGAACGTTTGGGAATCTTGTTCCTAATTATATAGGCTAATGACCCTCCAAATTTTAGGGGTTAACTCCAAAGGAATCGTGAGTTGAAGCCCAATCAATTAGGCAAATCGAATTGAATTAAGTGCTGATTTTCAACCTGATTAACTTGACCTGTTTGGGAAAACGGTTTCAAGACCGTTTGAGATGGTTGACAAACCATTGACTGTTTGGGATTCCTGTTCATAATGATGTTGGTTAATCACCCTCCAAATTTTAGGGATTAACTCCCAAGGAATCGTGAGGTGAAGCCTAATAAATTAGGTAATCCTAATTGGATTAAGTGCTGATTTTTAATCTGATATACTTGACCGGTTTGGGAAAATGGTTTCAAAACCGCTTTAGTGCGTTGACCAAGCGTTTACCGTTTGGGATTACTGTTTCTAATGATGTGGTCTAATGACTCACCAACTTTGAGGGGTTAACTCCCAAGGAATCGTGAGTTGAAGGCTATTCAATTAGGCAAACCCTAATTGAAAACAGTGCTGAAATTCCAATGATTAAGTTGAGATTTTGGGTTGATTAGCCCAAACGGTTTCAAGACCGTTTGGGGATCACCCAAACGGTCTCAAGACCGTTTGGGGATCACCCCAAGACCTTTTGGGGGTCTGGGGTCAAGTATAGTTGACCTATCGAAGGTCCAAAGGTACTAATCATATTGCAATGAAGTGCTGATTTATTGATCAACTCGATAGACCAATGCATGATGATTTTTCACTAAAAGTTGGATGGGCCAAATGGTCTCAAGACCATTTGGAGCTCATCCAAACGGTCTCAAGACCGTTTGTTGGTCAACCAAGACCGTTTGGAGGTCTAGGGTTGAGTATGGTTAGGTGTTTGAAGGTCTAAAGGTACCAAGCTGTTAAACAATGTAATGCTGATTTGGTGATCAATCCAATGAACCTAACTCTAATTGGATGGCTTATATTTGAGTGATATGATGGGAAAACAGTATCAAGACTGTTTGGAGGTCATCCAAACGACCTCAAGACCGTTTGGGGTCAGTTCATACCCAATTTGGATGATGGTTCAATGGTTTCAATGCAACTAGTTCTGCATTGATTAGTGTTGTTGGATCATCGATTCCAAGCCCTAATTCAATTGAATCAAACCCTAATTAATGATAAATTGAGGGTCATTTGAGAGTCAAATTAGTTGAAGGTTGACCTATTAAACTCAATTGAAGTATGGGTATAGGTCCAATTGATGATTGGTTCCATGAATTCAATGATTGAAGGAATCAACATTGAAAACCCTTATTCAATTGGAAACCTTATGTTTTTGAAGGTCCAATGGATCAAACCTTTTTGGAAACCTAATGTAATTAGGTGAGAGATACCCTTAATGGCACCAATCAATAATGCATAACAAATGCATGGATCCAATACATGATGTAAACCCTAATTGAGGTTGATTCCACGTATAACCTAATAAGAGGTCGTCTACATGTGAAATCACTAATTAGGATGAATAATAAACCCTAGTTAAGGGTGCATCTATGTAAAACCCTAGTTAAGGGTGCATCCATGTGAAACCCTAGTTGAGGGTGTATCCATGTGAAACCCTAACTAAGGGAGTATCCATGTGAAACCCTAATTGAGGGAGATTTCATGAGAAACCGTAATTGGGAATGATTAGTAAACCCTAATTATGGGCAATGTGATATGAAACCCTAATGAAGGGTGATTCTATTTGCAATCTCTATTCTAAAGATGGGAGATGGTATGTAAAACCCTAATTCCTAATGAAAGAATAGAATTCATACTTGAACATGATTTATGAGGTGAACTCCTGTGGCACGACCGTGCAAGGTAGCACGGCTGTGGTGGATTCACTTTGCACGCCCGTGCAAGGTAGCATGGCCGTGGTAGCTTCATTGTGCACGAACGTGTATGGTAGCACGGCCGTGGTGGTTTCCCTTAGCATGGTCGTTCCTAGTTGCACGGATGTGGTGCTCTATGCTTGACTTAGAGCTGAATTGAAAGTGACCTAACATGATTGTTTTTTTAATTTCCAACCTAAGGATGAGAGAGAAACTCATACCTTGTGATAATAAACATTTAATGATACATGATGAATGTAATAAGTATGAATGAATACTTATGATATCAATGAATCCCCCAGAGGAGTGTGGCAATAATTTAAGGTTGGAGTGATAATACAAATATGAAACCCTAATTATCTGTGAAATCAGGGTTGGTTACGGACCAATGCCTGGCGGTGTAATCAGGTTTGGTTGAAGTCCAATACCTGGCAGAGGCAAAATGCCTGTAATCAGGAGTGGTTAGAGTCCACTACCTGGCTGTGTAATCAGGAGTGGTTAGAGTCCACTACCTGGCTGTGTAATCAGGTTTGGTTGAAGTCCAATACCTGGCAGAGGCTAAATTCCTGTAATCAGGAGTGGTTAGAGTCCACTGCCTGGCTGTGTAATCAGGGTTGGTTACGGACCAATGCCTGGCGGTGTAATCAGGTTTGGAAGAGTCCAATACCTGGTAGAGGCTCAATACCTGGAATAATAACACAGGATTGGCTAACTCCCAATACCTGGAATGCACAGGATTGGCTAACTCCCAATACCTGGAATAATAACATAGGATTGGTTAAATCCCAATACCTGGAATAATAACACATGATTGGCTAACTCCCAATACCTGTAATAATAACACAAGATTGGTTAAATCCCAATACCTGGAATAATAACACAGGATTGGCTAACTCCCAATACCTGGAATAATAACACAGGATTGGTTAAATCCCAATACCTGGAATGTACAGGATTGGCTAACTCCCAATACCTGGAATAATAACACTGGATTGGCTAACTCCCAATACCTGGAATGCACTGGATTGACATAGATCAATGCGTGGAATAGTTGCACAGGATTGACATAGATCAATGCCTGAAATAGTTGCACAGGATTGACATAGATCAATACCTGGAATAGTTGTACGGGATTGACATAGATCAATACATGGAATGGTTACACAAGTTTAGCATAGTCTAATTCCTAAGTAAGACATGATGATGTATAATCACAGGTTTGGCAGTATTTGTTTAGCATAATGGCTAAGGCCAATAAGTTGAGACAAGAATGTCTCATGGGTGACATATCAAGTTTATGAGTGCTACAAGAAAAATGGTAACAATGCTCAGGTGATGAGCTAAGGGTTTAAATACCCAGAATCACATGGTTAGGTATTGAAATTGTGAAAGAATGAGAATTCCCAGTGGTGAATTGAGGGATTAAGATCCCAACACTTTATGAAAAGAGTATGGCTACGGGCCATGACTCCACAATAATAATGCCAGGCTTTAGATACATGATCTAAGCCTGAAGAGAGTTAATGCAGTGGTAATGATTATGTAGTTTGAATAGATGTTAAACATGTTCTTTCTATTCATTAAAGGATAAGTGACATATTGCTCTATCATGAATAGTTGCAATGCTTTCAAAGTTGAGAATGGTTTAAACTGTTTATCCTCTGCTCAGTTCCATATCCTTAATTGCAATAATAATGTTTTGGCGGAGAGTTATATCTCCTGCTGGGAAAATTTACAATTGTCTCACCACCGTGGGATCCAACATTTTTAGGTGGACGCGGACAAAGAATCAAAGATTCTTTTGCAGGAAAAGGAAAGCAACAGCCTGGACAGTAGTGAGATCTCAGGTGGAGACCCTGACTGTCAAGTCATAAAGTTAGAAAGCCCTATGTGTCGTATCTGTACTCTCGGGTCCTAGGAGTAGTGTTTTGATGGATCGGTTTGAGATTTTGGCTTTAAGCCTCGAGGGTTTTATACTACCTGTGTACAGTTAAGACAGAGTAGTTAATGTTTGTATTCCTCGAGAAGCAAAAGTACATGAGATGTATATATATGAACCAGGATGTAAGGTTTTACTATGGTTCTGAATGTAAGGGTTTTCCTGTGAATGGATCTCTTTGCAAAAAGTTTTAATTTTTAGTGATTTTCACTAATCTGCTGCTTTATGAATGCTTCCTCATTAGTTAATTATGTTTTTATGAGTTGTATGCCACAATTTAGTGGTATCAGAGCTCTAGGTTTGCTGAGTCTATAGAGACATAGGACTAAGGTAGTAGAGTATGTGTTAGTGTCCTCCAGTATACCCTATAATGATTTCTGCTTGTGCAGAGAAAGGGTAAAGTTGAAAATGACTGGAGAACACAAGGAACACATTGCTAAGGGCAATGTTGTTTCATCAAGAAGAGGTGCAAGGGATCTGACAAGAATAGAATGAGTGCCTGAGAATCCCCATTAAGACCTGATCAGGATAGAGAATCCTATGATCATGCTCTTGTTGGGAAGATTAGGGCAACTGTAATGCATATATGGGACGGGATGCTAGCCTTACAACCTAGGTTATCAGTCCTTAATACAGAAAGCTTGAGCTTCAGAAGAGTTCCTGAATGACTTAGTCATGTTGGAACAAGGGAAAATATGGAAAAGATTAGAAGTAGACTCTGCCATGAGTTTAGACAGATAATAAATCTGTGAGGACAAGGTATGTTATAAATGTGTACATGTTGAGTAAACTAAATCCCTTTTTGTTATGAAAAGGAGGATTGTTGATTTTGTTTTCCTTATTGGTTGCTATTTAGGAAAGAAATGATGAAAGCTAGAATTTGAATTATGTTCAATATTTCTTTTAAATTCTCTATATTGATCTTACCTATATGAAAGAGGAAGAGGTATAATGGAGATGCCTGGATAAAATCCAGGGATGTTAAATCTTATGTTATGATGATATGAAAAGCAAGAAATATGATAGCATATAAGTTCATACTACTTGATCTCAGTACTTGTAAACCCTGATCAGGTATACAACTATTGATGATAAAGTGAGTATGGAAACTCTTATATTGATATCTTTTTTATTGCCCTGATCAAGCAATCATTCTGATACAATCTAATGAGTATCATGAAATTGGAATTATGGTATGGATAAATGTATCATACCTTAAGCACAAGAAAGAGGGATCTGATATGAATTCAGATCAGTATGTGTATGACCCTCATATGATGAGAAAGAGAACAAGGGAGGTGATCCATGTTCAATAAAGTTGTAAATATGATGTGTTTTCAACACATGTGACTAATACCAAGGTAAGAGATTCTGGTATCTGAGAATTATCAGATGGTTTAGGTTGGCTACCTGGAATGGTAAACTATGAAATCAGTATGATTATATAAAATGATATGAACATCATATGTTAGGGGTTTATGCTTTGCATAAACATAACAACTAAATATGTCTTTAAGATAAGTTCTCATTTGACACTATGAGAATATTGTGTGAAGGAACTTTGTGCTGATCAAAGTTCTATGATGTCTCCATAATAATGATTTGTTATGAAGAGACATGATGATATGATGAATGAATAATATCTGTTTCCTTTATCTGGGATTTCGGGGACGAAATCCTTGTTAGGGGTTTATAATTTGTAACATCCCTGACCTGGGATTATGCTTTAACCCTAGGTGTTTTGATTAAGAAAGATGATTATATGCTTAATCTTATCTTTTGAAAAGTGTTTAGGGCTCAAGAGGAACCTATGTTTCAATTTTGGTCATGTTTGAACAATGTTGAAGCAATGTTTGCTTATTTTGGACTAAAGTGCAAATTACCCAATTTGAGGGGTTAACTTGCAAATTGGACATGATAAGATGTTCCTCTGATGTTGAGACATCATAAGGATGAATATGATGTAGTATTATGATTTCCACAAGCTTGGACACCAAGATTAAGCTTATAAAGTAATGTTGTGCATTAAAACCTAGTTTTGGTAAAAAGTGCAATTTACCCAAAACCTAGGGTTAAATATGCAAATTACCACTTCAATAAGGTCCTTAATGTTTCTTGGCATCATGTAGAGCAAATAAAATAAGAGGGACTCCTCATTTGAATTAAGTTGGAGGAGAGAGAATCTTGACATTAAAATAATCAAGAATAATGCCTAATTGAAACCCTAATTCGATTTAGGGCAAAAATGAATAAAAATAATTGAAGGGCTTTCAACCAAAATGTTTTGGGTTGATTTTGAATAAGGATGGACGTTCCTTTTCCAAGATAAGGAACGAAAATATCTTAAGTAGGTGAAATTCCACTCACCTTATTATAAAGAAAAGTAATTTCCACTCACATATGGAATATTAATATAATAAGCATTAAGGTGCTTAATTTGCTTTTCTTTAAATTGAGGATAATGAAGGAGAATTAAAGGCAAATTAATGTGCCTCGTCCTTAAGGGAATTGAGGGGGAACAGGCGGCCATACTTTTGGAATTTAATGCATTCTAATAATGCATTTTCTCTCTCATCAATTTCCTTATAAAAGTGACTTTTTCAAGCCAAATGAAAGGCTATTTCGGATTTTCTTCTTTCCCTTACTTTCAAAACCGACCAAGGAGATTAGGAGAAACAGGAGGACGAGCCCCAACCTGTTGGTAAGCCCTTGACCTTCGTTCTCCTAGATTTCATGGTGGAAATCGAAAATAAATTATGGATTCCTTCTTATTTCGATCTCCTCTTCAACCCTAGCCAACTTTTGCAATCAAAAGCTTGAGAACGAGCCTATGGGGAGTTGCAAGAGCTTCATCAACCGTTAATGGCTTGAGCTTGGAGCTTTGGATCTCAATTGGAGGTGGGTTTTATAACTTAAACCCTTAAACATTGCTATTGCATCAATCATCTATGCTTTGTTGATTGTTTTCTTCAATTTGATACATGTTTCTTTGCTGTAATTTCCATCAAGAACGGTTGCTGTTCATGGTTTTTCGAAGTAAGGGGATGATGAAATCATCCTAGATTCTTATCCAAAGAAAATTACCAAGACAAATGGTCTTGATAGATATTCCAAATTATTTTAATTTGATTGGCTATGCGGGTTCAGCAAACCGTTTAAGGGCAAACGGTTTGAAACCATTTGGGACCAAATGTTTTCAAGACCATTTGAGATGGTTGAAAAAGCATTGACCGTTCGGGAATCTTGTTCCTAATTATGTAGGATAATGACCCTCCAAATTTGAGGGGTGAACTCCAAAGGAATCGTGAGTTGAAGCCCAATCAATTAGGCAAATCGAATTGAATTAAGTGCTGATTTTCAACCAGATTAACTTGACCTGTTTGGGAAAACGGTTTCAAGACCATTTGAGATGGTTGACCAAGCATTGACCGTTTGGGATTCCTGTTCATAATGATGTTGGTTAATCACCCTCCAAATTTGAGGGATTAACTCCCAAGGAATCGTGAGTTGAAGCCTAATCAATTAGGTAATCCTAATTGGATTAAGTGCTGATTTTCAATCTGATTAACTTGACCTGTTTGGGAAAATGGTTTCAAAACCACTTGAGTGCGTTGACCAAGCATTGACCGTTTGGAATTACTGTTCCTAATGATGTGTTCTAATGACTCACCAAATTTGAGGGTTTAACTCCCAAGGAATCGTGAGTTGAAGGCTATTCAATTAGGCAAACCCTAATTGAAAACAGTGCTGAAATTCCAATGAGTTAAGTTGAGATTTTGGGTTGATTAGCCCAAACGGTTTCAAGACCGTTTGGGGATCACCCAAACGGTCTCAAGACCGTTTGGGGATCACCCCAAGACCGTTTGGAGGTCTGGAGTCAAGTATAGTTGACCAATTGAAGGTCCAAAGGTACTAATCATATTGCAATGAAGTGCTGATTTGTTGATCAACTCGATAGACCAATGCATGATGATTTTTCACTAAAATCCAAAGGTTGGATGGGCCAAATGGTCTCAAGACCATTTGGAGCTCATCCAAACGGTCTCAAGACCGTTTGGTGGTCTACCAAGACCGTTTGTAGGTCTAGGGTTGAGTATGGTTAGGTGTTTGAAGGTCTAAAGGTACCAAGTTGTTAAACAATGTAATGCTGACTTGGTGATCAATCCAATGAACCAAACTCTAATTGGATGGCAAACGGTCTCAAGACCGTTTGGAGGTCATCCAAATGACCTCAAGACCGTTTGGGGTCAGGTCATACCCAATTTGGATGATGGTTCAATGGTTTCAATGCAACTAGTTCTGCATTGATTAGTGTTGTTGGATCATCGATTCCAAGCCCTAATTCAATTGAATCAAACCCTAATTAATGATCAATTGAGGGTCAATTGAGGGTCAAATCAGTTGAAGGTTGGCCTATTAAACTCAATTGAAGTATGGGTATAGGTCCAATTGATGATTGGTTCCATGAATTCAATGATTGAAGGAATCAACATTGAAAACCCTAATTCAATTGGAAACCTTATGTTTTTGAAGGTCCAATGGATCAAACCTTTTTGGAAACCTAATGTAATTAGGTGAGAGATACCCTTAATGGTACCAATCAATAATTCATAACAAATGCATGGATCCAATACATGATGTAAACCCTAATTGAGGTTGATTCCACGTATAACCTAATAAGATGTCGTCTACATGTGAAATCACTAATTAGGATGAATAATAAACCCTAGTTAAGGGTGCATCCATGAGAAACCCTAGTTAAGGGTGCATCCATGTGAAACCCTAGTTGAGGGTGTATCCATGTGAAACCCTAACTAAGGGAGTATCCATGTGAAACCGTATTCGAGGGAGATTTCATGAGAAACCCTAATTGGGAATGATTAGTAAACCCTAATTATGGGCAATGTGATATGAAACCCTAATGAAGGGTGATGCTATATGCAATCTCTATTCTAAAGATGGGAGATGGTATGCAAAACCCTAATTCCTAATGAAAGAATAGAATTCATACTTGAACATGATTTATGAGGTGAACTCCTGTGGCAGGACCGTGCAAGGTAGCACGGCTGTGGTGGATTAGCTTTGCACGCCCGTGCAAGGTAGCACGGCCGTGGTCGCTTCATTGTGCACGACCGTGTATGGTAGAACGGTCGTGGTGGTTTCCCTTAGCACGGCCATTCCTGGTTGCACGGCCGTAGTGCTCTATGCTTGACTTAGAGCTGAATTGAAAGTGACCTAACATGATTGTTTTGTTAATTTCCAACCTAAGGATGAGAGAGAAACTCATACCTTGTGATAATAACCATTTAATGATACATGATGAATGTAATAAGTATGAATGAATACTTATGATATCAATGAATGCCCCAGAGGAGTGTGGCAATAATTTAAGGTTGGAATGATAATACAAATATGAAACCCTAATTATCTTTGAAATCAGGGTTGGTTACGGACCAATGCCTGGCGGTGTAATCAGGTTTGGTTGAAGTCCAATACCTGGCAGAGGCAAAATTCCTGTAATCAGGAGTGCTTAGAGTCCACTACCTGGCTATGTAATCAGGAGTGGTTAGAGTCCTCTGCTTGGCTGTGTAATCAGGTTTGGTTGAAGTCCAATACCTGGCAGAGGCTAAATGCCTGTAATCAGGAGTGGTTAGAGTCCACTGCCTGGCTGTGTAATCAGGGTTGGTTACGGACCAATGTCTGGCGGTGTAATCAGGTTGGGAAGAGTTCAATACCTGGGAGAGGCTCAATACCTGGAATAATAACACAGGATTGGCTAACTCCCAATACCTAGAATGCACAGGATTGGCTAACTCCCAATACCTAGAATAATAACATAGGATTGGTTAAATCCCAATACCTGGAATAATAACACAGGATTGGCTAACTCCCAATACCTGGAATAATAACACAAGATTGGTTAAATCCCAATACTTGGAATAATAGCACAGGATTGGCTAACTCCCAATACCTGGAATAATAACACATGATTGGTTAAATCCCAATACCTGGAATGCACAGGATTGGCTAACTCCCAATACCTGGAATAATAACACTGGATTGGCTAACTCCCAATACCTGGAATGCACTGGATTGACATAGATCAATGCCTGGAATAGTTGCACAGGATTGACATAGATCAATGCCTGGAATAGTAGCACAGGATTGACATAGATCAATACCTGGAATAGTTGTACGGGATTGACATAGATCAATACCTGGAATGGTTACACAAGTTTAGCATAGTCTAATACCTAAGTAAGACATGATGATGTATAATCACGGGTTTGGTAGTATTTGTTTAGCAGAATGGCTAAGGCCAATAAGTTGAGACAAGAATGTCTCATGGGTGACATATCAAGTTTATGAGTGCTACAAGAGAAATGGTAACAATGCTCAGGTGATGAGCTAAGGGTTTAAATACCCAGAATCACATGGTTAGGTATTGAAATTGTGAAAGAATGAGAATTCCCAGTGGTGAATTGAGGGATTAAGATCCCAACACTTTATGAAAAGAGTATGGCTACGGGCCATGACTCCACAATAATAATGCCAGGCTTTAGATACATGATCTAAGCCTGAAGAGAGTTAATGCAGTGGTAATGATTATGTAGTTTGAATAGATGTTAAACATGTTCTTTCTATTCATTAAAGGATAAGTGACATATTGCTCTATCATGAATAGTTGCAATGCTTTCAAAGTTGAGAATGCTTTAAACTATTTATCCTCTGCTCAGTTCCATATCCTTAATTGCAATAATAATGTTTTGGCGGAGAGTTATATCTCCTGCTGGGAAAATTTACAATTGTCTCACCCCCGTGGGATCCAACATTTTTAGGTGGACGTGGACAAAGAAGCAAAGATTCTTTTGCAGGAAAAGGAAAGCAACAGCCTGGACAGCAGTGAGATCTCAGGTGGAGACCCTGACTGTCAAGTCATAAAGTTAGAAAGTCCTATGTGTCGTATCTGTACTCTCGGGTCCTAGGAGTAGTGTTTTGATGGATCAGTTTGAGATTTTGGCTTTAAGCCTCGAGGGTTTTATACTACCTGTGTACAGTTAAGACAGAGTAGTTAATGTTTGTATTCCTCGAGAAGAAAAAGTACATGAGATGTATATATATGAACCAGGATGTAAGGTTTTACTATGGTTCTGAATGTAAGGGTTTTCCTGTGAATGGATCTCTTTGCAAAAAGTTTTAATTTTTAGTGATTTTCGCTAATCCGTTGCTTGACGAACGCTTCCGCATTAGTTAATTATGTTTTTATGAGTTGTATGCCACAAGAAGTATTATCCTCTCTCTAGGGTTTGGTTCCTCTCAAGATAACCAAGACATCATTATTATCCAGGTGTCAAGCATAAGGCAACCACTATCATCCACTTAGGTCACATCATCCTTAACTCCCCACTGTTCCTCATGTCTTAGAATCTAAGTTTCCAACCTTTTGCTCGGGTCCTGCATTCTCTCTCCAGAGCTAACTCCACATCCAGCCTTACAACTAGAGGTCCTCTCTCCATGAAGTTGGATCAAGCTCACAGGCATTTCCCTACCTGGTGAAGCCTATGCTCACGCTTATGTTTACTTAAGGTTATCCATTATTCCTTAGGCTTATCTCATCAGCTATCCAACATGCTCCCTTCCCAAGGGTTTCGACCTACTTCCTGTACTACATGACGTGCTCTGGGTGCATACTATGCCATGCTCATATAAGCTCATGGGGTTTCATAGGTTCTTCTCTAACCTCATCAATGAAGGAGCTATCCTTCGCTCAACCATGCACGACCCTTCCCAGGGTTGGGTTGCCAAAGGTGCTAGGTCATCCAACCTCTCATGGCTTGTATGGCAATCCAAGGAATGTCCATCCTAACATCTAACTCATCATGTCATCTCTCTCTAACCTCCACTTAGGGTTAGGGTTAACATCATCCTCAGAGGATGTGCTAGGTCTCTGCTTTTACTGGAGGTCTCTACCTCCAAGACTAACTCTCTCTACTCATCCTCCTGCCAAGGAGGTCTATCCTCAGGTCTCCCCTAAGGGCAATGACAACTCATGTCATACGACCTAAGCATGTATTTATTCCTTTATGCTTACTCTACTAAGCTTATGTCCATGACATCTTATTTGCATGCTTTTTATTAGTTTGGTGGAGGATTCCTTAATCCTTATCAACCTTACCCATACCTCAACAGGGTGAGGAGAAGAGAGGAAACCCTAATCCTTAAGGTCGTTAACAAAATTTAAGTTGATGAGGGATGAACAAGATGAGAGAGTCCTAAAGGTATCTTATTTCGATTCATATCCTAAGACTTTGGCCAGACAGTCACACGGATCTGGGAGTCCTCGTATTCTGACTAGCGGTGCGGAGGAGAATATTGTCAGCCCCCGCTTGTGATCCTTTTCTAGATACCTCTATCTTTCAGATAATCCTCTAATAACTCCCTTGGGTTCTACAGAATTTGTAAAATTTAATAATTATTAAAGATTAAGTGAGGAACCTATGCTCTAATACCAATTGTAATGACCTCGTGTCCCGGTAACCCCCAATTAAGGGAACCCGAAGGTCAGAGCCGTTATTCAATTAACAGGATCAAAGGTTCAACAAATAATCAATAATAATTATGAAATTCTACTACTAAACCGAAAATTAGTATAAAATAAAAACTTTACTTAACTTTTAAAAGCTGAGATTTCTAAACTTCTATCCATGAAGATACTAATTTAACTAATCCTCTTGTGTATGATATTTCTCATTTAGTTCCACATATGCCACTTTATTGTTTGTTCTTTTCATTTGTACCTAAAACACCGACAAACAAAATGTCAGTCAGTAAGAAGCTGGTATGTGGGGGAAACAATAATTGTGCAACTATGTTAACAATACAGTCAACCAAATATCATTTAACATCTAAGATTACGCTTTAAGCAATACTACTCAATCCTCACATATCCCCTATCTTTGTACCGTCCCTGTAGTGGACATGGACACTACCTCTCTCATATGGTAGATCCTTACCCCCATGGTCCTACTACACAGGTAGCCAATTCGTAGGGTTATGGAGTCACATGGCCCTACCCAAAGGTAGCCCAATCCCTGACTCATGATGACTTGATGGTCCTACCCCATTGATAGCCATGTACTAAGTCATTCAATGACCTAATGGGCCTACCCCATTGGTAGCCATGTATTAGGTCAACCATTAGGCTACAGAGGGGACTAGGATCTGATCTTGTAGGCACATCTCTTATGTGATAGTCATATTCACATTATAATTTGCATGAATTAAATGCAATTAGTAGTTTAATTCAAGTCATCGATAAAACCTCAAAAATCCTCGAGAAACTAATTCAGGGTATTCATAGGCGTAACCACATACCTGTCAAATTGATGTGAGACAGAAATAATCCAATCAACCAATAGGCAAGCAAGAATTCAATAAGATCCTAAAACAATTATACAATTTCCTTTTATTACTCATGTCATTAAGATCTATTAAATCTAGCTCGCTTCCTAGGGTTTCTAGTCCACTTTTATGATTTCCAATACAATTAGGGTTTCCCTTCATCTTTTATTATTTTAAACCCTAATTTAACGCAATTGATTACAAACCCTAATTTTCTCAACATCTAATCCTCAATTTCAGATTGAAGGCATATTAACCATTAAATAAGTCCATTAAGCCTCTTTTACATTAAATCCACTATTTTTATCCTTTTAATATATGACAAGATCATTATGCTCATTTATCGTCAATTCATAGTTTGTTATGAATTGAATTCACATACGAACTTGATTCGTCATTAATTCCATCTTGATTCATTCAAAAACCCTAATTTCTATATTAAGGTTATTTATCCACAAATTAGGAACTTTAACGCTCAAAATAGCTTTGAACCATGAAAACTCAGTTCTATACATGAAATCAAATAATTAAAGCCATTAGTAGTCCTAATTACCAATATTAGGGTTTCAAGGCCCATTAAAGTATATTCATGCACATGAAACTCTAAATTAACTAATTTCATGCAAAATTCATCTTTTTTTATATTAATGTATCTCTTTATGATTAACAGGTTAATATCAACTTTAACCATCAATTAAACCCTACTGATTACATTAATCATATCAAAATAGGGTTTCTTAATCATCATTACATTAATGTTAACAACTTCCATTACTTTTCAAATTGCAAGCAGAATTAGGCTTCAAATATATTTGAATTGCATTCCTTGAGTTCTCATGATCAAATTTCATGCATAATGTGCATCTATCCAAGCTACAGTTAAGGAGATACAAATTTAATAAGAATCACTTACTTTGGACCAATAGGAGGCTGCCACGTAGGCCTTGCTATGCAATGTTGCTTGGTTTCTTGGAAACATTTCGAAAAGGCCGAATTGCCCTTGGTTAAGTTGACCAGTTTCTTTAGCACGCGGGAGTAGAAATGTCCAACGTACTCCAGGTTGTCTTCAACCTCGGGAAGCCAACTTTGGTGCTGAACTGCAGCAAGATGCGGCCGCCCTTCACCCCACCTGACCTCGGCGGCCACCGGGGATGCTTCCCCTACCTCTATCTGCCATCCGCGCTCAGCAGGGTGCCTCAGTTCGCAGCAATGGCGGCCAGTTTACCCTGGACACGCCTACTGTGCGCGTCTGCCATAGCAGCAGTGCTACGGCTGCTGCGATCAGCCTAGGGTAGGACCACAATGGTGAAGCGCCTACCCAAACTCGTGGGCATCCACCCTCCATCTCGACTACACACGATCACTCACTGCATATGAGATAGAACCGTATTCACAAGTTTGGGTTTGAACATGGAAGAACAAGAAGTGGAAAAAGAGATACGTGTGAGATCCCTTTTGGAACTCAAACCAGAAGGCCAACCCCTTATATAGGGGAGGGTTTTCATACCCCAAGATGTGCACCCACCAAGATGTAAGATCTTGTCCGAATAGGAATCTAATTCCTTCATAAGAAAATAAGCTTTCTCTCTCTTCTTTTTCCTTTGAATATTCCCTATTATATGGATATTAGGAATTCAAAATTCCTCTTTCATCTTATTTATACTTTGCCCTTTTTAATCCATAGGAACGAAATCCTATTTCCCTTTAATAACAGTTACTTTCTTTTTAGCAATACCACATAATACATTAATTGTATACTCACATTATCTTCTTATGTTGCAATTTTGGTATTTTCTCTTTCTTTCTTCTTTATTGGGGTTCCTTGGACCCCAAGAAACTCTAATACTTCGAAATCCTTTTTATTGGGTACTCATTATCCTTCTAGATGCATCTAAATGCATTATTCTTCATTATCATGTGTATTTCTTATTAAAATATTTCTTTTTGATGATTTCTCTTTATTTCTCTTTTATTTTCCTCATTAGTATTCCTTTTATCATTAGGAATCCTTGGAATACGAAATTCCACCAAGAATAACTCAATTATATCTCTTTTCACTTGTTTTCCACCTTTTACCATTGTTTTCAATTTCTTTCTTCATAAAGAAATACTTAATTAATCTTTTCTTTTCTTATTGTTTTTCTTTGCAACTTTGGACTCCTTGGAACCCAAAGAACCCAAGAGCCACGAAATCCATCTTTGGATTACATTCTTTTGCCTTCTAGAGGTTTCCACATCTTACTTTTCTCAAAATCTCAATTATTCATTAATTAATTGAATTTCCTTGATATTGGGCCCAATAGCCAATAAAGCCCACAATACAATCATCAAGGCTATTATAAACGAAATTATATCATTATTTGTCCAATATGAGAGTTTACATTTCTCATCAGATAAATCCAAAATTGGGGTTGTAACACTCGCTCCCTTATATGATGATGCAAGGCAAGACAACTAGTAGCTTTTGAGTTATGATCTGGGTAAGTCTCGCCTTAATTGTGCATCTCTTAGGTGATTTTTAGCTTCTTCTCTTTCTAGGGAATTTTCATGATGGATTTTTTCTAGGGTTATGGATGTTGAGTCTAACACCCAATTTTATGTTTATCTCTCACTTGTTTAGTTGTCTTTGGCCATATATTAGAGGCTTTGGAGTATATTTTAAGAAGAGGAACTCTAATATTAAAGAATTTTCCTTCCACACTGGAGTTTGTCATGAAGCTAGACATTAACAATAGTTGTTTGTGGGAAAAATCATTTCTAACTCATCAGCCAAGTGATATAACCTTTAATTCATTTGTTACCTACTTTGTGTTTGCATATCGTACACCTAGAAACTAAATATACTTGAATGGTTAGAAGATGGTCGTTTCATGCACCTTGGGTCATACTTGATGAATTATGTGCTTGCATGTTAGTTTGACGTACACCATGTACCTTCCTATTGCATAAAAGTGGTTTATCTATTATTCATTTGAATTATTCTACACCAAGTTTGAATGAGGTTTGTAATGATGTGTGGAGCATAGGGCCTCACAAAAGCCCAGGACCTGATGGCTTTAATGGTTATTTCTATAGGGAGAATTGAAACATCATTTGTGATGATCTTCTTAAGGCTTCCCAATAGATATTCGAAGGTGGTAGCATGGTTAGACAAGTCAATCATGTTTTCCTTGCTCTTATTCCAAAGAAGGACACTGTCTCATCTCCAGCTGACTTTAGGCCTATTTCTTGCTTCTCGATGCTCTATAAAATTATTGGCTAAGTCATCTCAAGGAGGTTATCTACTCTATTGGAAAATATTATCTCTCCTTACCAAGGTGCGTTTGCTAAAGGTAGAAGTATTGAGGATTGCTCTCTCCTTGCGGCTGAGTTTACTCTTAAATTCAACCGAAAGATCAATCCTCTTGCCGCTCACATCAAGCTGGATGTCACCAAGGCCTTTGATTCCGTTCATTGGTCCTACTTATGGGATTGTCTTGTTGGTCTTGGTTTCAATGAGATGTTTATCTCCATCCTTAAGCAATGTGTGGAAACTCCATCCTTTTCTCTTCTACTGAATGTATCTTCAGTTGGCTTCTTCATAAGTTCCAATGGACAGGCAAGGTGATCTTTTATCACCCTTGTTAATTCGCCCTGGCAATGGAAGGATTTAGCAGATGCCTTGAAGTTGCGTATGAAAGCAAACTCATTAGAAGCTATCCTATCAACAGGACCAAGGCTCTTAGCCACCTTCTATTTGTAGATGATGTTCTTATTTTGTCAAAGGGGTGCTTGCATAGTCTTACCAATCTCAAGAAGATTTTGCATGAGTTCGGTTCTGTCTCTGGTATAAAATGCAATCCTAATAAAACCCATATATATTTGTCTTCTTCTTGTCACAACAAGGATGCCTTAATCAGTTGCTTGGGTATTCAGCAAGGTACATGGCCCATGAATTATCTCAGGTTTCCAATGGCTGGTGGAAATCTTAGGAGGCGTCACTTTCATGAATGCTTGGATAAGCTAATAGACATGTTACAGAGATGACTGGGTTCTAAAATCTCTATGGCTGGTCGTCTTGTTCTTATTAAGCATTGTGCCATGGGTTTGATTAGCTATTGGTTGTGAATGGGTGGCATTCCTCCAGCTGTGCTATGTAGGATGGAGTTGTTGCTTTCTAATTTCTTATGGGGCAATTCTGTGCATCCCTCTTATTGGTCTCGGTTGGAATATCCACATTGTGAAGGTGGTCTTGGTCTAAAGAGACTTGATGAACTTGCTGAATACCACACTTTGCTTCGTATTAAGAGGTTCACTCAAGCACAAAGCATATGGAGCTCATGGCTATCTTGTAGGTATGGTGATTCCTTGGATACTTATTCTAGGAGTGGCTCTACTTGCCATAGACATACGGTAGTTGTTTGGCCTTCTTTCTCAATGTGGGCAAACAGGGATCTTTGGGACAATTTCAGACAAGAATGTCCACCTGAGAAGTCTTATGAAAGTCTCTGGTCCTCCAAGCACTATCCTAGGTGGAGCCTCACTAGCTTTAGAGTTCTCACTAATGTCCTTCCAACAATGGAAAACATTAGCTCATGGTCGGGTTCTCCTGTCCCAGCATGCTTATTTTGTGGCCAACACAATGGCTCGGTTGCTCATTTGTTCAAAGGTTGCAAGTTCTGGAGATATATTTGGGGTCGAGCATAGCTTAAACTCAACATCAGGTCCTCTTATTCTCTATATGGCTTCCTAGCTGACCTTGGTAAGAGGTCTAAACATTTCAAAATAATTAAACTTTGGGCTATTACTGGTGCTGTCCACTTTGTTTGGGCAGAACGCAATAAATGGCTGCACAATGGTGGTGCTTCATATATTTTTTCCATCTTCAACCAGCTTGCTCGAGAGATCAAGAGAATGCACTTTACTTTAAAATCATGTCTTACCTCCTACTATTGCTAGGAATTGGGACCTGCTGTAACCAATTCTTAGAAGTGTGTAGTCACATGTGAGGGTGTGGCTTGTAATTTTTTCCCCTTCCCAGGGTTTTTGGAATATACTTACCCAATTTCACAAAAAAAAAAGTTAAGACACTAAAAGAAACCTAGGATTTCTTCTCTAAGGCCAAGATTTGACATGCATGCTTAAAATATGTTATCTTGTGAATTGTTTATGAT
Organism: Alisma plantago-aquatica; assembly: GCA_963693085.1. Lineage (NCBI taxonomy): Eukaryota > Viridiplantae > Streptophyta > Magnoliopsida > Alismatales > Alismataceae > Alisma > Alisma plantago-aquatica. Next base: position 1,516,738,163 of record OY856409.1, read on the forward strand.
TATTGTATGTTCATTGTAAATTATTTAAGACCTTCATACTAACAAAACATAGAAATGTGTGCTTTGTAGGAAAACTATGATTTTTATCTAAATTCCATCTTGACCGTCATGAGAGCTTAAGGAATAACAAGCCATGATTTTCAATAAACATATTTACCCTTGAACTAATGTATCTATGATTCCTCAATGTCAATGGGGGAAAAAATGTGTGTATTTATGCGAGAAGTTAGATCATGTTGTTCAAACATTTTACATCCTTTTAAATTATAACTACCTTAGTATGATTTTATTTACTAAAAGGATGTTTTAATCTTTAGTTGATGTGATCATAGGACAGCGAATATAATTTGGAATGTAAATTTATGTAGTACAAGCATGGGTTTGTAGATAATTATCCTTAGTCATTAGGGTGGATGGGCAATGAATTAATCATGTATATCCTAGACATGTAAGTAGATGCACATATCCATATATTCGTGGGTACCATGGGCTAATTAGGAGAATATATCCAATCATATTTCAATGCCCTCTTTTTGGTGGAGGTGTGTTAATTATGTGATGTATTATGGTTGATTGTTACCATGTTCTTGTGGCATTATAACCCGAGTACCCTGGAGGAACCTATATGGGTGGATCCTATTTTAAGCATATATCCAAAGTGGGCTATCCTAGGTTCTCCCTATCTTTTGATACCTCTATTTTGATATTTTGAGAAGAGATCTAGGTGATTTTGATATACCTAGAATGTGTGCAGAAGTCTAAAATGGCTTAATACAATCTAGTTAGTTCGTTGGTCATTACACCTCAACCTGCCCAGGGTATCTAAAATACACAACAACCTGTTGCATAACTTTATAGGTAAAACATATGATATACATGGTTGTTCCTTCTATTGATAATTATTTATTAATTTCTAGTATATTTCTACTATCTAATGCTTTCACATGTGGTCTCCATACCATACTGGATGGGTAAGATTATGTGTTTGTGTATACAAGTATAGTATATTCCTATCCCATCCATTATTATATTTTTTCTAGCAAGTAATAAATGTTTTAGGCATTATATCATATCAGTGGGGGTTGGGGTCATCGTAGTGGTTTTTCAAACTTTTTAGGTGAGCGGCCCAGCTGTGACGACACTAGAAAAGAACATAAACAATGGGTAGAAGGCCCTAATATTAATAGATGATGTTTGTATGAACCGGTCTTAGAGGTAGGTGCCATTTTTGTGACCTCCTTTAGAGGTAAATCATATAGGCATAGAGTCGTAGCTCTTCATGTACTCTTAGTTTCAAGATGATGTATTTTTTGATGGAATCCTTTTCTAGAATTAGATTGTGTTTTGTATGTGCGACCTCTAGAGTCAAGTTTATAAATCTTGCAACATTTCACTTGCATGGTCCGTAGCAGTGGCACATCTGTAAAATTTAGGTTGCTTTTTTTTAAGAGATGTCATTTGTGTGGCGCTCAACCTTTTGTTGAATTAAGACCTATAAACTAACATGATGTATTGATTTATGTGACCTCCTGTGAATCTAGTGTAATGGAGAGTACTTCATGGTGTTTTGATACGATTTAACCTTGAGATATCTATGTGGCTTATGTTTGTGTTGATGTACTTAAGTTTTCAAATAGGTTTGTTTTCCGTAATATCGGCTTGTGGCATTAGGTGTCACAAAAAGTGTCATGCCTATTGATGTTCATGTCATCTAAATAGAGAAGAAGAGTAACATGTCATTATTTTGATGTCTTGACAAACAATGGTCAGGACAACTCTAAAAATATTTCTCACATGTTTCATAATCTTGGAAGAACTAAAGAAATTGTGAAGAAATGGGATTTTACTTTAATTACTCATTTTCCTTTGTGCATTTTTAGGAAATTTAGAAGTTTGGAAATAAATGAATAAATTATTGTGTATTGGAGGAGTATATAGCGAGGTCCAAAGTGTATATTATGATTTGAGAATATTTAAAATCTTTTCTCCAGAAAGATATTTTAAATGTTTCTGGATTTTAGCCTTTGTGTATTATTCCTTTAAGAGTCGAACATTAGTTTATTTGACTCAATCTTGGTCGAGATCTAATAGTTATTGTCACAATATTTTGCTCAAATCTTCATTACTCTTGAAATTATGGGAATTATGAAATTTCAAATAATTGGAAAGGGGCTCAAGAGTAGATGAAGTCTTATTACAATATCTAATACTTTTGCAACTATATTTGAGAATACATGAAAACTTAATATATTGGTGAATAAGTATTATATATGTAAAACTAATTGAGTTTACATTATCTCCTTGAGAAAAGTAAAATTTTGTAGAGATTAAAAAAATTATGTAGTATATATTTTGGAAAGTATTTTGAAATCATATTCTAGTTGAGGGATTTTTTTTTTAATTTGTTCTATTTACTTTGTAATATATTAGATTGGTATAAGCCTTATTGTGATAATCGATTAGACTCTCAAACCTTTCCATTTTTATATATTTTTAGTTAAAGTGTAATTTAAAGTTTAAGGAAAATATGTTCAACGTTTGGTGGCATTTCTATTTCTATCTTGCAAGATGTGCCATTTTCAAGAAAATGGGAATGTTTTTGGATAAAATAGTATTTGATTTATTGATCTTTTGACCAATGCTTGATTGATTAGTTAGTTTTCATGTGACAAAAGTGTATCCATCCCTAAGTAAGGACCAAGGGAATGCCATTTTTTTCTTGGGGATCAATGAAGTCCCTTGGATCTAGATCTAACATTCCCATATTCGTCACCTATCCTTGATAAAATGGGAAAAGAGGTTGGTAACATTACAAAATTGTAACTTGCTGACAACCATATCAACCCCAATTAAACATCCAATTATTATACATTCAGATACAACTTCCATGGTTATTTCTTGTAACACCAAGATCTTGAACTAAGACTTTATATGATTGTACATCTATCCTTCATTTCCCCATTTTGTCTCCATTGTTGTCACCATGGAACTAGACCATGTCAAGTTGCTACTTCTAACCATTTTGTAAGTCCTTGTCTATGGATCCATATCTACGATTCTGGGATTATGATGCCATGTTTGTAGTAAGACCGATTTCCCTCAAAACTGGAGTTCCCCAATCCGCAACCACATGCTTCTCTCATTGGAAACATGGTGGTGTTATAGAGGGATTCGAGCTTGAAGTATGTTGATCAAGAAGCCACAACAACACAAGTCTATCTGAGGGGACATGAAGCAGTGATGATGCCTGAATACTTAGAAGTTATTCATCAAGCTCCTATCTTTCAGAGGTATGGGTGGGTACAATTGATGAGTCATGCATAAGGAGATCCCATGTAGAGGAGTCACACGAAACATTAGCAAGAAGTCATGCATGATCACCCTAGGTCGAGGCCAAGGTTTTCAAGGATGGGATAAACCAACAAGAAGTCAAAAGCAGCCTAGCTACCCAACCACATGGTTTGGCATGGAATCCAGGACCACACAGGGTGATATTTCTTCCTACATGGTTCCTTCCTAGCAATAGATGGTATATCCAACAATCAAGAACGATCTACATGAGATATATCTTCTAAAAAGTTCCTATGACAATGGGATGATCCTAATGAATCATATAAATAGTTAATTTTTAATGAAGATAAAAACCCGAATAGAATAAGTCAAAAATATGATTCTCATCCTTCTTCCCTGAATACCTCAATCATTTTGATATTTACATCTTCAAAAAAAATTAAATGTACAAGTCCCAAGATTATGTCTCTAAAATTCATGACCTAATCAGATTAGTAACAAAGTCATTACTTGCTACCCTATATCCGACTTTGGTGAGTTTTAATCATGACGATGATAATTGGGATGTGAACTTAAGTTTGTTTATTTAAATGTTATGATTTCCTTTTGTAAGATCATGAAAATAACTTGGAATTGAATCTTGACCTCGAAACTCTTGACGCTGACAAGTTGACATCTTGATTATAATATATGGTTAAGTAATTTATGATCTAGGTGTGAACTATCCTGTGATTATGATATATAAAATGAAGTTGGAACTTGATATTCATCATGAATACTTGAAAACATTGAATCTTGATCATGGATATCAACTAAAACTTTTTTTTATAACCATGATATCTACTGAAACTAAGTTCCATAATTACACTTCAAAATCCTTATATTGGTCCATCTAAACCTAATTGTTAATGCTCTCATTATTATGCATTTGTACTATATAGCAGGTAAGATCTGTGATAATCTTGATTTGACTTTCCAATATATGTAATCTAAATAGCAAAGGTATGCTTGTTCTCCTGTCCACCATGATTATGATGTTGTGGGTTGTATTGTATATGTATGGGTCCTCATGCTTGGATATGATTCTTGTTAGATTACTTAGTTTATTATGTACATGAGCCTAATTGATTTGGCCAATTAGAATTACGATATACTTCTTTGTACTTTCTTCTCTCCTATATATAGGAGGAGAGTTTGTCATCTCTCAATAACAAATATCCGAATTACTCTTCCATTATATTTTCCACATGGTATTAGAGCATCGATCATAAACCTAGCCCTCAAGAAAAAATATAGCAAGCGGGTGGCCGCCCCTTCTTCCTTAGTGAGCCGCCCGCAGGCGTCCCCATCTCATGTATACCGTGCTTCACAAGTCTTTCCAACCAACCAGTATCCCTCGTATCCATTGACTGCTACCTCTTTGAATGACTGTTAGCATCTCACACATGATCTCAGCCCGCAAATCAGATCTATTATTCCTCTAAGATCCATCAAACCTCCCGAAGCCGTGCGGCAAAAAGGCAGAAGTTACTGCCGGATATTCAAAAGCGATCAGTTTGCTTCTTTATCTGCCCATCACGTGCTCCATGCCCTTGAGCGTTGGTACTCATCACTTATGTTCCCGATAATAAGAAACGTGGCTCGTTCAACAAGTCAGCAATACATCTGCAGCATTTGCATTTGTCTTTGTATTAATACTCATACAAAGTCCATTCAAAGTCCATGCAAAGTGCAGAGATTGACACATTATGTCTCTCCGCTTTTCTCTCCAGAGTATTAATACTCATACAAAGTCCATGCAAAGTGTATTAATTCATTTTTTTCTCTTGTAATTATTCTCTCCCGTTCTAATCCACCCACCTGCATTCATGTATTAGTACAGTACCTACGGAATCCAATAGCAACATTGATCTGGAAGCATAAGTACAGTACCTACGGAATCCAGTAGTAACATTTGTCATTTGGACATAAGTACAGTACCAACGGAATCCATGCAAAATAAGTACAGTACCCACTTGTTAATTCCAACTCAATTTTTTCAAACATAAGTACAGTATTTACCAAATTATAAAACCAAGTTTAAGTACAGTACTTAACAAATTACAAAATCAAGCATAATTGTATAACTGATCTGGAGGCATAAGTACAGTACCTACGGAATCCAATAACAACATTTTTCGCCTGGACATAATTTTTTTACAAAAATGTAGTGCACATCTGGTCCATAATCAACTATAAAATGCATCTATAAGTATTGTACCCAATTATTAATTTTCAACCCAGTTTGTCAAATATAAGTACAGTACCTCTCAAATTCATTTGTGAATGTATATGTATTTATTGTAGGTACAGTACTTACGTAATCTGCAGTGGGGATAAATATGCAATAGAATTTTTTTGTAAGCTATAGTGGATTGATATATGTCATTTGCATGACTGTTGCATGGAGTGGATAGAGTATATGTACCTTGCATGTATTTTGCATACTTTTACATGGGTAATAGTATCAAAAATCGGATGCATGCTGGGATTAATTAAAAATCACCTATTCCCGAGTACCGGGTAGGCCAGCGGGTATGTCAGGTGTTATGTGTAGAATTTTTCTAACATGATGGTTATTCAGTTCTCAGTCAGCGACACCCGATTCTATTCAGATAAATAGGCACGACTCTATTTTTTCTCTGGAAATTATTGCAGCACACATGCTCCACCAATAACCACACTGTAACTTCGGGAATACGTGTTCTAGCCATTTTTATTACTGTCTGACACAGAGCACTAGAACATGAAAAAATAATGGGGTTGTTGTTCATATATCATAATTGCATATTCCGTTGACCAATCCCTTTGTATGTTCTTTATAAAGTACTTTGCATGCATGCATGTAAAGCAACCACACTCTAATAAATTAATTAGACATCGTGCATACATGCAACCGCTGTAATAAAGTACCCACACTCCAAGTATACACTACATACACTTTTGTACACATTTCACGGCTAAGTCCATAATCTGTACTTAAATAAATTCAGTGCAGTGCTAAAAGTTGTTAACAAATATACTAGATATAAACTAACACACTGCATACAGTTAGAGGCTCGTTCGACTAGTGAAATAAAATACAAAATTTCTTATTTGTATATTTATATTTTTTTTATTCATTGCACATATATGAAAATCATCATTTAATTTTATCTAAGAAAAAAATTACGAAACAAGAATTTGCATTGTCCCCAAAGAAAGTAACATAGGCATCATTGCTTTCATCAAGAATTTTGGCCTTTATTTTTGACCTATTCAAGAATAATTTATAACCATACTTTTGTACATAAATTGAAAGTATTTAGCTTATTAAAATTACCTTGTTGTTGAAATACATTCAATGACTCCACAGTAATAACATCGAGTACTATTTGATGACAACTTGTATTTTCTTGAGCATGACTGGCAGCAATCATAGAATATTTCATCATCACTGGATACACTTCTGATTGTGCCTTTGATTGTGAAATATTGAACCTATAATAAATTGCAACGAGGAAAAGTCATATAAGTAATTTAAAATATTTTTAAGGGAAAATGATATGAAGTTATTATAGAATTCCAAAGGGAAGACAAAAATAATGCTTTACATATTTTATAAAATTTATTTTAGAAGTTATCTTTTTAGCTACCATATATAATTTTACCAAGGTATTATAAGAATTGCAAAAGGTTGAAGTATTCAAAATGACTTATAGGGTTACTTGTCAATTACTTTTTGTGCATGGACAACCATATCATTGATAGTTGGGATATTATCATCCATTTGTTTCTTGTAAAAACATACATGTACTGGTAGCTTCTCCTTCATTTTATCTTTCGAGAATCTATATTAGATGTATGAATATATTACAGCAATCATAATCATAATTGTTGTTTGTGAATTGAACATTTGCATTTCACAATTACTAACCATCTTTTTAAAGCCTGAAATTCAGGAAGAGCAGTTGGTTCGAAAGAAAGATCTGAATAATCAGTGGTTGCAATACAGTGCTCATCTAAAGAATAAAATTTTGTGAAGAATATATGTAAAAGGTATGTAAGTTAGATTTTTGTGAAAAATTATACCATTACATGTATCAACTTTGACTTTTGTGGCAAGAAGAAGAACATTTTCCTTTGCGGAAATAACTAATGCATCATCATATTTCTTTGCAAGTTCATTCCAAACTATTAACCGAATGAAGGAATTGCTAATTCACAAATAAAAATATATTTATTAGACTATACATTAATATCTTTCTTAGGAAATTGTAATAGATAACCTTTGGTCTACGATGCAAACACTAATACGAGAATAACTCGCCATGCTTCTCGATTGTAATTTCCAAATAATTCCAACCACATTCACCAAAATCATAGTAATTAGTTAAGTGGATATGTAATAGACATTGATATTAAAAAAATAGATGACATACCAATCAAAATTTGATTTGCAGGTCTGAATGAGTAGATTTTATCTATTGATGTGATGTGATGCATATGATATGGTATTGTTTTATCATCTTGCACTTGAACAGTTGTGGAGGGGTTATTGATATCGATGAGGAAGTCACGTGGCACAATTTTAAAACCAAATTGGTGTTTTTTTATGGTGGCAGGTTTTAAGACAAAAGTATTTCCAATGATAAGCAACTCATCCCATTTGGTTGGATTTGAATGAGAAATTTTTACTTGGATTTCTTCACCCTGTTAATAATGAGTATGAGATATTAAATAAATTATGTAATTTGAGATTAAATAAAACATTAAGTAAGTAGAATTCAAACCATAGAATCGATAAAAGTCACCACAAACAAATCAGTTTTACCAGTTGGTTTGTCAATTGTACGTCGCCATTTATTTGTGACACGAACTAAGACTACAACTTGTTGCTGATTTGGATGTAAGTTACTGAATGAACATGGTTTTCGTCCTTTTAGCACATCCATTTGCAAGTTCTTCGCCTCTCCTATACATTTTTGAATGCATAGGATGTATATTTTGTAATGTAAAATATATCTTTATAAGAAGAAATAATTGATGTATTACATAACATGTTTGAGTATCACTAATGTTTTTTCTGAAATATATGAAGAAGATTGATCAAATGTTAATTTTTCTTTCTTAGAGCCATGAATAGCATTGTGATTTTTAGAATCATACACTATTTGACTTTCATCTTGGCTGCTATGCATTCTTTTTGATCCTACCACTTCCTTTGCAGGTGTTTTTGGGCTGATCTCTTTTATAGACTCAAATTTGTTCGCTAGTCATATTTAAATATACATTTTAGAAGTAGACAAATTGACTGACAAATGTGATTAAAGACGCGTAGTAATTCTATCAACTACAACTGTCTGCCTTAGAAATTCAAAAGACGATTGAACTCACATTCAGAAGTAGTTGTTCCGATACCTCTATCATTGATGACCTGACTTAAATCTTCTGTAAATGTGAAAATGTATGTGAAACTTAAAACCTTCACAATTTTTTCCTAAGGCTCCTATTGGTTTGATGTAAGTGATGAGTTCCGTGGAACTCATTTTCTGGGAACTCTAGTTCAATTTCTGAAACTTAAGTTCCATTTACTTCCACGTGATTGGTTTGTTGTAAGTGTAAATATGGAAATCACTAAAAATATTGTTAATTTTTTTTTATAATACAAATAAGTGAGCATGGCAAAGACATAAAAAAAGAATCATATCCGTAAAAAATCATAATATTCTTGAAATCATAATAACCATAAGAAAAAGTTATGGTGTCGATGTTGTTCTTTTGAAAATATTTTATTATAGTATAATTATAATCTTAATAAAAATATTATGATTAAAATCACATCACAATATTTTTATTTCACTTTGTATATACAAAGTATTGTAATAATATCCACATTTCATGTGCTTGTAATTATAAATTTTGGTTCATCATTGTTTAACACAATGTAGAATATTAAATTTTAAAAAATATATATATGTACGGAAATTTTACTATATTATTTATGCATGATTACAATTAATTATCATTTTACACATCATATTGTTTAAACATAAAGAATAAAAATATATATAGTGTGGTGTTTTTTTATAATATTTGTATTTTTTATTTTGTAGATTGTACTGATAATGGTGGTTATAGTGTTAGATATTTTACATAGTGCGATTATGGTATATGATATTTTGTCATATTATGTTGTGGTTTTAGCAACAAATTATATCCTCACCATTAATATTTCAAGTCATAAATATGTTTACATGTGTCACTTCTAACGAATGAAGAGTATAATTAAATAAGAAATGTTGTTAGTTGTCCCAGAACTCGTTTTCCGCTCTTTTTAAGAGAGAACTCAGGAACTGTATTTTGTATATAAGTCTGTAACTCCCCGGAAGTCACGGAACTCAATTTCCAACACTTACTTTAAACCAATCAAGAAAAACTGCTCAAGGAACTCCAGTTCATGTATTTTCCAGACCAGTTACGACAAACCAATCGGAGCCTAAGATGTTAAAATATTCTACCTTCTAAAGTGTCATGAGTTATTTTGTTGATGATCTTATGAGAGATAGCTTGGTTCTGATTTCCTGCATGATATAAATGAAGGATAAGAATAGTGTATAATAAGTATGCAAAGTCTGCAATGCTTACGTAAAAGTAATAATCTAAAGAAAAAAAAAAAGAAGCAATGAAATTTAAAATAAAATAAGCTACCTAAATTTTTAACATAAATAAATTTAAATTACAATATATTCATCTGAAATACCAACACCTTGTAAAATCTCTTTGTATACTATATTTTTTGTAACATTTTTTGGTATTCCTTTAGAATTCCATAACATAATTTTCAAACCTTCTTTTGATGTAACACGTGAAATAGCAACATATAGTTGATCGTGAGAAAAAACTTGTGTTTTTAAATAAAGTCTGACTGATTGTAGAGTCTGGCATTGGCTTTTGTTTATAGTCATAGCAAAAGATAATCTGATTGGATTTTGCCTTCTTTTCAATATGAATGGTGCTCTAGTTTTCTTCTCAGTGAAAGTAATACGTGGGATAAAAACACGATCACCAACGTGATTACCAGTAATGATTTCAGCATCTAAAACTCGAAGGCTAATCATTCTTAGCACTAATCTAGTTCCATTACAAAGGCCAATGGATTGATCTATGTTTCTAATCAGCATAATTGGGGCTCCAACCTTTAATTCTAAAATGTGATTTGGAATACTTAAAATTTTTAAAGAATGTAGATATTCATTAGAATATATGGTATGGTCAATTTGGTCACCACTATGAAGAGTCTCTGCAATGTCAGAACTATAACATAAGGAACATGTGCCTGGCATACGATTCAGTAAAAAACGAATAAAGTCATCAACCTCATCATTTCTTAGTGCAAGTATGGAGTGTTCTCTCAAGTAGTTTGAATCTGCATATTTATCATCAAATTTAGGATAAATCTTATCAATTAGAGTATGTATGGTAACAAGTTCATCTAACAACAATTCATGAGGCAATTCTATCTAGTTGTCTTGGTATTCATTATTGAAATGTATGTGAGGAATAGAATCATCACCCACTCTTAATAACCATTCGATGAATTCTCTTCTTTGAATGACAAAGTTTTCACATGTATGTTGAACACACATATTTATTGAAAGTTTGTAGATACGACATTGGTTCCACAATTTTGATTGGCTAATCGTTGCATTGACAATATCAGTTTGTCCTCCCTTAGGAACAACATGTAAGATTTGTCTAAAATCTCCCCCTAAAACAACTGTTATACCTCCAAATAGATGATCTTTTGAATTTTCTTTCGTAGGATGCATAATGTCTTTTAAAGTTCTATCTAATGCTTCCAATGCATATCTATTCATCATTCGTGCCTCATCCCATATGATCAATGTGGTTATCTGAATCAGTTCAGCTAAATTTGACTGTAAAGGAATACCACATGTCGAACCCTCATCTAAATCTATAGGGACTTTTAATCTGGAACGAGTTGTGCGTCTACCTGGCAATAACTATGTTATTCCTGATGAAGCAACAACTAAAACTTTGTTCCCTTCACTTCGTAATTTTGCTATTAGTGTATTCCACAAGAATGTTTTTCCAGTGCCACCACTACAACTTACAAAGAAGAACGACCCTACAGATGAATTACATGATTTTACAATATCATTGAAAATTAAAAGTTGATTGTCATTCAATTTTCTAAAATCTCTCAATAAATTCGACAGATAGATTCTTATGATCATACATAAGTTCCTTATATATTAATCTATTATTTGATGAGGCTTTATCAATAAATTGTGGCAATGTAAATCCGATAAAATCTTTTAAAGATCTTCCATTCGTATTCAAAATTTCTTCAATATGTAATAAACCTCTATTTTTTAAATCAACTTCATTGTCCATTTCTCTTGGTATATTAGAATCAATATGTACTCTATTTCTAAAATTATCAGTTAATATTTTCCAATAGTTATTCCAAATTTTGTCGGGACTGATCATTTCAGTACATAATAATAAAGAAAAAAATAAATGATGTAGCAGCCATGCAGTTGCCCATGTAATTGCATCAGTAAAAGCATCTTCCCATTCAGACATATCTGAAAGTAAACCTTTTGCATGGCAAGCTTCTTTAAAAGTCTTAAATAGATGACCATCAACTGTTTTCAACTCAACATAACTTCTTGCCCCAAGAACTTTACAAAGTAGTAACCTCAAGTAATATAATTCTCCAACAGATGGATTGATATGTGGTAATCGACCAATAGATAAACTAGACCTTCGTATTGACCACAAATTTTTCTTACTATACCACGTCCATTGTTGTGGAAATTCTACATAAGTTAGTTTTCTTGAAATAGGTGACTCTCTATTTGTTTGAAACCATTCAGTCAACATCCTCTTTCCAACAAATGGGTGTGCCACTACATTCTCAAGTAATTCATGATCAAGGAATGCTACATGGTTTTCGTCTGGCAAGTGTATGTCTAAGCATAACACAGAAGGGTTGCGGTGATGGATATGGAAATCGAATATTCTCCATGAAGCTTCAGAGGCCGATATCTAATGGCAATTTAGATAGGCAGCTATCTCATCAACTATTGTGTCATTTCCATTATGCAAAAGAGCAGTAGCTCTATCATGACCTTTATGTAGATATTTGTAGGATTACTTGATGGCTTGTGATTGGTTACATATCTCAACATTTATGTGAGCATCATACTTATTTAATAAGTGAGTATTATGTGGCACAATCCAACGATTATCTATGGTTACTGAATTCAAATTGAATTGCATTCCATTATCTCTTCTTCGATATACTACATAACCGTCAGAGTCAAAGCTAGTTGATTCATTAAATTTTCTAGGATAAAATTTCTTGCATCTATTTTTTAACATACAAGGAGATTTTTCATTATGGACACCACATGGGCCATGAATCATACATCTAGAGACTGTTTGAAAGGCTAAAGGATCAGTGTGAACATTAGGTATTTCAACAAAAAGTTTACGATCTACATCTTCTGTAGATCTAATTTTACTCTCACGATCGAGAGTAATTAGCAAATGCATATGCACCAATCCTCGCTTTTGAAAATCTATCACTGAAAGATCAGATTTCACAATAAAAATACTAATGATAGCATAAAATTAAAATAACAATTATGAATTTATATACCTAAAATTAATTTCCCAAATAGTTGTTTTTTTACTATATCCTCTTTTAGTTGTCTTTTCTTAATGTTAAAGACTCTAGAAAGAATATCCGGACGATCTTCTCTTGATTTTCCATCAAATGATCAATGTATTCCCGTATTTCAGGCCATTTTGAATTACATGTCAATGTAATGAAAAGATCAGGAGGACCGGCCCATCCACATAATGTCATCGCATCATGAAAATTTTGTCTCATATACCTTGATCCTCCTGTAAATGACGATGGTAAAATGATGCATTTTCATATATTTGTTGCATTTTTAATTCCACATGAAAATGAATCTTTGATATTAGCATATGTCTCAACTCAAAGTTTGTCCTGGTTGTTTCTATGCCAAGCTAAATGATCAGACTCAATGCAAGCATATGCATCAACTATAAATTTTTGCAACAATCGACCGCTTTGGAGTAAAGCACTTTTTGCTTCAATATTTCTATCATGTAGTCGAAATGAGTAAAATTCAAACATAGTAATAGATTTTCTTATAGATCACCTTCATTTTGGTTGAATCGAATGTATGGTCTCCAGCCATCTTAACCATAAGGAAAAAACAATGGATATTGCAATGGCATATAAGCAGGATGCTTTTCACTAATTTTTTTAAATGTCGTATCTTTTAAAGACACTATGATGTCTCTAGATTCAGTATTTCCTTCATCTCCACCTATAATTAACATAGATATTTCGTTCATAGTAGGTTGTCAACATGTTTTCGATTAGCTATCAAACGTAATGATAGTTCAATAGTAGATTGAATTTGTATCCACTGGTTGATAGATCAAAAGAGAATGGCATTAGGATTTAGTTGATTTATCATTTGTTGTAATTTTTTTTATGATGTCTATAGTCAATTTGGAGCATTCCTTGTTATTTGAGAATATGTTACATCGGTTGACATCTTCATTTTCAGTATCGTATACACAGAGTTGAGCATACATAGGATAATCATTCTCAGAAGGCAAAAGTGAACCAATACGGTGATAAATTTGTCCATGAGTGCAAAATGTATAAGGACCTCGGCCATCGTTGATAGATGTATCTTGTAATGCACCCATGGATGTAAATGCAAAAAAGTTATTGTATTGGCGTATGTATTTACGAAAATGTTTTCCTTCCTTACAAATGCCTTTTAATAAATAATCTAGATAAGAGGGAATGGATTGCAACGTTGGCAATTTAATCTTTCCATCCCAACAACATGAATGAAAATGTGGTATCTGATCACCTTTACGCATTATCCGCTCCTCAAACCACATGTATGCACCACAATGTATGGAAGTACATGATGGAAATCTTAGATAATGTCGTTCATTGAAAGCTGTATATATATTTTTATTATTTATAATCATAAAGTATGTTAATGTACATACAAAAGATTTATTTAAAAATTACATCATTTTTGTTGTGGCATTCTAGCTTCTGATAGATAATTTTGTAACCGCTTCCTAGGTTTGATGGAGTCACAATTACCTATATTCAATTTATCAATATTACTCACTCAGATAAGAACCAATACATATAAATAATACGAATTAGAGAAAGCATAAATATCCATAACAATATATATATATGATTATAAAGATGAATAAAAAGTTGTACACATACAAACCTTGAGCAGATGAGCTTGCCATGTGTAGCACAGCCTGTATCTGATCTTTAGAAACAACATTAACAAAATGAACAAAAAAATACTATACATTTTTAGATATGAATTAATATTAGGACAATAACTATCTGAAATGTTGAAACAACGTGAAAAAAATTATTAACAAATAAAAAATAGATTATTTATGGTTAAAATTTGTAGTCTCCAGGTATGTTTCAGTTGCCCAAGCCATACATGCAAGAATAGTGATACATGCAAGAATGTAGACAACAAAGAGTGCAATAAGAAACTAATTTTAAAGGAACTCAAATTTAGGTCTAGAAAAAGAAATCAGATGAATGGCTCGAATATTAAGTTCTTGAAGAAAATGAGCATTGTTTGTTTGATTTATTGTAACCCATACATAATGCAAAATTGATCTAAATTTATTAGTGAAATGGTTGAAATGTTGACAAGGATTAGTATATATATTTTTAATCAATTCAAGCAATATATATTGTCTGCTAAATTAGAAAATTTTTTCAGGTCTAAGCTTTTTTCTTCTAGTATATATGTAGAGCATTTCTTATTATTTGAAAATATGTTACATTGACTGATATCTTCATTTTTAGTATCATATACATAGAGTCGAGCATACATAGGATTACCATTCCTAGGTCTGAAAGAGTGACAATTACCAATGCTCAATTTAATGATATTATTCACTCAAATTAGAACCAATACACATACATACTATGAATAAGAGAAAACTTTAATATTCATAATAGAAGATATGCGTAGTTATAAAGATGAGCCAAAATTGTATAGTTATGAACCTTGAGTAGATGAGCTTGCCATGTGTACAGTAACTATCTGACCTGTTCAAATAACATCAAAAAAATATGTAATGTGAAAAGTGATTTTTTTATTGAAATACTATGCTAATATATAAAAAACAATCATTTTACATCTTCAAATATAAATTCATATTTATATCTAGAGAATTGAATTTTTACATGAAATAGTAGCAGTAAATTTACCAAAACAAGTACAATTGTTTAAAATTTAAGGTTTGTTGATAATTGTGTTGGACGATACTGAAATGTCAGCGTGATTATGTTGCCTGAGTTGCATGTCTTCGACGGCATGCCCTCCTCCGACTAATTGTTTCCCACAAGTTTGAGTATTTCATGTTGTATGTCTTGTTTTATGCAAGTAAATACTAACTCGAGTTTGACTTTGGGGGAGTCTTTTGTTGAGCCTGTCATATCTTTAGAATTTTAGAGCACAATTAAATCGGCATATAGTAGTATGTAGGAATGTTCTCTTTTTTTTATTTTTTATTATGATGCTTTTTCAAACAATAAAATATTTAAAGAAAAGAACCTCTTTCGTTCTGAACTTTTATGAATTTTCAACTACTTTACAGAAAAATAGAAGTAGACGAAGAGTTCAAAGGATAACACTGGCCAACAGAAAAAGTGAGCAATTAAACTGCTCGTACCTCACAAACATTATATTGGTCCCATTGAAAGTCGACAAAAGATTCATTGTTAAGGTGACCACCAACACAATAGGATCTCGGTAATCACAATGTAGCTAGAAAATTTCATGGCTATAAGCTAGCAAGGTGGAAGATCACATCACACATATGGGGTTGTACTCTAATAAAAGACCTTGAGAAGTGCTCATTACGTCGGTCTAGCGCATATGTTTAAAGGAGAAGAGAAACTGCCATCTTGAATTAGAGGCATATCGGAGCTTGGTAGAGAAGCGCAAGGAGCTATGACCGCTAATGAAAAGGAAATACAAAACCCAGATGACGGTGGTGAGGATGATGATAGACAAATAATCAAGAAAAGTACTTTTACATAAAATGAATCATAAATTAGTGCTTTAAGTTTTAGAATAAGCACAAAAATTAAAGCTTCTAGGCACTGAAGCCCTAGCAGCGAATCGTTCGCACAGCGGAAAGTGGATAGTCGGGAACCTTCTAGGCAAAGATTATGACTAACTACGACAAAATTGTATGGCACCCCAAATTGGAGTTTGACATATAGCATCATATAGCGTTGGGGACCTATCTGTAATTTGAAAAGTTTAAATGAACAAATGGAAGCTACAGAACCACCCCCGGTCGTGGATGAAGCGAGGAGCGATAGCCACTGGTAGAAAGGAAATCCAAAACCCAAACAACAAGCACGAAGATCTTGACAGACTAACAATAAGGATTGTACCTGCAAATTCCAAATCATGCCACTACTTCTTCCGATTAAGCTCCTCCCGTAAGGCCCGACACTTCTATTGCCGATAGGAACTACAATTTTGGATAAAATAAAGTATGAGGGCGGCTACTAAAAGTTGAGATATGGAGGAAAAAGATACAGAAGAGTAAATGAGTAAGTAAAAGAGGAAACTTTCGACATTTATTTGTGCCTTGTGAGACCGCTATAACTGAGACGGTGAAGAAAAATTAGCGATGTATGCGCAGAAGTCACGACCACCAATTGGTGAGCGAGGGGAGGCGAAGATGGCAGACTAATAGTAGGTATCGTCCGAGACAGAGCGCAGCAGCAAGCTAGGTTTTCCATGCAATATTTACTGAAATGTTTTGAAATGACAAAACCATTCTTGATTGTCCATACAAAGTAGCAGTTACTCGTTATGTGAAGATATTACAATTTTAAGGCAACATTACGTAATTTTCACGCAGATGAAAAGGGAAGCACCTTCCCGACTATTCACATCTTCCCCTTTCTGTGTCAGCGGATGGAGGGTTTTGTGCTGGATGAGAACGGGGGTTCTCGATGTGCGATTCGAGAGACGGCGAGAAAGTCTGTTGGTGGGTGCATTATCAGGTAGACAATTCTTCGCTCTGTTTGTTCTTCCTCCTCTTCTCCGGTTCTCTATTTCTCTTCATCCACATGGTTACTTTTTCTATTTGTGATTGGAGACGCCAGCGACGGGAGCTGCAGGAGAACAACAAATTGATAAGGACGATTCAATCGGCATGTGGAGGGCCTTCTGATGGTACCATCATCAAATAAACCTTTCTTACTGTTAATATTCTTCTTTCGCACTACAACTGTTCATTTTCCCTAATGATAGGAGGACCATCGTCCTGTTTTCCGCTGTTATTTTTTATCCGTTTATCCCTTATTTACCGTTTTCCTTCTACTCTTGCTACTAATATAAATATTAACCCAACCAACACTTTCTACTGTGAAGCTGTCCTTTCTAACTTCTAGCCTGGAGCTTCTGATGAAATTTCGTCAGTTGAGTAGTTTTGTGTTAGGGAAAAAAAATATGCCTTGACTTGAATCTTTGCTGGACTGTGCTTGACATTTAGCTAAGTTCAGTTTGACATATAATGGCCCATTTTTTATTTTTATTATTTATTGTTATATCTTAAATTTATTTTTATTTTATTGCACATGTGTACGCTTGTCCTTGAATTGGATCGTTGGCCTGGTAATACAATGTCTGGCTTCACTTAAGAAGTCACTTGATCTATCTTCTACCCGATAGTGTCTTGATATCTCTTGCTTTTCCTGCCAGTGTCGCCCTAGCATGGTTAATCTGATCAGCATTGATGGAGTGTCTTCAGGTGACATACCTATACAGTCACAAGATCACTGATAAGGCCGCCACCCTAACCCGCCCGAGCATAGGAACCCGAAACAAATGAGGAAGATTGTAGTTGCAGCTGGTACCATGATAGGGATAGGACCATCAACAATTCAACTGCCATAAAAAATGAAATATTTAAGTCATTCTCACGATAACCATGATTTTTAGTTAATTTTTTTTAACTAACACCTATCGCCCCATTCATTTACATACGGGTGATGTGTTTATTGGATAATGTCAACTACAATATTGGCTGATAAATTTAAGTATATCAAATCTCTTTGTTGTCTATACGTGATTCTGGATACTTAATGAAAATAGGTAAACTTGTAGAATCTTTGTACTGTTCATAAACATTTCTCTCTTTTATGTTTTTATTATTAAATATCTTTCAACAATACCTTGCATTTGTAACTGCACAAGTTCTTATTGAGTAATTTTTTTTGCTTCATTGTAATAGCTTACATAAATGGTTTCAAATATGGAAGGCTCATCTTCTCCAGGCATGTATGTCTTCATTTTAGTTTTTCTTGTGTCACAATTTTGCTTGACATATGTGCTTCTATAGTAACTTCTTTTCCATATTCACTCTTTACTACTTATATATGTGCTTAAATCTGAATGTAAAAAATGGACAATTATAACAATAATGTTATATGGATTGTAGGTGAATGTCATTACGAAAGAGCTAGGAAGAGATTATGAAGTTATTTATCAAATGCTAGGAATCCAACACAAAATAAAAGTAATTTATAAACATTTATATATACACACATATAAAATAAATTTTACTTTAAAATAATAAGTTACATATATGCAGATTTTAAAGAGAGACATCATTTAGGATTCCCATCATGTGCTTGTATTCATTGTGGTACATACACGTGGTATGAAGAAAGAATCATACGTAAAGGTGATCGGATTCCCCATTTTCATTCATGTTGTTGGGATGGAAAATTTAAGCTGCCAATATTGCAATATGTTCCCCCTTATCTTGATGATCTACTAAAAGGTGTGCGTAAAGAAGGAAGAAATTTTCGTAAATACAACTACCAATACAATAACACTTTTGCCTTTACATCAATGGGTGCATTACAAGACACATCAATCATTGATGGCAATAGTCCTTATAATTTCTGTATACATAGATAGATATATCACCGTATGGGTTCACTACTACCATCTGAAAATAATCGACCTCAATATGCTCAACTGTATGTATATGACATTCAAAATGACGATATCAATAGATTTTCTGCATTTTCAAACAATAAAGAATGCTCCAAAGTGAATATGTCAATTATTGCTAGGCTACGAGAAATGATTGATGAGATAAATCCTTATGTAAAAATCTTCCGTTCTGTCAATCAGTGGATATCGAGTGATTCTAACAATGAACTGTCATTACACTTGATTGCAAACAGGAATAACATCGACCTCCATTATTCATTACCCACGACAAATGAATTAGCGATGTTAGTTATTGGCAGACAAGAAGGAACTTCTGAGCCTAGAGATATTATTGTGTGTTTAAAAGATGAATCTTTAAAAAGAATTAACAAAAAACATCCTTCTCATATGCCATTGCAATATCCATTACTTTTTCCTTACAGTGAAGATTGATGAAGACCAAATATTGAATGCAGTCAAAGTGAGGGCAGTCACAAAAGGAAAATTGTTAGTATTCTAGAATTTCACTCATATCGACTGCATG
The DNA here is from genome assembly GCA_963693085.1 of Alisma plantago-aquatica. NCBI lineage: Eukaryota > Viridiplantae > Streptophyta > Magnoliopsida > Alismatales > Alismataceae > Alisma > Alisma plantago-aquatica. The sequence continues at coordinate 1,516,758,134 of OY856409.1, forward strand.
ATCATGCTATTGAAAGAAACAACATTTTACTTCGAAGCGGTAGTCTATTACAACAATATATAGTTGATTCTTATGCTTGCATTGAATCTGATCGCTTATTGTGGCATAGAAACAACCAAGACAAAAGTCAAGCAGATACATATGCTAATATCAAAGATGTGTTTTCTTGTGGAATTGAAAATACGACATATATTGGCAAACGTATCATCCTACCATCAACTTTTACAGGAGAACCAAGGTACATGAGACAAAATTTTCATGATGCAATGAGTTTGTGTTCATGGGTTGTTCCTCCTACTCTTTTCATCACGTTCACATATAATCCCAAATGGCCTGAAATACGAGAATACGTTGAATACTTTGGTGGAAATTACAGAGAAGATCGACCAACCATTGTATCTAGAGTGTTTAACATTAAATAAAGACAACTAAAGGAAGATATTATCAAAAAACAACTATTTGGAAAAGTAATTTCAGGTATGAAAGTACAATCATATTTTTTTAATTATATGATACTACCGCTGATTTTTTTTTAATCAGATCTTTCAGTTATAGAGTTCCAAATGAGGGGGCTACCACACATGCATTTATTGATTACTCTCGATCGTGATAGTAAAATTAGATCTGCAGAAGATGTAGACCGTATCATTTCTGTTGAGATTCCTGATATTCACACCGAACCATTAGCTTTTCAGATTGTCTCTATGTGTATGGTTCATGGTCCTTGTGGCGTATACAATGATAAATCTCCTTGTATGTTTAAAAAAAAGATGCAACAAATATTATCTAAGGAAATTCAATGAATCAACTACATTTGACACAGATGGTTATGTGGTGTACCAAAGAAGAAATGACGGAAGTTAATTTGTTTTGAATTCAATTACCATAGATAATCGATGGATTGTACCTTATAATGTTCAATTGTTAACTAAATATGATGCTCATATCAATGTAGAAATATGTAACCAAACACAAGAAATAAAAAACTATATAAGTACTTGCACAAAGGTCATGATAACCACTATTGTTGTACACAATGGAAACGACAGAGGTGTCGATGAGATAGCTACTTATCTAAATTTTCGTTACATATCTGCTTCTGAAACATCATGGAGAATATTTGATTTTCATATCCATCATCGTAATCCTTCGATATTACGACTGGATATACACTTACCAAATGAAAATCATGTAACATTTTCAATTCATGAAGCCGTACAGAATGTAATGAATCGACCTTTAGTTGAAAAGACTATGTTGACTGAATGGTTCCAAACAAATAGAAAGGCAACTATCTCTAGAGGATTAACCTATGTAGATTTTCCGCAGCATTGGACATGGGATGCTAATAAAAAAAATTGGTTAACATGAAAAGGTATTTTTTGCATTGGTTTATTACCGCATATCAACCCATCTGCTGTAGAATTGTATTACTTGAGATTGTTACTCTCTAAAGTTGTAGGGGCAACGAGTTATGCAGAATTAAAAACGATAAATGGTCAAATATACAACACTTTAAAGAAGCTTGCCATGCAATGAGTTTATTTTCATATATGTCTAAATGGGAATATGCTTTTGTTGATGCTATTATATGGGCAACAGTATGGCAACTACGTCATCTCTTTTGTTCCCTACTATTGTGCACTGAAATAAGCAACCCCTATAAAATTTGGAATGACTACTAGACAAATTTGACTGATGATTTCAAGAATAGAATACCAACTAAATGCAATATACCAAGAGAGCTAGATGATGAAATCGAATTGAAAAATAGGGGGTTACTACATATTGAAGAAATTTTGAATAAAAATGGAAAGCCTTTAAAAGATTTTGTCGGGTTCCCGTTACCAATATTTCCAGATGAAAGTATACTAGATAATAGACTAATACGTGAAGAATGATCGAAACACTTTGTTTGCTGAATTTAATTATAGGTTTAATAAGTTGAACGCAGAACAACTTTTAATATTCAATGATATTATCAAGTCATGCTACTCCCCTATAAGTTCATTTTTCTTTGTAAGTGGTAGTGGTGGTACCAGGAAAACATTCTTGTAGAACACATTAACGGTGAAGCTACGAAGCGATGGCAAAATCATTTTAGTAGTTGCATCCTCTAGAATTGCAGCACTATTGCTGCTCGGTGGGTGTACTGCTTATTCCAGATTTAAGATTCCATTAAATTTAGATGAAAATTCAGCTTGTGTTATATCTTTAGGTTCAGACTTGGCTAAACTAATAAGGAAAGCAATGTTGATAATTTGGGATGACGTACCTATGATGAACATATATGCGGTGTAAAATTTGCAGATTTAGCCCTTGGGTGCAGCAGTAGAGATTTAAGAGGCGGTGCTGCAGATAGCTCGGTAAAAATTGCAAGAACACCCTCTGATAGTTTGTTGCTTACTTGATACAGAGCGAAGGGGTTTTGTGTAATTTGAAAAAATGTTAGTAAATATTGCATGGAGCTCCCTCCATGCACTTTCCTGTATAGTATAGATGAGGCACGTATTCTCGGCAACGGCTCAACAATCTCTTACCATTTCGACTATACGTAGTCAAAGTCTCTGAACGGCTCATCTCTAGGTGTGAACCAAAATCAGGTCTCTTGATCGTTGTTTTTCTTTTATTTTGTCAAAACAATGTCAAATGAAATTGCAATCAATTCATGCGGTTATTTCCCAGCCAGCTTGTACTTTCCTTTCCTTTCCAATTAGAGGACATGATTTTTTCAAGATCTATTTCATATTTTTTTAATCACCAACGTCATTGACCTGGTTAAAAGAAAGAAAAAAACGGATGAAGTAAATAAAAAAACTGGTGCTAGTTTATAAAAAGAGTAAATGAGCAATGCATTAATTTTTTTTCTTGCTACCTTGCTTATTCTGGTAGTGCTTTGTTTTTCTTACAAAGATCCATTCCGATAGTACTACTCTTCTTTCTACTGAATTTTATTCCTCTAGTATTTTTTTTTGCTCAGCTATACCGTGTTTATGCCGGTAGTACTTTGTTCTTCCTGCTGCACATAATGCTTTATTTTTGTGTCGTCATTTCTCTACTAATATTTATGACTCTCCACCCAACCACTCTCATGATATTTTCTTGGTTGGAGTTAGGGGGAGAGTAGAGGAAGATGAGAAGAAGAGAGAAGAGAAGATCTGACAAAGAGAAGAGGTCATGTCATCTGACCAGATTTTTTTATTTCCTGCATATACATCCATGTTATTGACATCTACTATAGCACATATACATATAGTATTGTGTCTCAAACACATGTATACTTGTTACTATAGAAGTGATCTTATCCCAACTACCAAGTACTATTCTGGTGTTGGTGCTTTTTGTGCGGAAATACTTCAACAACAATGACGAATCACGCCTAACGCGCTCTGCAAAAAGTAACTGAATTTAATTGGGCGTGGCAGGGGGTGACCGGACCACTCACTACTCATGTCCCTTGGATTTACAATGTCAGGGTGGGGTCACCGAAGTGGCTCTTCCTCAGGGGTGGTTCCCAAGTGAATAAAAAAAAATAATGACGAATCAAATGACTTTTATATATTTTCTCCACCATCAATATTATTTTGGTTGCTTGTCAAACATTCAAAAAATTATTTGTCATTGTTTCAACGAGTCTGGAGATCTCAAAGAAAATGATTTATGATTACTTCTATATATCTGTCAATTTTTAGTTTCAGAGGGAGTCCATGCTGCTATTAGTGCTTCTGCATTGATCTTATCTTCATCAAAGTGAGAATACTTACTTGCTGCTACATGCTATCTTCTTCTGGGGTGTGTTAAGAGTGTTTAAATTTGGATTGTAAGATTTAAGGGGAGATCACTTCTTATCAGGGGAGATCATTTATTTGTATAGGGTATTTTATCTTTTTCATATATTAACAAGTTGGACATGTCTTTCACCCATGCTCTAGTTTGAGGGAGAATGTTAGATTAGTTAGTTTATTAAGTATACGGGGCTAATTGACATAGTCTGTTAAGTCTATGATATGCTTCCTTATACTTGACTCCTCTCCTATATATAGGAGGGGAGTTTTCCATCTCTCAATTTCAAATATCCCATGTAACCTCCCATCATATTTTCACAATTCTTTTTTGAGATAATTTTATCTATACTTATTAGTCTGTCGTACTTCTTGTATCAAAATATACAAATTTGGAAACATAAATTAGCTTTCCACTATATGAAGTCTCATTCTCATGTGCATCTTCCTGTATCTCAGAGTAAGGACACATCCTTTATATACATGCCTATATCTTGTGGTAAGGGAACACGTCTCTATGGACCTTGTTGTAACTTGGGGTAAGGCCACTTTTTGAAGGATACTTTGGTATTTCTTAACCATTCATGACTCATCTATACCCATCTTACATGATGTAAAACATGTCATTGGCACTAGATACATGATGTAAGCCCTGGCATTGGCACTAGTTGTGATGGCCTCTCTAGTGTAATGGAATTCAAAAATAAAAGATGTTGGTTAGTGATAAATGATGATTCTTGAGATTTCCTTTGTTTATTGTTATGATATTTATTTTCTAAGAATTATATTTTTGGTAAACATGTTAGATTAATTGAGTTTTTTAGTATACCAATTGGTTTCCACTGATTGCGTCTGATTTTATGATTTTAGTTATATAATGGAAACTTGTCAAGATCATGGTTTTGCTATTTTGATATCTTTAATAACATTGTACATGTTTCACCAAACAAAAATTCTACGTGGTAATATTTATGTGATTACAATGCCATATCTAGCTAGTTAGCTTTTGTTATTTTATAACTTGATGCATTTGTCCACCTTTTGTAAACTCTTTTCATGAAATATCAACATAACACAAGTGTTTTTAATTATCATCTATGTTGTGTGTTCACATGAGACTACTTAGATTTTGTTTGACCTAGTCTATTGTAATTGGTATCATAGTTAATCACATACCTTCTATGTGATAATAAATTAAAATTTTTGATATCTTGAACCTACAAATTGTAAAGTCCACAACGGTGAAATGAAGATGTTAAGGATTAAGAAAAAAGAAGTATAATTAACAATCACCTATTATCTCTCTATCTACGTTGGGTGAGCTTCCCCACTCTATCCATCTTGGTGGATTCAAAAATGCACTAAAGGTTTTCCCAAAACCATAGGCAGTCATTCTAACATCTCATATTTTTTCTAAGTACTACCTTAAGACACCCATTTAAAAGTACGACTACATCCCCTATTTTCCTCTCTCTATTAAGGTAGCTTGACTTGAACCCTGTTCACTCACCTATGGGTAGCCTATGTATAGGAAACAGATAATATATGATTGTAAACATTAAGGTTGACTGAAGTGATAATAATTCGATAATCTAACTTTTCTTACACAAAATTCCATTAAGAAAAATGAAGCACTCTTTTAAATTCTCAGATATTCAAATTGAGCCTCAAGACATTCAGTGTGATGGCCTACTCCATGTGAGAGAACCATATATTATTTGTTTATTTGAAAGGCCCCTATCGACTATAATATTGTCCAACTAAATCTATTTTTTAAAAGTAAATTGAGTAATATCAGAGACATTGATCACGACTTGGGATGGAAGCCCATTGAAGAAACTATGTTTGCCCATTGAAGAAACTATGTTGATTATGTCCCTAATGGTGTATACCCTATTTATATGCTTAATAGATATGAAGGATATCTTAGTATCTCTATATGCTAGAAATTTTATCTTTGGTCAAACAATGATATAAGTTGATTGTCATTTCTACAGTCATTGAGATAAAATCGATAACCAAAATTTATCATGTTTTCTCATTCCAACGTGTAAATTGTATGGGTGCACACATTCTGATAAAATATTCTTAAAAGAAAATGTCTTAGAAATGGGGTTGTCTAAATGATGATCATCCTTACCTAAATCTGATCTCTCTTTGGATATTGTATTGACATATATCTTTTGATATTTTATAAATAGATAATATGAGCAATCCTTATGATTTTATCTCTCTAACTTACAACTCAGACCTTGAAATATTGTTAAAATGATAATCTTGAATCACGACTCAATGATAATCTTGAGATTAGTAATGATAATCTTGAAAATGGTAATGTTGAATATATGCATAGGGTTATGTTTCTTTTTTTTTTTTGGGCAAGTCAGGAGGTACTCTTATTCATCCCGCCCTCCTCTTACGAGCAAATCAACAAAGTTATTTCTACAAATAAACTCATGTGCAGAATTAAACATGGCAGTACTACTGCCATTACAATCACTAACTAACCTGCCATATAGGCAGTTAGGGGGATAGGTGTAATACCTTCCTCCAAGGTTTTGTTTTTTGTGGTAGCTAGCTAGTCCATCGGCTAGCTGGTTGTGATCCCTCTTAGCATGAGTGAGCTTCCAGTTCGACTTCAGCATCCTCCTGTACTCTTTATGAGCTTCTGCGAATCGTGGGGCTTCGTCCTCATCACCTTGAAGCAGCTGGACAACAGTCTTACAATCTGATTCCACTATCACCTTCTCCCATCCTAGCTTGTCAGCCTCCTTCATCGCAATGATGATCACTTCCACTTCCGCCTCCAAATCATCTCTCGCATCTGTTTTGGTTCCTTTTCCCATCAACCATCGTCCTCTATAGTCTCGCACAACAAATGCACAGCTGCTACCTCTCTTCCGGCAGACGGCATCAGTGTTAATCATAAGCCAGCCTTCCATCGGAGCTTCCCATAGCTCCTGTTGAGTTGCAGAACCCTCTTCCTCCTCTCGGTGCCAAGCTAACTGATTCAGACGAAGTTGGAGACTCACTGTCCTGCTTATATGCTCTTGATTGGGCTGCTTATTCTCCATAACCTGTCCGTTTCTACTCTTCCAAATGTTCCAACAGCCGAACATAAATTTATCTATGATCAACTTGTTCCTCAGATTTTCACGCAACCAGGCCTGGAGGTTCAGTTCAGTGAAGAACCCATGAGGTATCCCAGTCCCCAGCATCTGCTTCCAGCATTCCCTAGCGTGTGGACAATCTCACACTGCGTGAAGACTGTCTTCTTCCTGGGCCATGCAGATGCCACAGCTACTATCATCCGCCATCATCCTCTCCTTTCTTCTTTTGTTCGCCAGGATCGCATTGTGAGCTAAAGTCCATATGAAGAACTTCAGCCGAGCTGGGATGTGGGTGCTCCATATGGTCCTCCATTTGCCTTGAACCATCGGCTCCGTTTCCTTGCGGCAAGCTTTGTATGCTGAGTTAGTAGTAAACTTGCCCGTGGCAGTGTGTCTCCAAACAATATTATCTTCCCCAGTCTGCTTCGTAGGAGGTGGAATACGTAGAATGTCTTTAACACAGTGCATAGGAAGCCACTCCATCAAGAAGTGCTCATCCCAAGTGTTATTATCAAGGATGACACTTCTCACCTGTAGATCCTGAAGGTCAGCCGGAATGACTTTAGCAGTCATATTCCTCAGCTGCCCATGATTTCTCACCCATATGTCATCCCAGAAGTTTGTATTCTTCCCCGTCTCCAGCTGAATATATGAATTTTGGGTTATGAAGCCTTTGCCTTCCAACGTAGCCTTCGCTAGTTTGGACAGGTTCAGCTTATCCCCCTCCTTGTAGGCCACATATTTGCTTCTAATCAACTAACACCAGATCGAGGGTCTGTTTCTCGCCACATCCCAGGTATTTTTTGCCGGTAAAACTCTATTCCAATCACGCATGGTTTTGACTCCTAGACCACCATTAGCTTTGCTGCTGACAACCTTCCTCCATGCGACTAAGGACATGGGTCGCTCCTTCCTGCCTCCCCCCCATATAAATTTCTGAATTTTACCATCAATCCGATCGCATAGTCCAACCGGCAAAACAGCCATTTGCATTAAGTAGGTAGGCATCGCCGTCAGCGTCGCTTTCGCCAGGCATACTCTTCCCGCCAAGGAGAGACACCGAGCCGACCAAGAGTTTATCTTGGTGTCCACGTTGGTGAGAACATCTCCGTAAGTAAGCTTATTGACTCTCTTATGTAGCAGAGGCACCCCGAGATACTTGCCCAGATCAGAAGTCTCAATGAACCCACTGTATCTACAGATAGCACGACGCACTCTGTTCCTCACTTCTGCTGCGAAGTAGATTCTCGTCTTCTCCACAGAAATCTTCTGGCCTGAAGCAGCGCTGAACTCTTTAAAGCAGTCGGTGATGGACTTTACGTTGGCCACAGATGCTTGCGCGAAAAGAATGATGTCATCCGCAAAGCACAGATGTGCAAGGGATGGCCCCATCTTGGACAGCTTTACAGGTTGCCAATCATCCTGCCTCACCTTATCCCGTATCATTTGGCTTAATCTTTCTATACAGAGCACAAACAAATATGGAGATAGAGGGTCTCCTTGCCTCAAGCCTCTTGTCGCCTTGAACTCCGGGAGGGTGGTGTTCTTCCAAACAATCGAATTTTTCCCCGATCTGATAGTATTCATGATGAACCTTTTAAGATTTTCAGGAATATCAGTATGATTAAGGGTATCCTCCACAAAATCCCAAGACATCATGTCATAAGCTTTAGAGAGATCCACTTTTACAGCCATAACTTTAGCCCCCTTGGGTCTCCTCATTCGGTGGATGACCTCCTGCACTACAGCAATGTTATCGGTTATTCTTCGTCCAGGAACAAAGCTTGATTGTTCTTTCGAGATCCATTCCAGCATACATCGCTTTAATCTTTCCACTGCAACCTTAGAACACATCTTCAAGCAGAGGTTGTTTAGAGAAATCGGTCTCAGTTGGTCACATCTCTCCGGATTATTAACCTTAGGGATTAAAACAATTGAGGAATTATAAATCTCATCATATAAGATTTCCCCTCTAAGTGCCTTGGTAATAGTAAGCATAACAAAACTACCGATAATCTTCCAATGTTTCCTCATGAAGTTCCCGGTGATGCCATCCGGGCCTGCCGCTTTGTTGGGGTCGGATTTCTTGAGCACATGTAGTACCTCCTCTACAGTCGGATCAGCGGCCATCATCCGTATCTCCCAATCACCAAGCTGCCTGTAGTTACCTGGGATGCCACTACACCTCGTGGTCCACTCCTCCGTAGGAGATGTGAAGATGGTTCTAAAATGATTTTGAACCACCGTTTTCACCTCCTCTTCCATCGTGGTCCAATTATTATTATGATCTTTCAGTGCTTCAATGCAGTTTCTTCTCTTTCTTTGTTTAACAAAGGCTTGATAGAATTTAGTATTATCATCTCCTTCTTCAGCCACGAGATATGGCTCTTTCTTTTCCACTCTTCCTCTTCCTGCATGAGAATTTGCGCTATATCCCCCTGCATTGTAGTAAGAAGCTCGTCAGTCCAAGGATCATATCTTTTCTCCTGCATTTCTTGAAGTTTGTTTATGTTGTTGAACAGTCTTTCTTTCTTCTCCCGCCTTTGTTTTCTATGCTTTCGGTCCCAAGCAGAGATGTTCTTCTTAGCGTTACCCAGTGCCGTATAGAACTCCTGCTCCGGTTGCCAATTGTGTGTGAGCATCTTCTGAAACTCCTCGTTTCCTTCCCAGTAGGATTTAGTACTAAACCGTTCCTTACCCCCTTTTCTGCGTGTGTCTTTGATCAGGATGGGGCAGTGATCTGAGAAAACACGAGGCAAATGTGTGACCGAGAAATGTGCTTGCTCCTGGATGAATTCCACATTAGCTACAGCTCTATCAAGCCGTTCATGCAAACCACCATGTTTATAAGTGAACTTCAGGCCCGAGAACCCAATGTAAGATAGCCCAGCTGCCATGAGCGTATCACTGAACACCCGAGCTTCCCCAAAGTTGTAGTGCTTCCCTCCTTTCTTCTCAGCAGGATTAATAGTTGTATTAAAATCGCCAACTACGATCCATGGGCCATTAAACTTGTGCCCCATCTCGACGATGTGTTTCCATATCAGCCGCCTGACACTAATATGGGGATTGGCATACACAAACGTAACATATGTACCCCCATCCATCTTGCATGTCACGAATTGTCTGTGGCAGTTAATAATATCCACCTTGCAATCCGTCACTTTCCAGCAGACCCAAATTCCTCCCTTGAATCCTCTAGCCTCAACTCGATGTGAGCTAGTGAATCCAAGCGATTTGATAGCTTTTTGAGCCGCCTCCCCACTGATTCGCGGTTCAGTGATAGCTAATAACTTCGGTTTATGGGTTAGCATTATCTCCTTAAGCACTCGCACAGTATCATCGTTCCCAATTCCTCTAACATTCCAGTAGATTGTATCTAGCATTAAAGGATGTTGGAAATCGGGGTTATCACCAGAAGGACCTTCAGTTGGGTGAGTTTGATTCCCCGCCCTCGTTACTCGCCTCCATCGCATCTTTATTCAACCTTGGACTCTGTCTGCTCTGTGTGTACGGCGGCGACATCTTTGCCTGCTTCATTCTGGTACTGCTGCCCTTGATTTTTCGGCTGGACGAGTTGCCCCCATCAGGTCGGTCCTCGTCAAAATGGTTGTCAGTAGTGGATTCGCCTTCCTCTCCTTCTTTTCTAGCTTTCTCTGACGACATCTCCATTTCCTTCTCATTCACTATAACCTCATCAACGCCTGGGTCTGCAATGGTGTGAACTTCTTGGACTTCATCATCCTTCCCCTTGTCTGATTGCTTGTTTGCGTCCTTCCCTTCCTTGTCTTTCTGTGTCATCATATTCGATATGTCCTTTAAAGCCTCTCGTTTGTCATCCGCAGAGTTGATTCTCTTCAGAACCACTTTCTTCTTCTTCTGCCATACTTTCCCTTACTGTCCTAGAGACGGGTTTGTGGTGAATTCACCGTTAGTATTATTGACCGTGTTGTCTTCGTCCTCCCCTTCCTCTCCTTCACTGAGGCTTTCAAATCTGTTATTGCTGTTCGATCTTCTGGGGCTTCGATCCCTTTGTTGGTTCCCCCTCTTGCCGCTCCCTTTTCTTGTTTGCGTCTGCCAATCATCTCCCCCATCCTTCTCCTTCTGCCTATTGTCATTCCTTCTTCCTTTCTCATCCTGCTGCTGCTTTTGTGGGCAGCGTGTACTATGATGCCCGAGTTCCTTACACTCACTGCATGTGTCTGGATATGCTTCATACAAAATCTCGTACTCCTGGTCATTGATTATAATGGACTTTATCAGCTCCTTCCTGGTATCGACCTCTACCGCCAGTCTGGCGAATTTGCTCCTTGAGCGCCTTTGAGTATGCTCGTCTACTTTGAACAGCCCCCCCAGCGCCAGTCCAATGTATTCGAACACGGTATCGACATACAGATGTAACAGTAGGTTCATAATCCTCGCCCACGTGACAAGGTATTGCGGCATCTCCTTGGATGGTATGAATCTAGGGTTCCAATCCCATATGACAAAACAACAGCCAAAAATTTTCCAAGGACCGCCTGTCATAGCTGTCTCATAATCCTTTCTGCATGAGAGTTGGATGACAAAATGGCCCATGTCCAGTTCAAACATGTTAAATCTTCCCGTGATATTCCACATGATCTTTATCCTTTCTCGCAAGGTCATATACCCTATGCTTCCTCCTATCAATCTGACTACCACCGCATATCGCAATGGTTTTGCAAGCTTCTCTTCTGCCTCCTCGTCGATCGTAAGGATAGGCATTCTGACACTGTGATTAAGAGAGATCTCATGATCGTGCAGTTGGGATTCGAATAACATTTCCAGCATCGTATAGTCAGGGTTCACTTCTACGTATTCCTCCCCTGCTACGACTTTACTAAAGGAGGGTTTTTCGTTTGCTCCTCTATCCCAGGCTTTACCTCCGTTCGCCCCTGTGGTACCCGCGTTTTCTACGGGATCCCGCCGTGATGTACCTTCAGAAGATCTAGGTCTTTTGCTTCCTGCTACCGATCCACCCTTGGTGCTAACGGCGCTGTCCTCATCCATGGATTCAGCCTCTTGTCCTCCCCTCATGCCTTTATACTGGAAGAGTCCAACTCGGATTGGCCTACCGTGTACATGTGGGACTCCGATCTCCGATGCTCCCCTTCTGCTACAGGCGGATCTGGCCCTCTTCCAGATCCCCGCCCCCCCCCCCCCCAGTTGTGTCGCCATCGCCATCGCCGCCTCTTCCCCCGAGTTCCCCCTCAGCCGCCATTTCACCTTCTTTCAATCATAGGGTTATGTTTCTAAAATTACATAGGTCTATCATTCATCAACCATGAATATACTTAATGGTAAAATTGATATATAAATCTCAAAATTTTTCTATATTATGGTATATAGATGAGTGATCACATATAGAGTAAATAGGAAATTCTACCCTAGCCTAAATTTTTGGACCCATAATTACCAGAGTTTGATACTTGAATCCACTTTTTAGTTGACCAAAATATGACTTCAGAGTGGATAATACACATGAATCAGACAACTATAATCTTTTGTCCTGTAAGATGATGATGCCAATTTTGACCTTTACTGGATCCATATACTATAATATATATGTGAGAGGGACCAAATTTTGTCATGTTAATGACAATGTTTTGTATCAAATTATTGATTGTGTGGAATATAGTGTTCTTTAAATGTTTTGAGGATAATCTCAATTTTTGCAAAAAAGATCATGTTAAGGAGGGAAGGGTGTGATGAATGGAATTTCATTCTAATTACTTATCTTCCTTTGTGCATTTAAATATTGGTGATATTTGAATATTTTAAGACCTTTTGATTTTTTTGGAAAAAACTAAGTAAATTATTTTGGATTAAATGAATATATAATGAGGCATAGAAAAATATGACCATTTGAGGATGTTTAAATTTTTTGGTCTATTAAAACCAATCTAAAATTTTCTTAATTTTATCCTTTGTCAATTATCCTTTTATGGGTCAAGTGGTACTTTATTTGACTCATTTTTTGTCAGGATCTAATAATTGTTGTGAATTGTTTGATCAATCTTTGTTAATTTAGAAACTTTGGCAATGTTGATATTTTAGAATGCAGGAAAGGTTCTCAAAAGAAATAAATTTTCATCAAAATAACATGAGGTTTTGTTGATATAGTTTAATATATTTCAAAATATTATATCAATGACTTATTTTCATATAAAAAATATTTATTGGTATATCATTGACCACTTTATCACTTTAAATAATATAAATAAAAAAGCAAGAGAATTTCGGAAACTATTTCAAAAATGATGTGCTTATTGGGGGAGATTTTGAATGAGTTTTCTATTTACTTATTAATGAGACTATAATATGCCATATTTGGATAACTTATTGGACTCTTAAACCTTGACATTTAGGTTTATTCTTGGTCACATTAGAAATTAATGTGTAAGGAAATTACAACCAATGCTTCTTGCTGTTAAGTAAGTAGTTTTTCCCATATTGAATTTGAAGAAAGGTTAATGCTTTTGTATAAAATTGTATTTCATGTATTGTTCCTTGAGAGAAGTTCGATTCATTTACAAGTCTTTTGTATGACATGTAGGCAGTCAATCCTAAGTTAGGAAAAAGGTAAATGTATTTCTTGGGGACCAATGAATGACTTTGTACGTCATTCTAGAAGTCCCATATTCCTCTCCTACCTCCATGAAAATAGGGAAAAACAAGTTGGAAATCAAAAGGAAGTCACTCCTTGAAAACAACCATATTAACAAAAATTCTATGTAGCAAATAAAACAATTCAATATTTATAGGCCTTTCTCTCAACCACAAGATCTTGAACTATGACAATATATACTGGTAGATCTACCCTTCCTTTCCCCATCTCGTTTCCACTATAGTTTAACTATGAAACTAGGACATTAGGGATTTCCACTTCCAACCCCACTATGAATCATCTTCCTTTGATCCGGCTCAATGTTTGGATGATGTTTCCAATGGTATTTCTGAGACTGACACCCCAGAAAAGGGAGTTCCCCAAACCCTCATTGGCATGCTTCTCCTCACTAGACTTGGGATTGCATTTAAGAAGATGTTAAGCCCTAAATGATTATGATCAAGAGGCTACAACCATTGTGATTACATATGAAGGTATGTATGGAAATGGTGAAGCACTTATAAGACACTTGTAGGTTCTAATGTCCAATAGTGGAACTGGTGAGTAAAACTAATGGGTCTTACATAGGTATATTCCAAAAGTATCACACGAGACCATGGAAGGGAGTCCTACCTGGTCACCCTAGGTTGCGTCTGATGGGCTCAAGGCCATGCCAAACCAGTGTAAGGTGGATACCTACTCATCCATTGGGCAGAGAATGGACTCTGGTCCACCAGAAAAAAGTACACGAGGGGTTACATTTTCAGCTATGTGGCTCCTTCTGATCCAAAAAGGTAGATACAATGATCTAAAATGATCAATCTGATTTATATATTCAATAATTACCTTTACATGACATGAGGGTCATAATGAGCCCAAAAATGTTCTAAAATTAGAATTATTATACTAATTACCTGAAGACCTCTAAGCTTGTTTGATTTACATTCTTGAAAATTTTTAACTGATCAAATATCAAGATTATGACTACTAAGATCATGATCAAATTACACGTGTAACTTTGTAATTATTTGAAATCCTAAATCTAATGTTGATGACTCCTAGTCAAGATTATGATAGAATTTATGTAAAGTATGAATGTGATGTGAACATAGGTTGTTTATTTGAAACATGTGATTTCTCCTTTCAAGATTGTAACTGCGACATGGGATTTTATATTGACCTCAAAACACTTGAGAATGAAAATTTGGCCTCTTGATAACTGTAATGACACAATTTAATATTTTCTATCTAAGTATGTTTACTAAAATGATGATATTTTTACTAGGTTGATCATATTTTAATATTTATTGATGATGGTTGTTTGTTATGATATTTTGAACTTTATGAGACATCATAAACATGATTTTTTTATGATTAGGTTTTAGAAATGAAAACCTTAGTTGTCTAAATAGAGGCTCGTGCTTGTATAACAAAATAAAAAAGTGATAAGTGTATTAGTGTAGTTATTGATTTTTAGTATTCTATCTATAATATATATTGGTTTGAAATTTGGATGAATTTGTAAAACTAATATATAAGTCATATAGAAATATTACAAAATATTTTGGTCTTTTGTGGAGATGTTTGTTGGTTGAGTTTCCAGAAGACAAACTCATTCCACCATTCTATTAATGCTAAAGTATTGAAGTATGATATTTGATTTTTATTTTTGTATTGATTCAAATAAAAAAGACAAAATTTGAATTGTATCTTTAGAAATCTATTTCAAAGAAAATATTTATATTCATAATTTTTTATTGATTTTTGATTTATTACAGAGTGTTCTGTCAGACACATTTCTTATCCAGAGTAACTCGGTCTACCAACTAATTTGAATATAAAAATAAAGAAACTGAAAAGGAATTTTGGATCTTTTTGTAATCAATATATAACTAACATAACACCCTATTAGCTCCCATAATCCATATTTCATCTTATTCTATAGATACCTAGTATTAGACAGAAAGGAGAATTTGGGTTTTGAAGCACCATATCATCAAAAATGTTGGTTTAGGATATTAGCTTCCAAAATCATGCAAAATCATGTATGTTCGTCAAACCTAGATAGGATTTATTGGTGAATCTTGTCTCCTATGTTTGGAATTTGTCATTCCAATTTGAATCAAAATGATAATAAATTAACATCTTTCCATTTCTTTCTTTGGAATATGTAGGATTTATTTTTTATAGTTTGATAAAGATTCAAGGAGATCACCTCTTTGGATACTTTTTGAGATTTTTAAATCAATGTTGAGTGGTCATTCCTAGATTTAGATCATTAAACACGTTGACATATTAATTGTATTCAACTAAAGTTAAATGAAATCATTGTTTGTATTGTTTGTGGTTGGATAATAAATTCAGGGCAATATTTGGATAACATAATTTTACTAATTTGGATTCATTAGTAATAAATAATTTAATGTGATTCACATGATTTGTAAATTTAGTTAGTATAAATGACAGAGTATATAAAATTGAGTATGAATCTCTTCTCAATATATGTCTTAAATGTGGAAATTTGAGTTATTCTGAAAAAGAATGCAAAAGTCCTAATGAAGATTTGGTGCCATCACAACCAATATCCAAAGAAAAGAAGATGGAGTGAGAGGGGTGGATGAGGAAGAGAAATGGAAAGTCTATTATGCAAAGAAAATGCTGACCAATAGACCATCGATAAATAAAGAGCAAGCAAGGAAGAGCATTTTTTATAAGAAAATGAAGGAGTCATCCAACATATACTAGTTTGTGGAAGAAGATGGGGAAGAATTATAAAGAATTATAATTTAGAGAGAGTGTAACTGAGAAGCAGTGATGAGAAGCGACGGCGCCCTAGGGTTACCTAGGCAAGCTGGATCCCAGGGAGACGATGGTGATCCAGGCGGAACAAGGGGAGGCACGATCCCTCTTGGGAACACGGGGCTGCAGTTCCAGTTCTTGAACCAGCAGGGTCGTGGTGAAAACATATAGGCGGGGAGTCATAAGCAGCAGGAGAACGCGATGGAAATGGAGGTTGAAGGACAAGATGCGGCCTTTCCACCGCTCGGGTCACCCGGGTCAAGGCAGACATGTTACACAGAAGGACGGAGAGGGGGCAGGGGTCAGTCCGCCGCCGGCACGCTCGATGCAATATAAAGCGGCGGTGACCGGAAACCATGACCAAGCTCACGGCTACATCCAGATCGATGCAGACAAAATTGGAATCAAGTTACAGCAGGAAGATATCATAGAATCGGAGGTGGACGGATTCCCAGCCTTTAGTCTCAAGGAAGAAGCACGTTCTAATCTTCTGAAGCCTTGGCAATACACCGTGGTCGTCAAGCTCATCGCTCGTGAAATAGGCTACATGATGTTGCGGGACAAGATTCGTATCCTATGGGCACCCGATGGGGGCTTTAACCTAATCGACCTAGATAACGATTATTATCTTGTGCAACTCCAGAAGCTAAACGATTACTTGAAGGCCCTAACAGGAGGCCCGTGGCCTTAGTTCGGGTCCTACCTAACAGTGCAGCGGTGGCACCCTAGTTTCTCTCCATAGAAGACACACCCTGCATCTTTCATCGCATGGGTCCGTATCCCTATTTTACCCATCCATCTTTACCAGGACACGCTGCTTGAGGCAGTCGGGAACAGGATTGATAAAATGATTAAGGTGGACACAAATACCACAAACCAGAAGCGGGGGAAGTTTGCAAGGATTGCGGTCGAGTTGCAGATCGGGAAGCCGCTTGTGCCTGCGGTGTTCGTGGAGGGGAAACGACTCATAGTACGTACGAAAATATCCCCCACATCTGTCTCCGGTGTGGGCATGCGGGTCACCTAGAAGGGGAGTGTGTGAACCGACCCCAACCTCAGGTGGGGGAGGACGAGAGCGGTTTTGGAGGAACAAGGGGTGTGGAAGACAAGGAGAGTATGGAAGCCTTTGCAGAAACGATTCATGTGCAACCTACGGTGCGGAAGCCAAGGCAGAAACCACATGAGCAGGTACCGAAACCAGTGAGAACTCACAACAGGTTTGTGAATCTGGACACGTCAGAGGTTGAAGATATCATGGAGTCTGATTGTGAGGAAGCGCCGGAGGTCGAAGAAGTAGATGAACGTATTACGAGAATTGACTGGAGTATGAGGAAACAAAACCAAAGGAAGGAGAAGAAGAATAGTAGCAACAATCAACATCCCGCGTTGCGCGAATCCAATGCGGGAAATCTTCGGCCACAGGACCAGAGCCAAACAACCCACAGTGTTAAAGGAAAAGGAAAGGAGAATACACACTGTGCAGTGGTGCTGAGGGGCGATGAAACCACCACAGGGCGCGCTACTCCTACTGCAACGGGCATCAGCGACATCCAAGTCCAACCCTTTGTCATCGGAGCAACCAGTCCACCACGGGCGCATACTTTCCCTTTCCTTGGGCGAGGAAGCGTAGGGATTCACCTGCGTAATAGGAAAATCCTTTCCCTTACGGAGCCCCTAGAACTAGGCTCAAAGAAAAGGGGACGCAAGGGCATGAAGGAAGCTACTGAAGTTATGGAGGAAGGTGAGGGTGGATCCAATCCTAACCCCTTTAAATGAATGTTCTTTGCTGGAATGTGCAAGGTATCTGCCGGAAAGATACCCAAGGCGTAGTCAAGGAGCTAGTTAACAAGTATCGCATCTCTATACTGGTTGTTCTCGAGCCAAGCACAAGCGGCGCTCAGGCGGAGGCCATTATCAATGGGCTGAATTTTCCATGCTCAGACCGGGTGGAGGCAATTGGTTACTCAGGAGAGATCTGGCTTCTGTGGAAACACCCTATCTCGGATATGGAAATCATCCTCATCCACCGCCAGTTCATACACTACTATGTAGAAGGTAGATACATGCTGACGTTTGTCTATGGAAGCACCATAAGGGAGGGGCGACGGCTGCTGTGGAATAGGCTGCACTCTATTGCGCAAACAACTACCCTACCTTGGGTAGTGATGGGCGATTTTAACGCATACATCCACACTGAAGAGAAGATAGGTGGCAAGGGCCATGACCGACGTAGCTGTGCTGAGTTTAGTGATGCCCTCCACGGGGAGGGCCTGGTCGAGCTAGAAGCTTGCGGGCCTCACATGACTTTTAAACGGGGGCTTCTCCAGGAGAAGCTCGACAGGGTCTTGGGCAACCCGGCGTGGCTTGCGACGAATCACAACTGCCGGGTGGAGGTGGTCGAGAGACTCAAGTCGGACCATGCTCCACTCCTGCTAAGGGTGGAGACTCAAGGGAATCGTAAGCTTACAGGGCGCCGTATTACAACTCAAGCAAGCTGGCAGAAGATCGAGGGATTCCAACATTTGCTCAAGGAGGAATGGTTACGTAACCTTAACTTCACGGCTGCTGCCAAAACCTTCCTTTCCAAGGCAGCGACATGGAATAACGTTGAACAGAAGAAGAAAACTCGCACCAAGCGTGCTCTCCAAATGCGCCTTTTGTTGGCCCAGGAACACCTCGCTCGGGCGTATGATCTCGAGACGGAAAACACAATCCTGGACATTCAGTTCAAGCTGAATGAAGTGCTTAAGCAGGAGGAACTAGATTGGCAACAGTGCGCCCACTGCGAGTGGCTCCGCGCCGGGGACAAAAACTCAAAATTCTACCATGCGTTTGTGAAGGAGAGACGATGGTGGAACAGAATTACTAGATTGAAAGACGAAGATGGCATATGGTGCGACACTGAGCAGGAAATCCAAAGCATGATCGGGAGGTTTTTCAGAAAGCTCTACACGAAAGATAGACCAGGAGCTCGAACCCAAAGCTGTGCTGCTTATCCAGGAGCTTTCCCAATGTTAGAGGCAGAGCAAAGTGCCGCATTGGGTAGGCTTCCCGACGATAACGAAGTGTGCAAAGTCCTTTTCTCTATGGCGAAACCCAAAGCTCCCGGGCCGGATGGCGTGGATGCAAATTTTTTGCAGTGTAACTGGAACACCATCAAGTTTTCCCTAACATCCTTTGTTTGCAACATTTTTGCAGGCAACCATTGGGACAAAAACGCAGCAAACACGTTGATGGTTCTTATCCCCAAGAAGCACAAGCCCGAGTCATGTGCACAGCTTAGGCCCATTTCTCTGAACAATGTCTGCATGAAGGTGGTGATGAAGATCATTGTGGCCCGCATTCAATCGTACCTCAACGACTGGATCAATCCACCCCAGTCGAGCTTCATCCCAGGAAGGCGGATCAGTGATAACACTGTCCTCGTTCAGGAGATCATACATTCCATGGAGAAGAAGAGATCTAAACACCACCTGATGGCTATTCAACTTGATCTAGCCAAGGCCTACGACAGGATGAGCTGGGATTTCATACGGGACACTCTTCGACGCACCGCCATCCCGAACAACTTAGTGACGATCATCATGGATGTGATCTCATCCGGCTCGACAACCATCTTGTGGCAGGGAAGCAAAACGGAAGCATTCTACCCATCTAGAGGAGTTCGCCAGGGGGATCCTCTATCCCCGTACATCTTTGTTTTGTGCCTGGATCGTTTGAGCCAAGCCATCGAAGACGCGGTGTCCAGGGGCAGGTGGAAGCCAGCTACCTTCAGCGCAGGCAGGACCAGCATCACTCACGTCTACTTTGTGGACAACATTATGCTTTTTGGAGAGGCCTCAGACGAGAAGGCTCGTGTCATTGGCCGGTGTATCAGGGAGTTTGAAAAGGCCTCCGGACAGCAGCTTTCCAAAGAAAAGTCCTGGATCTTCTTTACAAAGGCACATCCCTTTCAACTAGAAGTTGTATATGCAGGAAGCTTGGCATGCTGGAGACGAGCGAGATTGGGAAACACCTGGGGGTTCCAATCGTCCACCACAGGAATAAGAAGGAGTTGTATCTCTCCGTCACGAACTCGATCGATGCTAAGATAGCGGGCAGGGTCAACAAGTGCCTCTCTCTGGAGGGTAGGATCACCTTGGCGAAATCAGTCCTAACCCACTCATCTTCTTACCTGATGCAAACTTCAGCTATTCCCCTCACGGTTTGTGATAGGATCGATCAACTCATTCGAAGATTCGTGTGGTCTGGAAAGGCTGACTTGAAGGGCGTTACCTTGGTGGCCTGGAACAAGGTTATTGCCCCTGTGGACAAGGGAGGTATGGGTATTTGCAGCGCCAGGGAGCAGAACACAGCATCACTGATGAAGCTTGCGTGGGAATTCATCTGTTGCAGACCGGCGTTATGGGTTAAGATGATGCACAATAAGTATTGTAGAAGAGAAACTTTCGCCCTGAATGGCTCGCATATTTGGAGGGCAATCAGACCTCTTATTATCGAAGGACGGCAGGACGCACGTCAGACGATTGGGGATGGACAGAACATCAACGTTTGGTCTGAGGCCTGGACCAGAAGCGGACAGTCGCCATCCCTCAAGCCTGGGTTGGTGATTCCCCTAGCTTACAGGACCTCACGGTCAAGAGTATGAGTTCTGATGAGGGCGGTTGGGACAAAAGTTTCATTGAAGACTGGTTCAGTCAGGAATCGGCAACGGATATTCTCCTGGCCGGTCACCCACATTTGGATGGAGGACCAGATGGGTGGTACTGGCCTCATGGTACCCATGGTATCTTCTCAACGGCAAAAGCCTACTCAAGGCTCATTCTTACCCGAGCCCAGGGCACAGAGGGGCGCTGGCAGGCCATTGCCAAGGCCAAAGTATCTCAACGCATACGGGTGTTTGGTTGGCTCCTGGGACATGATCGTCTCCTCACCAATCACCTAAGGTACCAGCGGAACATGACCACATCTGCCGCCTGCAAGAGATGTGGATTAGAAGAAACCTCCTTACATGTTGTGCGAGACTGTCGCGAAAGCCACCGGCTATGGTCCTTGATTGCTCGACACCTGCCGCCTGGTTTCTTTGCACCCTCATCTATCGCAGAATGGGTCACACTAAACTTCAGGCCCATGCCTGAGGCTGAGGATTGGCGGAGCACCTTCCTTACTACCTGTTGGATGCTGTAGAAGAGCCGGAATGGCTTCATCTTTGAAAATCGCATTACACCAGTTGACGTGATTGTAACAAAAATCCGTAGTGAGGTTCAATCCTACTCGGAAGTTTCTGTCAAGCGCCGGCAGTAGGACGGTCAGCAACATCCAACACTGAAACCCAGGCTGTTGTGTCCCAGATCTGACGAGTATCTCAACGCAGACGTGGCGGTGGATGAAGGCAAAGGAGTCATCTGTTTAAGCTGGGTCTTGTGGAACAACCAGTGCATGTGGATCGATGGCGGTGCTCGGAAACTTCCAAGAAGCGACCCCTTGGAGGGGGAGATGCAGCCTATCTTGACTGGGCTAGAAGTGTTGACCGAGCGGGGGAGCAACTCGACGTGCATCCTCTCCGACTCCCAACTGTCTGTTAAGTTCCTCCAGAGGGACACTGAGCCACCAGCTTATTTATCTAGCCTAACAGCAGTGGTAGCTCATAAACTGAGAACCAACCAGGGCTGCAGGATAGTCTATTGCCCTAGGGACTTCAATCGCCTAGCTGACACCTTGGCAAAATGGTTCCTCAAGAAGCCAGCTCCCTACATTAGACTTGCTGCGTACCCACAAGAGTTAGCACATGTGTATCTCAGTGAATGTCTGCCTCAAGTTCCTCCTTGGGCCTGTCCGGGAGGGGAGGAGGGCTTGCCAAATAATTGTACTCGAACTTAAGCTAATGCATGGTGGCGGTTGCTTCAAAAAAAAAAAAGAAGATGGGGAAGAAGAATTAGTAGAGAATCAAGCCAAAGGGAAAATAATTCAAACAAGGAAAATACTACCCAAAGATTCAGAGAAAGAAACATCACCTAAATAAGGATATTGATGTTGCTAACAAAGTTGTAAATATCATTGAACATAAAGGGAAGGGAACCATGTTGGATGAATATGTAGATCAAGAGAAAGTGCAGGTGGAATTGAACCACATAGGTGTTATCCCAGTTGGTGATGAAGTCAATATGGGAAGACCGAGGCAAAATCAAATAGGCAGCTCAAGTACTAGTAGCTGCCACTTGGAGAAGGAGACACCACCAGTTGAAGAGAACCAACGTGCTTGGAGGCTACAACAATTGTCATGCCTGCATCCCACGATTACCACTAATCATGAGATGTGGGCATATCTTTAAGGATTACACTTAATACAAAGTTCACTCCCGACTTTTCCTTTTCATTTCAAACTCTTTGTTTTCTCGCATTCAATCACATAAACAAACTTTACAAGAGAATTAAACTTTTATTACTCTAATATGATCTCAACATTAATGATACACATCCATACATTCATTTTGTTTCTCACACTTCCATGTACATGCGACATGATAATTAGATAGATTCTCTCTTATCAAGGAAACAAAGATACAAAAAATCATTTATAACTCTCTCACATCTATACAAGGACCTAGAGTGACAGGGACCGACTGAACTTAACTAATCTCATACTTAACTCATGTGGTAGATCTACTTTGATGCTTTGACCTTCTTCAAGTCCATGTGGTTTCCCTAAAAAGTTTGAGTAGAGGGGTGAGCCTACTCACTTAGTGAATGAGTACTTCAAAGAAATAGTCTAAGGCATGGATATAATTACATATATACCTTTAAGCAACTGATATCAATTATAACCACAGTAAGCTTTAAAGAGACCAATAGTTCACAATAATAAATACGGCATGATACTCTAGATATCTACAAGAGTGAATCAATATATGAACATGTTTGATTGATCATAAAGAGGACTAATAATTCGAAAACATACAAAGAATAATTGAATAACTACACACACTTGTTTGACCTCTCATTCATCTTATTATGCCCTAAACCCATATGAGGTGTACGACAACATGTGAAAGAATCACAACAAGCTATGATCTCACTGTACAAGGCTTAGAAGCATGCCCGGGTTCCTAAGCCTATCTATTGAGTAAGACCCCGCCTGTAGCGGGCCTCGGTACATCTGCCTCTTGGCAGCTAATGGGAGTAGCCGGATATCTCAAACTCCACCTCTCAACCTGGGTACTCAGGCAGTGAGTTAAAGCCCTCAGGCTTATTGTGCATCAGTGGACCTACTGACCACTGATCACTTACAACATGTAAAACAGGTACCACCGGCATCCCCGGTTGGTGTTGGGTATCACACAACTGTAAGAAGTCTGCCCTACTAGTCAAGACCCCTGCACCCTACTGGTGTGGTCCGACTTACCTCAATCTGGACTACCTCCAGTCAGCAAACTGTTTCCTCCCCACAGCACAGGCCTCATCCTGTGAAGATTCTATAGTGTTCAGGGCATCTAAATGTCTAATTCAATCTTTACATTAATAATTCAATCATCACATCAACATATCTTAGTTTAGCTTTATAAACCTTTGTTTTCATAAACCATCTGATAACATTTACCACAACTGAACTATTAAGCATCACCACTTCTCATACTGAGAATGCTGATATCACAATACTTAATTCATTGAACACCCTATCCTTAGGGTTTCATTTACCTCATTCACTAATCACATGGATCTCATAAGGATTTCATGCGACCAAAACATTCACTAAATAAAGACTGCTTTCAACACATCATATACAATCAATATATGTATGAAACCTTGGAACTGAGATGAATTTGGTTTTCCATGCCATTCACTGAGATATAATGCATAAAGAATAAAATTGAATAAATGAAGTCTATCATGTCAAGAAAATCCCTTCACATGGATTTCACAATATCTATTTGCAAATATTCAACATTCCTCGCATCTAAGGTTTCATCCTCTTTACTGAGATATCAAACAAACAACACCATGAGTGGTGACCCCCAGGCACCAAGCTCAGGATTGAGAAGGTGGCCTTAAGTCATGGGCAAAAGAAACCCTAAGGAGGGTATACCAGGGTTAGGGCAAAAGCGGTGGAGAATGTCATACTGAAATGTGTAAATTGGCTTGTTAAATAATTTGATTGTGAGATTGTTAGAAATATGTGCAAACTTTTGGTTGACCCCACATACCAGTATATTTCGATATACTGACCGACGTTTTGTTTGTCGGCGTTTTAGGTACAAATGAAAAGAACAAACAGTAAAGTGGCATATGTGGAATTAAATGAGAAGTAAAGTGCATAGGAGGATTAGTTAGATTAGCATCTTCATGGATAGAAGTTTAGAAATCCCAGTTTTCATAAGGTAATAAAAGTTTTATTTTATACCAGTTTCAGTATAATTGGTGAAGTTTATTAATTGTTATTGATTATTTGTTGAACCTTTGATCCTGTTAATTGAATAACGGCTCTGACCTTTGGGTCTCCCTTAATTGGGGGTTACCAGGAGACGGGGTCGTCACAGATCATCTCACACCTCAACTGATCGGTTGGGGCACCTGAGCCGATCGGTTCACTTCTGAGTCGATCGGTTCGTGGTCCTGATCCAACTCAAATTGACTTTCAAATTTGTTTCCAACTAATCAAATATTAATCCTTGTCCAAATTGAATTTGTACAAGTGAAATAAATTGTATTTGCAAAATAGTCTTCTGACTTTCCAAACGATCTCGGTTAGACCAGTTGAGTCGATCAGTTTAGCCTATCCTGAGATGATCGGTTCATCACATGAGCCAATCGGTTCACCAACCTGAGTCGATCGGTTCATCCCATGAGCCGATCAGTTGGGGTAGCAGACTATGCATATCAGTCAATCCCAGTTTAAATCAATCAGATAATCTAATCAATCGGTCCAACACCTTGAACACTATGATACTGAGCTATCAATTGATTGAGTGTTTAATTGAACTACTAAACTCTTTAGTAATCAATCTAAACATCATTTTTGGATAAACTCCTCTTCCAGGTTAAATCCTATGTATGTGACCCTACAGATCCATTTCACGTTGGCATTGAAAGTCCATAACACTTATGACTTCACAAGCAAAGAGCGGTGCCTAGTCGCACATCAGTGTTACCCAAGTGAAAAGGAAAGATGGAGAACAACTTTCAATCCTACAATCCGTGAATGGTGTTATAGTGAATGTAGAATTCCTTTGTTACTGATATCATGAATGAACTCAAGGCATGGAACAGTCATCCTTTCAACGTTCATTCACTTTCTTGATCTCAGAGTAGATTAGAGGAGATATGTATGACATCAATATCACATACTGATTCATAAATGCGTGCAGGCCTATCTCAACTCATCAAGTGGCCATGGATATCAAACTCCCTCAGGAGGGACAAATTCCATATCTATCACTCACCCCTCAAAAGCCCCATGTGTCAAAGCCACCCAATCATCACCTTTATAACAACCCATGTTTTAGGACTACGTTTGATGATGTCAAGGTGTACCCAATGACATGTGTTGAGTGTAATGATTTCAGGTCAAATAATCACACTCACCACCATCACTGTGAGAACTGACTGTGACTACCATGCCATGGTTCCATGTGTCAAACTCACGGTGGGTCTGTCCGGTACACTTGTTCTCTAACAAGTACCTATGTGTTTGGTTTGATATCTCCATATCATGACTAATGAGATTCTACCATCAACCAACATCTCAATCTAGTCTTATGTGTCATTGATGTCTATCTACCTTCCACAATGACATCCGACTAGGCACATAATAAGAATGTACAAACTCTTAGCATCTGTATGATCTCATCTTTCAGGTCCTTAACTTGAAAGCATACGTCATTGAGTATTGTCATTCTGTAGACATTCAATCTGTTCTATCACTATCTCATATGAATGAACCAAAAAGAATTGGAAGCTTGCCTTTGATGCTTATCAAATCAATCTTAGTGTATCCCACCAATCATCCCATGATTGGCTCTCAGGGCATACAGACCAACAAGAACTCGTTACACTAAATGATATTACTCAAAACATAAACACACAATCAATCACTAATTAATCACATACCCAAAAATATGGGTAAATTAAAACTGATTTCAACACCAACATCTACTCAAAAACATTTGCATAAGAGACCAACATCTTTCTTGTATCCATACTATGCTAAGAATTTGATACAAATTGGTCTATCTCCTTATCCACAACATATATTCACATGAGAACAATATTTGTATATGCCACACAAATAAGTATTAACATGCTAACAAAAATTGTATTCATTTGAAACACCATATACAAACTTTTCTTGCCCAGACCTCAGAGTACTAGGATGACTATAGGACACACTAGACATCTAATCAGAATTTTCAAAGATTCATTACTATATCTCCTCTTTTATGCCACATGTTTGTTTTCATCATTTTTATTTCCTAAAAAAATCTGGTAAACCACAAGGGAGAGACCCATGTCCCAACAAAAGATATAACCTCCAACAATGTTTATTGATTCCAACATTTTTAGGTAATGAGACAGTCAAAGTAGTTTAATCATATATAACAAATAAGCTTAACAACATTGATGACTAACAAAATACATAAAGGAGTAGATAACATTATCCATACTATTCTTATATCCCTATTATTAATATAAGGAGTCTAGCAGCATGAGCATCTCTAACATCATGAATAAATCTAGTTTCATATGTATAGCTATCAACATCAGCATGTCTAACAGGTTGAACATATCAACATCATAAGAAGAGCTACAACATAAGCACAACTATCTGGATAAGCATGATTAGCAGCATATGCATCTCTAGTTAAAAAGGTATGTCTAGCATGCTAAACATAACTAACAACATGAGATAGCTAGCATCATGATTATAATCAACACTAGCAGTATAGTTATCAACATAAGCATAACTACTGTATGTACGCATATACAATCTTAAGAATATCCACAACCTAAGTATATCTACCATGTCTTAATTACACTAAGCATCATCTTTATGTAATGATAACAAACAAGGGTTATCATCCAATATGAAGCATTTTGTATAACCCTAAATAGATATGCTACATGGATATCTTACAACTTTTATTATGCCCCGAGGAATTTGTGGATACCACTCAAAATCCAACTGACCACTAGTAAGTCAAAATCAGTGCCATACAAGATCTATGAACAGCTAGGCTCCTCAGATCTTCTCTGCCCCCGGTCAGTGTGGGTCCGCCACAACGACACATAAGGTCAAGCTGCTAACAGCCTAGTTTGTCCTTGGTAATGGTCACAACACTAGTGAAAGGAGGTGGGTACGTATACCCTATCATCTGAGGTACAACTGTAGTTGTCCTCCAATCTCATAACATAAATAATCACATCAGATGTATGAGGCATGACCATATCCATCCTTCATAACCTACATTGTGGATGACAAGGATATATCCTCAACTTTCCACTCCCACATACTCAATAGTATGCTCTCTAAGGTTCTATTAGGAATACTCATTTCACCATCTGGCAAGTTCTGATACTCAGATGGATCTATAACACAGGGCACTACATGATTAGAGTTTCACTTTATTAGTTATGTCAATTGGGTCAATTAAGGCTGCATCAAACAAGTGGACATGCAAACCTTAATTCCCTTCTAGCAAGCATATAAATATCACAACTTTTAAAAGATATAAAACATATTTCTCATCTCATCATCACATGGTACTATTCACTTGCCATTCATGAGACCATAGTAGTCATCATACTATCACAAAATATAAATTCTTTTCACAATATCACAGGGTGTCAACCCTTATCAACACAAGAGGATTACACCTCATTCAGTGCTCAACCATGCCCAAAGGTCATTAAAACCATCATACTATTCCCTACAAGATCATCATTATCTTTCCATGCCTTATAGCAAGGCTCAACAACATCACTTACATGTAATACACCAGATCAACACAATATTGCATTAATGAGCTAGGAGATATTCATACACAATCATAGAGGGGTTATAATGACATTAATAACATTCCTTTATTATATCAACATGCAAGGAATTTAGATATGATTAACCCTGATCATATTCATAATGCACATGTTTAGCATAAGAAAGTATCAACCATGTGGCTATAACAACCACTAATTAACACATTAAGGTTATGATCATATTTAGGAGGTTATTTCACCATCATGCAATCATATAAGAAGGTTAAACATGAATATTCATCTTTATCTATTTGCATTAGAGTTAGGTTGAACAAGATAAATTATATTAATATTACTAATAAAGACTCATACCCAAACCCTATCTCGCATCATCCCCATTGGATCATGGATGCATAAGGTGGAGCATCACCATCAAATTCCATACTATTCTCAAGTATGAACCCACACATAAATCAGGGTGCAATCATCATGTTATACCATACTAAAGTTTCAACAACAATAAGAGAGTTTTCCATGATTGTATTAGTCATTCAAGTATTATTCATACACAATTACCATCATTTAGTTATATTAAAGCTTGGTATAATAAGCTATACCTCATTAGGGTTACATATCTACAAAATATGGTTATCATCCCTTCAATTCATATGAGTAAATAGGTAATACTACCTTATTAAGGGTAACCCTCCATTTGTTCCATCATCATTCAACCCATATCACTATACCACAATGTCACCCAGAACCATTGGATGTTTAAAAGGTAAGACCATTGATTGTTTACATAAGTAAACACCTTGAATGAAGCATATATGATGTTATTTAGTTGTGATATATAAAATTCACCATTTAATCGTAGACATCCTTTTGTTAACAATAATAAGGGTTCTGTTGAGAGTAGGGTAAAACCCACAATTGAATGTTCATTTAAAACAAGCCATCCATTGTCAACAAGTAAGCTCGTTAAGATGGTCATATAAAGGAAACCATATAAATCACATTATTATGACCAACATATTACATTAGCCATCATTCCACTTTATTGGAGGAATAAATATTAGATCTTGACCATTGGGTCAAGTTCATATGTTAAAACCACCAAATACAGTATAGGTCTGACCATTGCATCAAGTGACCTAAGAAACCATTTCTCTAAGGCTTAATTAATACTATAAATATATGATTAACTTACCAAAATTTTTGTAGACCTGATTCACCATCATTAGTGACCATTAAGTCACCATAGGTTGTTAGATCATCACTATATTTATTAATCAGCATCAATTATTAAGCTAATGTCATCATTGATTGATAACATCAGTAGGGCACTTAATGGTTGATCATTAAACTTCTAATTGATCCAAAACCTAACCTAAGGGGGTGAACATAGGTTGTAACCATCATCTAACACCTTTTATCCCGACCATCAATTGTCATGAGGACAACACCATAGGGTTGATGCAACGGTACCATCATCGGGTCATGGGTTTAGAAAAGAAATCAGCTTAAAACCCTAAAATTGACCATTGGTTGATAGGTTCTTAGCACCATAGGTTGTCAAGCCAACCTAATCTAAGTCACATTATACCTTAGGAATAATGTACACATGATCACATGTTCATCTAGAACTGAAATTAGAATAGGGAATATTATAAAAATCAAAATCCAAGTCAAGCATAACTTTTTAGAGCATGGATCATCATTTTCAAGCAAGAACATGAGTCAGCAAACTTATGGTAAGAAATAAACGTGGAGCAAGTTATAAAACTTGCCCCTAATGAGAAGATGAAATCCCAAAAAGAAGAAAACTCGAGCAGGTAAGGTAGAAAATCCAAGCATAAGCTATGAACACATCCATCTAGCATCTTTCTTCATCAAATGAGTAAACCCTAAGCATAATGAGCAAGAAAGGTAGAGTTTTAGAGCTTTCGAGCAATTTCTACCATGGAACAGAAAGGTTTCGACCTGAAGGAAGGTCTAAGGAAGGTGAAGAGCAAGGGAAATGGAGAAGGAAGGAAGAAAACAACTTGCCTTGGTCGAAATCCCTAGAAGATGACTTTAGAAACCCTAGGTAGGGTTCGATCGAGGTCAAGGTGACCTTCTTTTCCAAAAAGAGGTTGTCTTTTACCTTAGAGAACTTGGTTCTGTAGAAAAAAAAGAGTGGATTCGTTGCTCTAGGTTAGAGAAAAGAGAACGCATGCATAGTTTTGTAGTTTGGCAAGGATGAGGTAAATATATCCCATGGATAAGGATGGAAGCAAGCATGAGGTGTAAAAGTAGCTTCCCCATGTGTCTATGGCCTTAAAATATTAAGAATATACAAGAACACACATAAGAAACTCCCCCACCATACATATAGACCTGTTTATATTTCCTTTGTTGAATTTACAAGTCAATCAAATAATTCATTAATTGATAGTTTCTAAAGGTAGCTCATCCGTGAAGGGGTAAACCCTAAAATACCCTTGAAGAAAACACCTTCAAACCAAGGATTAAATAGGTGCCCCATGGATCAACAAGATCAAGAATGATGAGATAATATCCCAGGAACATAATGCAAGTGATAAATTGCAAATAAAGACTCTCAACTGGGTAAATTGTAGAATAGTCCAAAATGTGCATAAAATTACATAACTTGCTCAAACAGTGTCCAAATTGGATTAAATTTGAAACTTAAGCTTGTATTATGATTTCAAAGCATATCACAAGGTTATATTAGGGTTATAAGAATTAAATTATGATAATTAATCTTATTCAACTCATTAAGAAAGTTTAGGGGCCTTACAACTATAAACCCCTAACAAGAATTTCACCCCTAAAATTGAAGGTAAACAAAGATGGGTACTTCCTTTGCACCTCATCATATTACCTTCACATGGTTACTTGAATATCATGGTAATGTTACATCACTCTTATAGAGGTAATATTCTTCTCTTTCAATTCATACATATCTTATCTTGGGTCAGCACAAAAACCCCCACATAAGAAGACATTTACAAATATGGAACATTGAAACTTGTTGTGCCACCTGTAAAAATATAATAGTAACTTTCAACTTTAAATTCTAGCTATCATCCTAGAATTATATCTACTGTATGAACAAACCATCTATCCTTGATAGTGGTCTTTCCCAGCTATCACTAGACCATACACAACATTTTAGAGTCACTTTTGTTTTTCCTTCCAAACAACATTTATAGGATCATCATCAACTTTATCTCTCTCTCTCTCTCTATGGGATAGGAATACTTGGAATGTTCATTTAATAAAGATCTCTGACCTTCATATATTTCTCATATTGTTGATACATCTTGGATACTAGGATTCATTACCTTGGTATCCACCTCATGTGATATAAGGAACTCACATCATTATCTCATCCAATTTTACCAACATAACAAATATATAGACATATAAGTGGATTCTTCCTAATTATTAGAAGGCTCAAAAGCAAAATCATCAAAAACTTTATGATCTTGGAACCATAGTCCAAACAACCTTTTGCTATAATAAGCTATCCGCCCTCATGTTTGCAGCAAATCCATACGTACCGAGTGGCAATGATCCACTTGAAAGTTGTTCCCTAGAAAGGAAGGACACAAAGGGAAACATACTTCCCATACCATAGCAACATTGTTCAAGGGTCACAAGCAAAAAGGTAACCAATTCTATTTTCATTATGCAGGTTACAACTTCTTATGTATCATTTTACCTTTTTCATTTCAGATTCCTTGCAATTAGCATATGAATCATCATGATTAACATATATAATTACTCCTTCCTTGATGACTATTTATCACACTTGGGTATGTTCTCTTATTTTATTATATTTTCAACCTCTTATCAATAGGTAAATCATCATATTCTTCATTTTCTTTATTAAACATGGATCATCTGCCTAAATTTGTTTCACATGCTATGCTAATTTTACATTAACACTTTCTTACACACATAGGTTGGTCTGAGATTAACTCAGATTTCGCCTTATTCCTTTTTCATTGTTCCCATTTATCTTCTCATTTTATACTTGTTATAGGAGTTCTTTCCATCTTATGTGGAGTTCATACCTTGATTCACTTTATAAGCATAGCCTAATCTGTCTTTTACTTTATTATCTTTTTTAAGCACATATTCAAGAACTCCTCTTTTTTAATTTGTATTCATATTTAGATTTCATGGTATTATATCTTTCTCTTATAGTTAACATTCAAGTTTTGATAGATTATGATGCAGTTCTCATCTTCTTTAAGGTAGAATTGAGATATTCATACTATGATTTCTTATTCATTATGCTCTTTAGATTGTCTCAAAATGACTTCTTGATCAGAGTAATAAGAAAGATAACAATCTATGAGTTCCATACTTACCTTTCTTCAATACTTGAATACCTAGCCAGGGCACCCAAATACTGAGATCAGGCAGTATGCACCATATTTTTATGTCATATTCCTAATTTTGACATCAACCTAATCCTAAGTCCTAGTGTCCCTGTAGACTCAGTGAACCTAAAGCTCTGATACCAACTTATGAGAACATGTTGCACTAAATGACATTACCCAAAACATAAAACACAATCAATCACTAACTAATCACATACCCAAAAATATGGATAAATTAAAACCAATTTCAACATCAACACCCGCTCAAAAATATTTTCATAAGAGCCCAACATCTTTTTTGTATCCATACTATGCCAAGAATTTGATACAAATTGGTCTATCACCTTAGACACAACATATATACACAGGAGAACAATATTTGTATATGCCACACAAATAAGTATTAACATGCTAACAAAATTTTGATTCATTTGAAACATCAAATACAAACTTTTCCTACCCAGACCTGAGAGTATAGGGACGAGATCCTCTTTGCTACCACATATTTGTTTTCGTCATTATCAATTACCTAAAATAAACATGGTGAACTACAAGGGTGAGACCCATGTACCAGCAAGAGATATAACATCCAACAACGTTTATTGATTCCAACATTTTTAGGTAATGAGACAGTTTAGGAAGTTTAATCATATATAACAAATAAACTCAACAACATTGATGATTAAAAAAAATACAAAAAGGAGCAGATAATAACTATCTTCATTATCCATACTATTCTCATATCCCTATTAACAATATAAGGAGTCTAACAACATGAGCATCTCTAACATCACAAATGAATCTAGTTTCATATTCATAGCTAAAAACATCAGCATGTCTAATGGGTTGAACATATCAACATCATAAGAAGAGCTACAACATAAGCACAACAATCTGGATAAGCAGGATTAGTAGTATATGCATCTCTAGTTACAAAGGCATGGCTAGCATGCTAAACATAACTAGCAACATGAGATAGCTAGCATGATGATTATAATCAACAGTAGTAGGTACTTATCAACACAAGCATAGCTACTTTATGTACGCATTTACAATCTTAAGCATATCCACAACCTTAGTATATCTACTATCTCTTAATTGCACTAAGCATCATCTTTATGTAAGGATAAAAAACAAGGGTTATCATCCAATATGAAGCATTGTGTATAACCCTGAACTGATATGCTACACGTCTGTCTTACATCTTTTATTATGCCTTAAGGAATTTAAGGATACCACTCAAAATCCAACTGACCACTGCTAATTCGAAATCAGTGCCATACAAGATATAGGAAGAGCTAGACTCCTAAGATCTTCTTCGCCCCCGGTCAGTACGAGTCTTCCATAGCAACACTAAGGTCAAGCTGCTAGCAGCCTAGTCTATCCTTAGTGTAAGTCACAACACTAGTGAAAGGAGGTGGGTACGTATACCCTACCATCCAAGGTACAACCACAGTTTTCCTTGAATCTCATCACATATATAATCACATCAGATGTATGAAACATGACCATAGTCATCCTCCACAACCTACATTGTGGATGAGAAGGATATATCCTAAACTTCCCACCCCCACATACTCAATAGAATGCACTCAGATTTTCCCTTAGGAATACTTATTTCACTATCTGGCAAGTTCTAACACACAGATGGATCTATGGCACATGGCACTACATGATTAGAATTTCACTAGATTTGTTATACCAATTGGGTGAATTAAGGATGCATCAAACAAGTGGACATGCAAAACCTAATTCACTTCTAGCAAGCATATAAATATCACAACTTTTAAAAGATATAAAACATGTGAAACATAATTTCTCATCGCATCATCACATGGTACTATTCACTTGCCATTCATGAGACCACACTAGTCATCATACTATCACAAGATATAAATTCTTTTTACAATATCACAGGGTATCAAACCTTATCAACACAAGAGGATTACACCTCATTCAGGGCTCAACCATGCCCAAAGGTTATTAAGACCATCATACTATTCCCTACAAGATCATCATTATCTTTCCATGCCTTATAGCAAGGCTCAACAACATCACTTACATATAATACATCAAATCAATAAAATATTGCATTAATGATCAAGGAGATATTCATAAACTATCATAGCAGGGTTATAATAAAATTAAGAACATTCCTTTGTTACATCGACATGCAAGGAATCTAAATATGATTAACCCTTATCATATTCATAATACACATGTTTAGCATAAGAAAGTATCAACCATGTGGCTATGACAACCACCAATTAACACATTATGGCTATGATCATATTAAGGAGGTTATTTCACCATCTTGCCATCATATAAGATGGTTAAACATGAATATTCATCTTTATCTATTTGCATTAGAGTTAGATTCAACAAGATAAATTATATTAATGTTACTAATCAGGACTCATACCCAAAACCTAACTCACATCATCCCCATTGGATCATGGATGCATATGGTGAAGCATCACCATCACATTCCATACTATTCTCAAGTATGAACCCACACATAAATCAAGGTGTAACCATTCGATTATACCATACTAAGGTTTCAACAACAATAATAGAGTGCTCCATGATTGTATTAGTCCTTCAAGAACTATTCATACACAATTAACATCATTTAGTTATATGAAAGCTAGGTATAACAAGCTATACCTCATTAGGGTTACATATCTATGCAATATGGTTATCATCCCCTTCAATTCATATGAGTAAATAGGTAAGAATACCTTATTAATGGTAACCCTCAATTTGTTCCATCATCATTCAACCCATATCACTATACCACAATGTCACCCAGAACCATTGGATGTTTAAAAGGTAAGACCATTGGTTGTTTACATAAGTAAACACCTTGAATGAATCATCTATGATATTATTGAGTTTTGATATATAAAATTCACCATTAAACCGTAGACATCCTTTGGTTAACAACAATAAGGGTTCTATTGAGAGTAGGGTAAAACCCACAATCGACTGTTCATTTAAAACAAGCCATCCGTTGTCAATAAGTAAGCTCGTTAAGTTGATCATATAAAGGAAACCATCTAAATCACATTATTAGGACCAAGATATTACATTAGCCATCATTCCACTTTATTGGAGGAATAAACATTAGATCTTGACCATTGGGTCAAGTTCATATGTTAAAACCATCAATTACAGTATAGGTCTGACCATTGCATCAAGTGGCCCAAAAAACCTTTGGTCTGAGGATTAATTGATACTAAAACTATATGATTAACTTACCATAGGTTTTGTAGACATGATCCACCATAATTAATGACCATTAAGTCGGCATACGTTGTCAGATCAGTGCTATATTCATTAATCAACATCAATTATTAAGCTAATGTCATCATTGATTGATAACATCAGTAGGGTACTTAATGGCTGATCATTAAACTTCTAATTGCTCCAAAACCTGACCTAAGGGGGTGAACATATGTTGTCACCATCATATGAAACCTTAGATGTCAACCATCAACTATCATGAAGACAACACCATAGGGTTGTTGCAATGGTACCATCATCAGGTCATGTGTTAATAAAAGAAATCAGCTTAAAACCCTAAAATTGACCATTGGTTGATAGGTGCTTAGCACCATAGGTTGTCAAACCAACCTGATCCAAGTCTTATTATACCTTAGGAATAATGTACACATGATCATAGGTTCATCTAGAACTGAAATAAGAACAGGGAACATTATAAAAATTGAAATCCAAGTCAAGCATAGCATTTTAGAGCATGGATCATCATTTTCAAGAAAGAACATGAGCTAGCAAGCTTATGGTAAGCCATAAACATGGAGAAAGTTATAAAAATTGCCTCTAATTAGTATATGAAATTCCAAATAGAAAAAAACTTGAGTAGGTAGGGTAGAAAATCCAAGCATAAGCTATGAACTCGTCCATCTAGCACCTTTCTTAATCAAATGAGAAAACCCTAAGCATAAGGAGCAAGAAAGGTAGGGTTTTAGAGCTTTAGAGCATTTTATACAATGGAAAAGAAAGGTTCCTACCTGGAGGAAGGTCTAAGGAAGGAGAAGAGCAAGATAAATAGAGAAGGAAGGAAGAAAACAACTTGCCTTGGTCAAAATCCCTAGAAGATGACCTTGGAAACCCTAGGTAGGGCTATATGGAGCTCTAGGAGACCTTCTCCAAAAAGAGTGTAAGGAATGAGCCCCATAGGGGACCACTCCCTACTATTATATTGAAAATAAATAAGCACAACCCAGCATTCAAACACCACATGTAGATAATTGGGGTGCCAGATTATTCTCAGATAAATGGTCCATCAAGAGTGTTTAAAAAAATATAGCAGCGGAAGTAACAAACTGATTACATATTTTAAAATAGTCTCAAAACATCTCTCATGTCAACTAGGAAAAATAAAGGGTACTATAACTACGAGGATCTGTTGCAGTAGGCAACCTAGCCATCTCAGAAGTCGTGATCTACTGTGGTACGTTTCCTTCACTTGTTGGGCCCGCAATCTCTAGTTCTTCAACAAAATTCTCAACGGACGGATCTGCGCCTGGGTGGTAGGGAACATCACCCAGGATGGGAAATAAAATAAAAAGGTTGAATCAGTAAAAACTGAGTATGTACATTGTATGTTAACTGGAGCATTATTTAATACATAAGAAAGCAAGATGTTCCCATCAAAGAAGGGTCATAAAAGCTAGGTAAGTTTCAAAGAGAAGTACCAAAAGAAGGAATTTCCAAAAGAATGAGGCATATAATTAAACAAGTGAAATAATACACCTTGCCATTAACCATTCACAATATCACAACAATCATAATAATTTTGCATGCAGATATATTTGACTAAAGTAACTATAGTAGGGCCATAACACCACTGGGTCATTGGCCTAAGTAAAATGGGTGGAAAAGCACACCCTAGGCGGAAAAGCACGCCTCTGTATAGATAAGGGTAGAAAAGCATACCCTAATGGTTACGCATAAGCATCTACGATAGTTAAACTAGTCGATCTATCTAACATGCATAAATAGAGTGGCAAGATTTCACAAACACGTGGCATGATTTAAGCAAAATAACAGATGGGGTCATTAACCCAATTCGACATGATAGTAAATTCAAAAGAATAATAATAAATCCAACTGAAAGTATATGAATTGTCCAACAAATGGAATAAGAGCAAGTATTTCAAATGATGCCTCATTATGGGAAGATTTAGTCATATAAATGCCTAGTTATAAATGGGGAGAAGTACATACCTCTAGTCCTGTTTAAGACAAATAAACGATCACCTAAGTCTGAGCCAAAATTTAATATCCCCACCTAAACATAGAATGGGTACATAAGGTTAATTTTATTCCTTAAAAAGCGGGTTTACCTAAATTAAACACTTTCCTAGAAAACTCATTATTGGTTTGGCATATCTCTGATTTTGTAAACACGCACACATGCATTGTGACTCTCGGTTTGTTTGGTATCGTACTACCAAGCTTAGGGCTAGTTTGGTTGGGTGTAGTAGGGTGCAGTTGTGTGAGTTCACAATGTAAAAATGTACATTAAACACACACTTTGTCATCCGGCTACACCCTACCAAACAGGCCCTTAATAACTAAACAATCATTAAACTATGATTTTGCACACAGTTGCACATGGCGATATAAAACGAAAAGGGCATTGTGCCCTTCCTTCGCATTCACTGCTGGAGTGACTCCGAAGGATTGAATCCTATTCCAACCATGAGTCTACTGTTAGCAGTATCATCACGCAGGTGGAGGTGGGCATTTCCTTTGCAGATTTCCAGGACTCCTGTCCACTGCCGTGAGAAAGCCACCACGGCTAATGGGCGACATCACAGGTCCTTAACTCAAACCGAAAGGGCAGATCATAGAATAAGGTCAGAAAGCATATGATCGTCCAAATCAGGCTGTGATAACCACTGCGAGGAAGACGGGAAAAGAAGTCCAGAACCTCCCAGCGACAAAACCATGGTACAGGGCATCACCACATTGACAGTAAAGGATGCAGACGCAACCGGAACGACCATCTATTGTGCAATTTCGGCAGAGCCGCACCAAAGGAATTCCAGTTGTACCCAATATAACCGGAAACAACCATGGTAATAAAATGGGTCGACACTGCCGGCGGCGATGCCGACAGTACAGAAGGCGGAATTAACGGAACAAATTTGTGGGCAGAAATATACCAAGACGGAACCAGTCGATCACCAGCATCTAAGTAAATCGGTGATGGGTTCAAGGCTAGAACTTGGTCGAACTCGAGGCGGATCGGCGTTACAGTAGGTCGGCGTTCAAGAACAGTGTAAATCTGGTGGAAAGGAACAGACGAGCAATGCAGAGTAACCCGATCGCCATAGACCATCCTTACCATCTCACGAGATCAGGAACAACTAACTAATCCAAACCCCTATTCAGGTTTACCGGCGGTCGGCTGTGGGTTGGTACCGGCAGCACTCAAACATAATAGAGTCATACGTCACGGAGAGGAGGCCAAAACCATCAAAGATTCATTCGCAAACATTTTCGGAAATCACCATTGTATAGAAAATGCGACTCGCATAGATGGTTTCATCAATACTCCCAACGGCGAGACCGAAGGGGAAGAACAGGGACACCTGTCGACCCACG
The DNA here is from genome assembly GCA_963693085.1 of Alisma plantago-aquatica. Taxonomy (NCBI): domain Eukaryota; kingdom Viridiplantae; phylum Streptophyta; class Magnoliopsida; order Alismatales; family Alismataceae; genus Alisma; species Alisma plantago-aquatica. Next base: position 1,516,797,456 of record OY856409.1, read on the forward strand.
AATTGAAGCCTATACAGAACGATTTGAGACTGGGAAACATAAGTATAGGGTCCAAGGATAGTTCATTTACCTATAATAGACCTGAGACCGCAGCCCGTAGCACCCCCAAACCGCTTCGTCGCTGGAGACGATACGAGCTCCGACGCGAGAAGCAGCTTTGTTCTAAGGGAAAAGACCAGATGAATCACTGGAAAAGGGTCGTCATTCTCTTATGGCCAAATTCGCAGCGTATGGAGTTAAGAAGAGATAGCGGCGGAGTGCCTTCGACGAGAACGGCGGAAGACAACTATGGTAAATTTGGGTGTCTGGAATAAGAGAACCATAGACCTTAAATTAAGGTTCTTTGCGGTCGTTATGACTTCTCCTGAATTCAAAACCTATGAAACCGTCGGTAATTACGGTGACCGGTGCGAAGAATCGGCGGAGGCATCACTGTGGTTCTGTAACGCCTGTGGGCGGAAATTCATCGGGACGAAGGTAACGTCTCGTCCCGCCCGCATTACTCCCCTGATATAAAATCTACTATCTGATAAATATCAAGGTCATGCAGCGTGACACATCATAAAGGAAATTAGACATAAATTTTATATAATTCCTTTCAAGGCAATAAATTTATGCACTGAATCTCCTTACAACTCTCCAATTCACAGCTTAGCAAATAAACCAAAAAAAATTGACATATCTATGACTCCAAAAGTCCATATCAAAAATGTCAGGTGTTGATACTAATAAATGGGTGTCAATTATCCTAATAAAAGATGATTCATTTTCTATTATAAAAAGATGGTTTGTTATAGCTCTCCTCACTAAACTCTCTCTAGGGTGAAAGGAGACATTATATCTATATCGACCCTATATCTAAAATTAAGACTGACTATACCAAAATATGTGAAATTAATTCCAAAGATTTTCTTAAGTCACATAAGGTCTAATACTATGCTAACTTGTTTCAAGGTCAAAGACAATTACTCGTAGTAATTTAGGGAAGGAATAAATTTAAGTTTTTAAGAAAAGGAAAATAAAAATAATTACCCAGACCTGAGGTCGTTACAGCACACCTCCCGTTAAAAAGATTTCGTCCCTGAAATCTCAAGCAAAAAGTGAGGGATGAGTGCGCAACATCTCCTCTTTGAGCTCCCATGTGGTCTCTTCAAGACCATGATACTTCCAAAGGACTTTCACTAGTTCAACATCTTTATTCTTCAGCTGTTTCACCCTAGAGTCTAAGATTCTTACAGGTAGTTCTTCATACGACAGATCTTCTCGCAGCTCGATAGGTTCAACAGATAAGACATGTGAGGCATCCTTCACATACTTCTTCAATACTGACACGTGGAAGACATTGTGAATCTTGTCATAAGAGGGAGGAAGAGCTAGGCGATAGGCACACTCTCCCACTTTATCCAAGATTTCAAACGGTCCCACAAACCGAGGGCTCAACTTGCCCTTCACCTTGGATCTAGCAATCGATCGGATAGGTTTGATCTTCAGAAACACGTGATCACCAACTAAGAAAGTCACATATGCTCTCTTTCTGTCAGCATACATCTTTTGACGATCTTGAGCCGCCTTCATTCTTTTCTTAATCAAGCATATCTTGTCAGTCATCATATGTAAGTCATCATTCTTCATCAGCGTACGCTCCCCTACATCGTCCCAATGTAGCGGGGAACGACAAGGTCGACCATAGAGTGCCTCAAAAGGTGGCATACCAATGTTGGCCTGGTAGCTATTGTTGTAAGCAAACTCGGCCAACGGGAGATATCTGTCCCAAGCACCTCCCCAGTCCATCACACATGCGCGGAGTAGGTCTTCCAAGATTTGTACTGTCCTCTCGGACTGTCCATCAGTCTGAGGATGATATGCAGTGCTGAAACGTAAATCAGATCCCATTTCTTCCTGAATCTGTTTCCACAAACGTGATGTGAACTTTGGGTCACGGTCAGAAACAATCACTTTAGGAACTCCATGCAAATGAACAATCCAATCCACGTACAGTTGTGCCATATCTGGAACCTTGTAAGTACTCTTAAAGGGCAAAAAGTGAGCCGACTTGGTTAGGCGATCGATAACGACCCATACCACGTCGTACCCACGTCTTGACTTGGGAAATCCTGTTACAAAATCCATCGTGATTTTCTCCCACTTCCACTCTGGTATCTCGAGCGGATGGAGAAGACCACCAGGTCGCTGATGTTCGATCTTCACTTGCTGACAGGTTAGACACTTTGTGACATATGCAGCAATGTCTCTCTTCATGTTCTTCCACCAGAAGCCTCACTAAAGGTCCTTGTACATCTTTTTTGTGCCAGGATGAATCGTGTACTTGGAACCGTGGGCTTCACACAAAACTCTCTGTCTGAGATCGGCAACATCGGGTATCCACATCCTATGGAGAAAGCGAATGGCACCATCTACTCCGATAGAAAAATCGGACTGTGGTTTCTCGATCAGCAACTTCATCTCAGACAACTCAGGACTACGGAGTTGTGCATCAACCACTTCAGATAACCAGGTAGGAGTAACAGACAAGCTTGCCATCTGAACAGTCAACTTCTTCACACTAGGATCCAACTCAACTTCTGGTAACTCAGGTCTCCATCTTGAAACTTGCTCTAGACTCCTCCATAAGAAACATCGAATAGAGGCACACACAACATCCTTCTTCCTACTCAGAGCATCTGCTACGACATTGGCCTTACCAGGGTGATAAGTGATAGAAAAATCGTAATCTTTGAGGTACTCCATCCATCGCCTTTGTCGTAGGTTCAGGTCCTTTTGTGTCATAAGATAGCGCAAGCTTTTGTGATCACACAAAATTTCAAACTAGACTCCGTACAAGTAATGATGCCAAATCTTTAGGGCATGTACTATGGCAGCTAGCTCTAAATCATGTGTAGGCCAATTAGTTTCATTCGGCTTCAACTGGCGTGAGGCATAAGCTATTACTCGTCCCTCTTGCATAAGGACACAGCCTAACCCTTGTCCAGACGCATCAATATAAATGACATATGGTTTGCCTTCCATCGGTAAAGCAAGCACAGGGGCAGAAGTCAAACGCTTCTTCGGTTCCTCAAAGCTCTTCTCACATTCAGGTGTCCAGACAAACTTGGCATCCTTACGAGTCAACTTTGTCAAAGGTAGGGCTAGCTCAGAAAAGTTCTGCACAAACTTCCGATAGTAACCAGCCAGTCCCAGAAAACTGCGTATCTCAGAAGGATTCTTTGGTGGTTGCCACTTCATCACGACTTCAATCTTGATAGGATCCACAGCGATACGACCCGCAGAGATTACATGGCCTAAAAACATAACTTCATCAAGCCAGAATTCACACTTCGAGAACTTTGCATAGAGTTGGTGATTCCGCAAGGCTTGGAGGACAATTCGTAGATGCTCCTGATGTTGCTCTATGGATTCAGAATATATGAGCACATCATCAATGAACACCACTACAAAATTGTCAAGGTACGGACGGAAGACTCGATTCATCAAGTCCATGAAGGCAGCAGGGGCATTAGTCAAGCCAAAGGGCATAACTAGGAATTCATAATGCCCATAACGAGAACGAAAAGCTATTTTTGGTACATCCTCATCCTTTACACGCATCTGGTAGTATCCGCTTCATAAATCCATCTTTGAGAATACGGTAGCAGACTTTAGCTGGTCAAACAAGTCGTCGATACGCGGAAGAGGGTAGCGATTCTTGATCATCACCTGATTCAACATACGATAGTCCATGCACATCCTCATGGAGCCATCCTTTTTCTTCACAAACAAAACTGGGGCTCCCCAAGGTGAAACGCTTGGGCGAACAAACCCCAGCTCTAGAAGCTCTTGCAACTGCTTCTTAAGTTCCGCCAGTTCGACAGGTGCCAGACGATATGGTGCCTTAGAGATTGGAGCTGTGCCAGGTACGAGATCGATAGAGAATTCGACCTCTCGTGAAGGAGGAAGTCCTGGCAGTTCATCAGGGAAAAAATCAGGATAATCGCGCACTATGTCGATATCCTCAATCTGGGGCGGTGTAGGGTTGAGGATGATGGATGCCAAAAAGGCTCTACAGCCATGAGAAACTAACTTTTCAGCCTTGAGTGCTGATATTATGAATTGTTGTTCATTGCGCTTCCTTCCCTTGATACAAATACGTTCACCATCAGGGTGCAACAAACTGACCTTCCTATTTTCACAAAATAGAGCTACCTTGTACTTTTTCAACCAATCCATTCCTAGGATGATATCGAAGGTTGTCATGTCAAGGATGATGAAATCTGTCGGGAACATCTTCCCTGCTATGCTCAAATCTACAGGTGGAATTTTTAGAGAAGAAGATACTATCCTCTCGCTAGGTGTCTGAACATCTAAGATGTAGTCCATATACAAGGTTTCTAGCTCTAACATTGCTACGAGTTTGGTGGCTATGAAAGTATTTGAAGATCTAAAGTCGAATAAAGCTTTAACAGGGCACTGAAGTAGATGTACCATACCTTCAATGACTCCATTATCGTCACCGACCTCTGCCGCGTCCATGGCATAGACTCGACCAGCACACCTCTCCACAGGTGGACGACGACCCTGCTGATTGATACTGTTGATGTTGTTGTTGTTCTTCAGAGGTTGTTGTTGCCGTTGAGGTGGAGGTGGTTGTTGTGGGACTCGTGGCTGAGCAGGAATTGGGTCCTTTGATATCGGGGGCACTGGGGCCTAATATGTCCCACTTGACCACACTCGTGACAAATCACCTGTCTCATGTCTCTGTGTTGTGCGAAACCCCCAGAAGGACACTTCCCTAGAATGTGATGACGAAGGCAGCGCTTGCACTTATCACGACGGTCCTCAGAAACACTCTTCCGTTTATTGGGGCTGTACGACGATGATTGATAACCCGGATATGCTTCGACAGCGAGTGCTTTGTCTACCATCTGCTGAAAGGTGAATGGGAGTTGTGGCACTAAGGCTCATCCGATCTGATACGACAAACCCTCAAAGAATATCTCAGAACGTCGGTCTTCATGCAGATTCGTAGCGTAGCGCTCCAGCAATAAGAACTTCTGGACGTATGCGGACACGCTTAGTGAACCCTGCTTGAGGCTATAGAACTCGACATGTTTCTTCTTCAGAGCAGTAGAACAAATGTATTTCTCACGAAAAAGCGTCAGGAATTGTTCCCATGTCATCTGTGAGGTGTCACGTGTGCGCGTTATTCCATTCCACCACACCCTGGCTGGTCCGTCTAGAACATATGCAACAAAGCGAACCTTTTGCTCAGGAGGGCATGCCATACCCTCAAAGGTACGCTCGATGTCTAAGACCCAATCGTCAACCTTATCCACCATCTGGATCTCTCCTTCACCCTTGAAGTAGGGTGGCTGCATCTTCATGAACTCAGTGAGGGAGTACTCCTTGGGCTTGGTTGATGAAGAGGCTACATTCACTCGCCCCACCATCGAATTAGACACAAGCTGACGCAGAAAGGCCAACTCTTGCTCCGGAGTGAAGGCTGGTGGAGGTGGAATCTCTGAGATAGGAGGCGGTACGGTAACCACTGGTTAACCCACAGGATGAGCTTGTGTGGCTGGGGTCTCCAAGGGGGGATCCATATAGGGCATGCCAAACTGAGGATTTGGCAGTGTAGAATATTCATCCTCTCTGCTGAAAAGTTGGTAGGATCCATTACTTCTCCCTCCAAACAAATTGGTCCTCCTGAAAAAGGATTATCGGGGTAAGAAAGCTACATAAGGTTTTCTGAGATCCTAGACTACCGACTGCTATGCTCTGATACCATTCTGTAAGGAATGAGCCCCATAGGGGATCACTCCCTACTATTATATTGAAAATAAATAAGCACAACCCAGCGTTCAAACACCACATGTAGATAATTGGGGTGCCAGATTATTCTCAGATAAATGGTCCATCAAGAGTGTTTAAAAAAATATAGCAGCGGAAGTAACAAACTGATTACATATTTTAAAATAGTCTCAAAACATCTCTCATGTCAACTAGGAAAAATAAAGGGTACTATAACTACGAGGATATGTTGCAGTAGGCAACCTAGCCATCTCAGAAGTCGTGATCTACTGTGGTACGTTTCCTTCACTTGTTGGGCCCGCAATCTCTAGTTCTTCAACAAAATTCTCAACGGGCGGATCTGCGCCTGGGTGGTAGGGAACATCACCCAGGATGGGAAATAAAATAAAAAGGTTGAATCAGTAAAAACTGAGTATGTACATTGTATGTTAACTGGAGCATTATTTAATACATAAGAAAGCAAGATGTTCCCATCAAAGAAGGGTCATAAAAGCTAGGTAAGTTTCAAAGAGAAGTACCAAAAGAAGGAATTTCTAAAAGAATGAGGCATATAAATAAACAAGTGAAATAATACACCTTGCCATTAACCATTCACAATATCACAACAATCATAATAATTTTGCATGCAGATATATTTGACTAAAGTAACTATAGTAGGGCCATAACACCACTGGGTCATTGGCCTAAGTAAAATGGGTGGAAAAGCACACCCTAGGCGGAAAAGCATGCCTCTGTATATATAAGGGTAGAAAAGCATACCCCGGGTAGAAAACCATACCCTAATGGTTACGCATAAGCGTCTACGATAGTTAAACTAGTCGAACTATCTAACATGCATAAATAGAGTGGCAAGATTTCACAAACATGTGGCATGATTTAAGCAAAATAACAGATGGGGTCATTAACCCAATTCGACATGATAGTAATTTCAAAAGAATAATAATAAATCCAACTGAAAGTATATGAATTGTCCAACAAATGGAATAAGAGCAAGTATTTCAAATGATGCCTCATTATGGGAAGATTTAGTCATATAAATGCCCAGTTATAAATGGGGAGAAGTACATACCTCTAGTCCTGTTTAAGACAAATAAACGATCACCTAAGTCTGAGCCAAAATTTAATATCCCCACCTAAACATAGAATGGGTACATAAGGTTAATTTTATTCCTTAAAAAGCGGGTTTACCTAAATTAAACACTTTCCTAGAAAACTCATTATTGGTTTGGCATATCTTTGATTTTGTAAACACGCACACATGCATTGTGACTCTCGGTTTGTTTGGTATCGTACTACCAAGCTTAATAACTAAACAATCATTAAACTATGATTTTGCACACAGTTGCACATGGCGATATAAAACGAAAAGGGCATTGTGCCCTTCCTTCGCATTCGCTGCTGGAGTGACTCCGAAGGATTGAATCCTATTCCAACCATGAGTCTACTGTTAGCAGTATCATCACGCAGGTGGAGGTGGGCATTTCCTTTGCAGATTTCCAGGACTCCTGTCCACTGCCGTGAGAAAGCCACCACGGCTAATGGGCGACATCACAGGTCCTTAACTCAAACCGAAAGGGCAGATCACAGAATAAGGTCGGAAAGCATATGATCGTCCAAATCAAGCTGTGATAACCACTGCGAGGAAGACGGGAAAAGAAGTCCAGAACCTCCCAGCGACAAAACCATGGTACAGGGCATCACCACATTGACAGTAAAGGATGCAGACGCAACCGGAACGACCATCTATTGTGCGATTTCGGCAGAGCCGCACCAAAGGAATTCCAGTTGTACCCAATATAACCGGAAACAACCATGGCAATAAAACGGGTCGACACTGCCGGCGGCGATGCCGACAGTACAGAAGGCGGAATTAACGGAACAAATTTGTGGGCAGAAATATACCAAGACGGAACCAGTCGATCACCAGCATCTAAGCAAATCGGTGATGGGTTCAAGGCTAGAACTTGGTCGAACTCGAGGCGGATCGGCGTTACAGCAGGTCGGCGTTCAAGCACAGTGTAAATCTGGTGGAAAGGAACAGACGAGCAATGCAGAGTAACCCGATCGCCATAGACCATCCTTACCATCTCACGAGATCAGGAACAACTAACTAATCCAAACCCCTATTCAGGTTTATCGGCGGTCGGCTGTGGGTTGGTACCGGCAGCACTCAAACATAATAGAGCCATACGTCACGGAGAGGAGGCCAAAACCATCAAAGATTCATTCGCAAACATTTTCGGAAATCACCATTGTACAGAAAATGCGACTCGCATAGAAGGTTTCATCAATACTCCCAACGGCGAGACCGAAGGGGAAGAACAGGGACACCCGTCGACCCACGAATTGAAGCCTATACAGAACGATTTGAGACTGGGAAACAGAAGTATAGGGTCCAAGGATAGTTCATTTACCTATAATAGACCTGAGACCGCAGCCCGTAGCACCCCCAAACCGCTTCGTCGCTGGAGACGATAGGAGCTCCGACACGAGAAGCAGCTTTGTTCTGAGGGAAAAGACCACATGAATCAATGGAAAAGGGTCGTCATTCTCTTATGGCCAAATTCGCAGCGTATGGAGTTAAGAAGAGATAGCGGCGGAGTGCCTTCGACGAGAACGGCGGAAGACAACTATGGTAAATTTGGGCGTCTGGAATAAGAGAACCATAGACCTTAAATTAAGGTTCTTTGCGGTCGTTATGACTTCGCCTGAATTCAAAACCTATGAAACCGTCGGTAATTACGGTGACCGGTGCGAAGAATCGACGGAGGCATCACTGTGGTTCTGTAACGCCTGTGGGCGGCTATTCATCGGGACGAAGGTAACGTCTCGTCCCGCCCGCATTACTCCCCTGATATAAAATCTACTATCTCATAAATATCAATGTCAAGCAGCGTGACACATCATAAAGGAAATTAGACATAAATTTTATATAATTCCTTTCAAGGCAATAAATTTATGCGCTGAATCTCCTTACAACTCTCCAATTCACAACTTAGCAAATAAACCAAAAAAAATTGACATATCTATGACTCCAAAAGTCCATATCAAAAATGTCAGGTGTTGATACTAATAAATGGGTGTCAATTATCCTAATAAAGGATGATTCATTTTCTATTATAAAAAGATGGTTTGTTATAGCTCTCCTCACTAAACTCTCTCTAGGGTAAAAGGAGACATTATATCTATATCGACCCTATATCTAAAATTAAGACTGACTATACCAAAATATGTGAAACTAATTCCAAAGATTTTCTTAAGTCACATAAGGTCTAATACTATGCTAACTTATTTCAAGGTCAAAGACAATTACTCGTAGTAATTTAGGGAAGGAATAAATTTAAGTTTTTAAGAAAAGGAAAATAAAAATAATTACCCAGACCTGAGGTCGTTACAGCACACCTCCCGTTAAAAAGATTTCGTCCCCGAAATCTCAAGCAAAAAGTGAGGGATGAGTGCGCAACATCTCCTCTTTGAGCTCCCATGTGGTCTCTTCAAGACCATGATACTTCCAAAGGACTTTCACTAGTTCAACATCTTTATTCTTCAGATGTTTCACCCTGGAGTCTAAGATTCTTACAGGTAGTTCTTCATACGACAGATCTTCTCGCAGCTCGATAGGTTCAACAGATAAGACATGTGAGGCATCCTTCACATACTTCTTCAATACTGACACGTGGAAGACATTGTGAATCTTGTCATAAGAGGGAGGAAGAGCTAGGCGATATGCACACTCTCCCACTTTATCCAAGATTTCAAACGGTCCCACAAACCGAGGGCTCAACTTGCCCTTCACCTTGGATCTAGCAATCGATCGGATAGGTTTGATCTTCAGAAACACGTGATCACCAACTAAGAAAGTCACATCTGCTCTCTTTCTGTCATCTACTCTCTTTCTGTCAGCATACATCTTTTGACAATCTTGAGCCGCCTTCATTCTTTTCTTAATCAAGCATATCTTGTCAGTCATCATCTGTAAGTCATCATTCTTCATCAGCGTACGCTCCCCTACATCGTCCCAATGTAGCGGGGAACGACAAGGTCGACCATAGAGTGCCTCAAAAGGTGGCATACCAATGTTGGCCTGGTAGCTATTGTTGTAAGCAAACTCGGCCAACGGGAGATATCTGTCCCAAGCACCTCCCCAGTCCATCACACATGCGTGGAGTAGGTCTTCCAAAATTTGTACTGTCCTCTCGGACTGTCCATCAGTCTGAGGATGATATGCAGTGCTGAAACGTAAATCAGATCCCATTTCTTCCTGAATCTGTTTCCACAAACGTGATGTGAACTTTGGGTCACGGTCAGAAACAATCACTTTAGGAACTCCATGCAAATGAACAATCCAATCCACGTACAGTTGTGTCATATCTGGAACCTTGTAAGTACTCTTAAAGGGCAAAAAGTGAGCCGACTTGGTTAGGCGATCGATAACGACCCATACCACGTCGTACCCACGTCTTGACTTGGGAAATCCTATTACAAAATCCATCGTGATTTTCTCCCACTTCCTCTCTGGTATCTCGAGCGGATGGAGAAGACCACCAGGTCGCTGATGTTCGATCTGCACTTGCTGACAGGTTAGACACTTTGCGACATATGCATCAATGTCTCTCTTCATGTTCTTCCACCAGAAGCCTCGCTGAAGGTCCTTGTACATCTTTGTTGTGCCAGGATGAATCGTGTACTTGGAACCGTGGGCTTCACACAAAACTCTCTGTCTGAGATCGGCAACATCGGGTATCCACATCCTATGGAGAAAGCGAATGGCACCATCTACTCCGATAGAAAAATCGGACTGTGGTTTCTCGATCAGCAACTTCATCTCAGACAACTCAGGACTACGGAGTTGTGCATCAACCACTTCAGATAACCAGGTAGGAGTAACAGACAAGCTTGCCATCTGAACAGTCAACTTCTTCACACTAGGATCCAACTCACCTTCTGGTAACTCAGGTCTCCATCTTGAAACTTGCTCTAGACTCCTCCATAAGAAACATCGAATAGAGGCACACACAACATCCTTCTTCCTACTCAGAGCATCTGCTACGACATTGGCCTTACCAGGGTGATAAGTGATAGAAAAATCGTAATCTTTGAGGTACTCCATCCATCGCCTTTGTCGTAGGTTCAGGTCCTTTTGTGTCATAAGATAGCGCAAGCTTTTGTGATCACACAAAATTTCAAACTAGACTCCGTACAAGTAATGACGCCAAATCTTTAGGGCATGTACTATGGCAGCTAGCTCTAAATCATGTATAGGCCAATTAGTTTCATTCGGCTTCAACTGGCGTGAGGCATAAGATATTACTCGTCCCTCTTGCATAAGGACAGCCTAACCCTTGTCCAGACGCATCAATATAAATGACATATGGTTTGCCTTCCATCGGTAAAGCAAGCACAGGGGCAGAAGTCAAACGCTTCTTCAGTTCCTCAAAGTTCTTCTCACATTCAGGTGTCCAGACAAACTTGGCATCCTTACGAGTCAACTTTGTCAAAGGTAGGGCTAGCTCAGAAAAGTTCTGCACAAACTTCCGATAGTAACCAGCCAGTCCCAGAAAACTGCGTATCTCAGAAGGATTCTTTGGTGGTTGCCACTTCATCACAGCTTCAATCTTGATAGGATCCACATCGATACGACCCGCAGAGATTACATGGCCTAAAAACATAACTTCATCAAGCCATAATTCACACTTCGAGAACTTTGCATAGAGTTGGTGATCCCGCAAGGCTTGGAGGACAATTCGTAGATGCTCCCGATGTTGCTCTATGATTCAGAATATATGAGCACATCATCAATGAACACCACTACAAAATTGTCAAGGTACGGACGGAAGACTCGATTCATCAAGTCCATGAAGGCAGCAGGGGCATTAGTCAAGCCAAAGGGCATAACTAGGAATTCATAATGCCCATAACGAGAACGAAAAGCTGTTTTCGGTACATCCTCATCCTTTACACGCATCTGGTAGTATCCGCTTCGTAAATCCTTCTTTGAGAATACGGTAGCAGACTTTAGCTGGTCAAACAATTCGTCGATACGCGGAAGAGGGTAGCGATTCTTGATCGTCACCTGATTCAACATACGATAGTCCATGCACATCCTCATGGAGCCATCCTTTTTCTTCACAAATAAAACTGGGGCTCCCCAAGGTGAAATGCTTGGGCGAACAAACCCCAGCTCTAGAAGCTCTTGCAACTACTTCTTAAGTTCCGCCAGTTCGGCAGGTGCCAGACGATATGGTGCCTTAGAGATTGGAGTTGTGCCAGGTACGAGATCGATAGAGAATTCGACCTCTCGTGAAGGAGGAAGTCCTGGCAGTTCATCAGGGAAAACATCAGGATAATCTCACACTATGTCGATATCCTCAATCTGGGGTGGTGTAGGGTTGAGGACGATGGACGCCAAAAAGGCTCTACAACCATGAGAAACTAACTTTTCAGCCTTGAGTGCTGATATTATGAATTGTTGTTCATTGCGCTTCCTTCCCTTGATACAAATACGTTCACCATCAGGGTGCAACAAACTGACCTTCCTATTTTCACAAAATAGAGCTACCTTGTACTTTTTCAACCAATCCATTCCTAGGATGATATCGAAGGCTGTCATGTCAAGGATGATGAAATCTGTCGGGAACATCTTCCCTGCTATGCTCAAATCTACAGGTGGAATTTTTAGAGAAGAAGATACTATCCTCTCGCTAGGTGTCTGAACATCTAAGATGTAGTCCATATACAAGGTTTCTAGCTCTAACATTGCTACGAGTTTGGTGGCTATGAAAGTATTTGAAGATCCAGAGTCGAATAAAGCTTTAACAGGGCACTGAAGTAGATGTACCATACCTTCAATGACTCCATTATCGTCACCGACCTCTGCCGCGTCCATGGCATAGACTCGACCAGCACACCTCTCCACAGGTGGACGACGACCCTGCTGATTGATACTGTTGATGTTGTTGTTGTTCTTCAGAGGTTGTTGTTGCCGTTGAGGTGGAGGTGGTTGTTGTGGGACTCATGGCTGAGCAGGAATTGGGTCCTTCGATATTCGGGGGCACTGGGGCCTAATATGTCCCACTTGACCACACTTGTGACAAATCACCTGTCTCATGTCTCGGTGTTGTACGAAACCCCCAGAAGGACACTTCCCTGGAATGTGATGACGAAGGCAGTGCTTGCACTTATCACGACGGTCCTCAGAAACACTCTTCCGTTTATTGGGGTTGTACGACGATGATTGATAACCCGGATATGCTTCGACAGCGAGTGCTTTGTCTACCATCTGCTGAAAGGTGAATGGGAGTTGTGGCACTAAGGCTCGTCCGATCTGATACGACAAACCCTCAAAGAATATCTCAGAACGTCGGTCTTCATGCAGATTTGTAGCGTAGCGCTCCAACAATAAGAACTTCTGGACGTATGCGGACACGCTTAGTGAACCCTGCTTGAGGCTATAGAACTCGGCCTGTTTCTTCTTCAGAGCAGCAGAACAAATGTATTTCTCACGAAAAAGCGTCAGGAATTGTTCCCATGTCATCTGTGAGGTGTCACGTGTGCGCGTTATTCCATTCCACCACACCCTGGCTGGTCTGTCTAGAACATATGCAGCAAAGCGAACCTTTTGCTCAGGAGGGCATGCCATACCCTCAAAGGTACGCTCGATGGCTAAGACCCAATCGTCAGCCTTATCCACCATCTCGATCTCTCCTTCACCCTTGAAGTAGGGTGGCTGCATCTTCATGAACTCAGTGAGGGAGTACTCCTTGGGCTTGGTTGATGAAGAGGCTGCATTCACTCGCCCCACCATCGAATTAGACACAAGCTGACGCAGAAAGGCCAACTCTTGCTCCGGAGTGAAGGCTGGTGGAGGTGGAATCTCTGAGATAGGAGGCGGTACGGTAACCACTGGTTGACCCACAGGATGAGCTTGTGTGGCTGGGTTCTCCAAGGGGGGTTCCATATAGGGCATGCCAAACTGAGGATTTGGCGGTGTAGAATATTCATCCTCTCTGCTGAAAAGTTGGTAGGATCCATTACTTCTCCCTCCAAACAAATTGGTCCTCCTGAAAAAGGATTATCGGGGTAAGAAAGCTACATAAGGTTTTCTGAGATCTTAGACTACCGACTGCTATGCTCTGATACCATTCTGTAAGGAATGAGCCCCATAGGGGATCACTCCCTACTATTATATTGAAAATAAATAAGCACAACCCAGCGTTCAAACACCACATGTAGATAATTGGGGTGCCATATTATTCTTAGATAAATGGTCCATCAAGAGTGTTTAAAAAAATATAGCAGCGGAAGTAACAAACTGATTACATATTTTAAAATAGTCTCAAAACATCTCTCATGTCAACTAGGAAAAATAAAGGGTACTATAACTACGAGGATCTGTTGCAGTAGGCAACCTAGCCATCTCAGAAGTCGTGATCTACTGTGGTACGTTTCCTTCACTTGTTGGGCCCGCAATCTCTAGTTCTTCAACAAAATTCTCAACGGGAGGATCTGCGCCTGGGTGGTAGGGAACATCACCCAGGATGGGAAATAAAATAAAAAGGTTGAATCAGTAAAAACTGAGTATGTACATTGTATGTTAACTGGAGCATTATTTAATACATAAGAAAGCAAGATGTTCCCATCAAAGAAGGGTCATAAAAGCTAGGTAAGTTTCAAAGAGAAGTACCAAAAGAAGGAATTTCCAAAAGAATGAGGCATATAAATAAACAAGTGAAATAATACACCTTGCCATTAACCATTCACAATATCACAACAATCATAATAATTTTGCATGCAGTTATATTTGACTAAAGTAACTATAGTAGGGCCATAACACCACTGGGTCATTGGCCTAAGTAAAATGGGTGGAAAAGCACACCCTAGGCGGAAAAGCATGCCTCTGTATATATAAGGGTAGAAAAGCATACCCCGGGTAGAAAAGCATACCCTAATGGTTACGCATAAGCGTCTACGATAGTTAAACTTGTCGAACTATCTAACATGCATAAATAGAGTGGCAAGATTTCACAAACACGTGGCATGATTTAAGCAAAATAACAGATGGGGTCATTAACCCAATTCGACATGATAGTAACTTCAAAAGAATAATAATAAATCCAACTGAAAGTATATGAATTGTCCAACAAATGGAATAAGAGCAAGTATTTCAAATGATGCCTCATTATGGGAAGATTTAGTCATATAAATGCCCAGTTATAAATGGGGAGAAGTACATACCTCTAGTCCTGTTTAAGACAAATAAACGATCACCTAAGTCTGAGCCAAAATTTAATATCCCCACCTAAACATAGAATGGGTACATAAGGTTAATTTTATTCCTTAAAAAGCGGGTTTACCTAAATTAAACACTTTCCTAGAAAACTCATTATTGGTTTGGCATATCTTTGATTTTGTAAACACGCACACATGCATTGTGACTCTCGGTTTGTTTGGAATCGTACTACCAAGCTTAATAACTAAACAATCATTAAACTATGATTTTGCACACAGTTGCACATGGCGATATAAAATGAAAAGGGCATTGTGCCCTTCCTTCGCATTCGCTGCTGGAGTGACTCCGAAGGATTGAATCCTATTCCAACCATGAGTCTACTGTTAACAGTATCATCACGCAGGTGGAGGTGGGCATTTCCTTTGCAGATTTCCAGGACTCCTGTCCACTGCCGTGAGAAAGCCACCACGGCTAATGGGCGACATCACAAGTCCTTAACTCAAACCGAAAGGGCAGATCACAGAATAAGGTCGGAAAGCATATGATCATCCAAATCAGGCTGTGATAACCACTGCGAGGAAGACGGGAAAAGAAGTCCAGAACCTCCCAGCGACAAAACCATGGTACAGGGCATCACCACATTGACAGTAAAGGATGCAGACGCAACCGGAACGACCATCTATTGTGCGATTTCGGCAGAGCCGCACCAAAGGAATTCCAGTTGTACCCAATATAACCGGAAACAACCATGGCAATAAAACGGGTCGACACTGCCGGCGGCGATGCCGACAGTACAGAAGGCGGAATTAACGGAACAAATTTGTGGGCAGAAATATACCAAGACGGAACCAGTCGATCACCAGCATCTAAGCAAATCGATGATGGGTTCAAGGCTAGAACTTGGTCGAACTCGAGGCGGATCGGCGTTACAGCAGGTCGGCGTTCAAGCACAGTGTAAATCTGGTGGAAAGGAACAGACGAGAAATGCAGAGTAACCCGATCGCCATAGACCATCCTTACCATCTCACGAGATCAGGAACAACTAACTAATCCAAACCCCTATTCAGGTTTATCGGCGGTCGGCTGTGGGTTGGTACCGGCATCACTCAAACATAATAGAGCCATACGTCACGGAGAGGAGGCCAAAACCATCAAAGATTCATTCGCAAACATTTTCGGAAATCACCATTGTACAGAAAATGCGACTCGCATAGAAGGTTTCATCAATACTCCCAACGGCGAGACCGAAGGGGAAGAACAGGGACACCCGTCGACCCACGAATTGAAGCCTATACAGAACGATTTGAGACTGGGAAACAGAAGTATAGGGTCCAAGGATAGTTCATTTACCTATAATAGACCTGAGACCGCAGCCCGTAGCACCCCCAAACCGCTTCGTCGCTGGAGATGATAGGAGCTCCGACGCGAGAAGCAACTTTGTTCTGAGGGAAAAGACCAGATGAATCATTGGAAAAGGGTCGTCATTCTCTTATGGCCAAATTCGCAGCGTATGGAGTTAAGAAGAGATAGCGGCGGAGTGCCTTCGACGAGAACGGCGGAAGACAACGTAAATTTGGGCGTCTGGAATAAGAGAACCATAGACCTTAAATTAAAGTTCTTTGCGGTCGTTATGACTTCTCCTGAATTCAAAACCTATTACGGTGACCGGTGCGATTCTCATCACTGTGGTTCTGTAACGCCTGTGGGCGACTATTCATCGGGACGAAGGTAACGTCTCGTCCCGCCCGCATTACTCCCTGATATAAAATCTACTATCCGATAAATACCAAGGTCAAGCAGCGTGACACATCATAAAGGAAATTAGACATAAATTTTATATAATTCCTTTCAAGGCAATAAATTTATGTGCTGAATCTCCTTACAACTCTCCAATTCACAGCTTAGCAAATAAACCAAAAAAAATTGACATATCTATGACTCCAAAAGTCCATATCAAAAATGTCAGGTGTTGATACTAATAAATGGGTGTCAATTATCCTAATAAAAGATGATTCATTTTCTATTATAAAAAGATGGTTTGTTATAGCTCTCCTCACTAAACTCTCTCTAGGGTAAAAGGAGACATTATATCTATATCGACCCTATATCTAAAATTAAGACTGACTATACCAAAATATGTGAAATTAATTCCAAAGATTTTCTTAAGTCACATAAGGTCTAATACTATGCTAACTTGTTTCAAGGACAAAGACAATTACTCGTAGTAATTTAGGGAAGGAATAAATTTAAGTTTTTAAGAAAAGGAAAATAAAAATAATTACCCAGACCTGAGGTCGTTACAAAGAGGTTGTCTTGTACCTTAGAGAACTTGGTTCAACATTAAAAAAGAGTGTATTAGTTTCTCTAGGTTAGAGGAAATAGAAAGCAAGCAAAGTTTCATACTTGGGCAAGGAAGAGGTAAATATAGCCCATGGATAAGGATGGGAGCAAGCATGAGGTGTAAAAGTAGCTTCCCAATGTGTCTATGGCCTTAAACTATTAAGAATATTCAAGCACACAAACGAACAGCTGCCCCACCATCTATATATACCTGATTATCTTTCCTTTTTCGAATTTACAAGTCAATCAAGTAATTCATTAGTTGATAGCTACTAAAGGTTGCTCATCCTTGAAGGGGTAAACCCTAAAATATCCTAGGAGAAAAAACCTTCAAACCAAGGATTAAATAGGTTCCCCATGGCTCAAAAAGCTCAATAATGATGATGGAATATCCAAAGAACATAATACAAGTGATAAATTGCAAAGAAAGCCTCCCAATTGGATAAATTGCAGAAATGTCCAAAATGTGCATAAAATTGCATAACTTGCTCAAATAGTGTCCAAATTGGACCAGGTTTGAAACTTAAGTTTGTATTATGATTTAAAAGTATATCATAAGGTTATATTAGGGTGATAAGAATTCAAGTATGACAATTAAGCTTATTCAACTCATTAAGAGAGTTTAGAGGCCTTACACTAAACCTATGATTAGTTTTTTTTATCACAACTTTATCATTTGATAATATTTTATTTACTCAAAAGGACTTGATGTACTATGGTTTGTCATCTAGAAATATTCCTCTTGAAAAAGACAATGCTCAAGTTATTCAAAAATGTTTCCTTATGTTATAAAAACTAAACAATGAATTCTTCTAAGCTCTTGTTAGATGACATTAGTGTTCTATAAAATATTTTTTTGCACTGACTCAAGATCAAGTCATGCATGCAATTACCTTACTGATGTCACAACAATAGACATCACACACCTCACCAATAGATATGAAAAGTCATTTTCCTGATTTGCTGGCTTAGTCTCCATGATCATTTAATTTTAATGGGATGCACCCTATTATGCAATCAGACAACATCTATTATGTATTTTTATTCAAAACTTGGATAGAATGTATGGATACATCATTATTTTCCTTCTATACAATTCAAGTAGACTGCTAATGATATGTAAAGTACAATACTAAATAAATTTAGAAAAATCTATTATATTCTATTAGGATAGTAAGATTGGATATTATCAATTTTGTCTTTATTTCTTTAGGTGGTGTGAAATAAAAGGGAATTGTCACTGATTAGGCCCAACATATTATAAATGCCACTAAATTAGCTTTCTTATGTAGCATCTTATAATTTTTTCCTGAGAAGTTGGGAAAAAACTCACATGTTTCCAAACTAGTAAAAGATATAGTTTATGAGAGTACATCTATAGAGGAGTTTGAAAACACTTGGCATTGAGCTAACCAAATAATGAGTAAGAAATAAAAGAGTTGACTTAGTCGTATTCATGATCCAAAACATATTTATGGGCCTATCTATGTTGATCATTTTTTATGGGCCGACATGTCTACATCTCAAAAAGGTAATTGATGAATTCATTTGTTATGGTTATGCCAATTCAATTCATCACTAAATAAGTTTATTTCTCAATACAATTTCTCACTTCAATTAAAATATGAAAAAGAGAAGATAGAAGACTTTAAATTATTCTACTAAAAATACACCTAAGGATAAAACTTAATATTTGAGGCATGGCACTCTAAATCATGTACCACTAGTATGTTTGAGAAATTCCAAAATAGGTTGGAAGAAATGATGTTTTGTGAGTCGAAAATTATGTCAGGAGATTCATTCTAATCATCATATGTTGTTATCGAGCACAAAATTGTTATGATAAAATTAGTCATTGTCAAACTAATCTGAAGAAGTTTCACTTACAATACAGATAGCATGGGCAAGAGATTAAGTGTTCATGTTTACCTTTTGAGTCAAAGGGGATTTATGTAGTCATATTGATAACACCAATTTTTGTGATGATTTTGCCCTTTATTCTGTTATCAAAAGTGCCCTTTTATGCTATTTTCCTCTCTTTTATAAGCACGGTTGCAATAATTGGCCAAACGACACTCTTAATCCAATATTTCCATCTTTTGCAGAGTTTTTCCTCATTTTAGTACATTTTATCATCCAGAAGGCCATCCCGTCCCACAAATAGGCTCAAGTCTGCATCGGCCTTCATTACGACCGATACGACCTCTGCCCGACAGGGTAGAGCGACACAACGACGCACGATAAAGGGATGTCGCACAAGATGAAACTAACGAACGAAACACCCTTTACCCGATAGGGAGCCGAGCGCGCCACGACAACCCAAGCTTGTCACACGACACATGCCACCCACCGGCAGGCGTCGCCCGTCACGTGACCGACAACCGATATTTTTGCATCGGGCGACACAAGTATCGGTCGTTTACTGACTCGTGAATAATGAGGACACGTGGCGCTTCGAGCACCATAACTTCCCCCAACCGCTGCCTATAAATAGCAGCTAAAGGAAGCCGAAAAGACAGTTCGAATAGTTTAGACAGATTGGACAAGTCGCAAATCTTCGGAGGAAGCTGCGAGAGCAGAAGTATCGCGCCTGAGTGATCGTGCCGGGCAACTCTAGGTGAGCTCTTCCCCATCCCGAGAGGGAGGGGATGGTTCACTTAGGACCGTCCCGGGCGACACTGCAGGCCGATATCGGCCGACGTGGATGAACGACACAAGTGCCCGACATTAGATGCGGCACTCCCAGCCCGACACGATATCGAACCCGATACGCTTAGCCCGTCATGGCGTACCGCCCGAGAGGGGGTCTCCCGACTTGAGCGTATCAGCCAGGGTCCTTGAACGATGCAATCGGCCGTCACGGTGTGTCGCCCGAGAGGGTGTGCCGCCCGACACAGTTGTATCGGGCTAGGCCCCTGACCGGTATCAAGCTAGAGAGCCCTATAGTCTGTCGTCCTTCTACATGAAGAAGGCGACATCTATCTTTATTTTTGTTATTTAATTCTTTACTTACGCACTGTAATTAAGACCTTTATTATTTATGGAAGTGGAAAAGTTTAATTACTTGCTGCTGTATGTTTGGTGCAATTGTTGGATGACTGCTATGTTTAATATCTAAACTCTAGCTTGCATGTTTGGATCGCGTTTCGCTTAGCTACCGAATCGTGTTTTCCTGTCGCAACAACTTCGAGAGATGTGTTGTGGCTCTAGTGTTTGGGTTGATTCTGGAGTACGAGAGTGCCCGGAATCGGAGTTGCTTCAGTAACATTTCACTCTAACTTAAGTCCAGCAACCTCGAGAGGGGTGTTGATGCTTGGTTAGAGGTACCTGCTCTGAGAGGAGGGGTACAGGATGTTACTGTTGGTGCTTGTTTTACCGTAGTCTTATCCTTCGCACCTTGCTTTGGCTCTAGTTTTATCTTTCTGTTTCTATTGCATGAAAACCCCTAAAAATTACTAAAAGACTGAAACCTTAAATCCTTCTTGTAACTCCAGTTGGAGATAGTTTTCTTTGTTTTGTTTGTGACATCTTGCTGTTTCCCCTTGGGGAATTTATTATCTCTTTGTACCTGTCGGAGTGTAGCGTGTCGATTCAGAGTTCTCAACACTACCACCCTTGTCCCTGTGTTCGATGTCGTATGACTACTTCGACCCCGTAAGCAAAGTTGCGGGGGCCTAGAAGGATTCAGGTTATAAATGTAAAAGCTCGACTACCTTAAATCCGCCTCCAATTTTGGATGCGCGATTTAGGCCGGTCAACTTTTTGGTGCCGTTGCCGGGGACAAGGTAAAATGGCACTGTTGACGAATTTGAATCCACTAACTACACTCCCGTGTCTCAAGCTTAGAAATGAGCTTGACAACACTCTTTTTCTTTTTCCTTTTTCCTTATTATTATTCTTTGCCTAAACTAAATAATTCTATTTTCTGACTTGATTTCTCGTGCCATTTCAGGTACTCTGAAGAACGGTGATCTGTTCCACTGAGCACCAACTCCAACCGACATGCCGCCTCGCATAGAGCCACCCCATTCTGGAGGCGAAAGCCAGGGGGGCTGATTCGCCTCCACCAGAAGACAACGATCGGTACGACGGTAATGGTCAACAATAAGATCAAGAATCAGGAGGGCACGGGGAGGACCATCATCGACACAGACATCACCACCGGAGACACAGAAGAAATCACGACAATCGGGAATGACGCCAAGACGTCAGTGACAACGACGACTCAGAGGAAGAAGAGAAAACCCTGAGAGAGTTGGCTTCTAAAAAGGCCAATAGGTCGAGATGTCCTATCATTATCCCACGTTTCAACGCCGCCAATTTTGAACTCAAGCCATCGGTGATCTCCGTGATCCAAAATAAAAGCTTCAGGGGGAGTTCCAAGAACGACAACCCTTATCACCACCTGGACGCTTTCAAAAATATTTGCGACACCATAAAGATGCGGAGGTTTCCCCAGGAAGTCATCTACTGCAAAGGCTTCATCTTCTCCCTGGAGGACAAAGCTCTATCATGGTATCTGGGACTGCCTCACCAAGCTCTTGATGGATGGGGAGCACTGGCTGACGCATTCGTGAACAAATTCTATCCCACTGAGAAGACAGTTAGAAACAAGCTAAATATTACGTCTTTCGCACAAAAGCCCAATGAAAACCTCCACGACGCCTGGGAGCGATATCAAGAATATCAGAGGGACTGCCCTCACCACAACTACAAGAAAGGTTTCTTAATCTCTACCTTGTACAATGGTCTGACTCCCGATGAAAGGGTGTCACTAAATGCGGCAGCAGGAAGTGACTTCCTAGGGAAGAAGCTGAGCAAATATGAAAGGATCATCAAAAACATGGCGGAGTTGAAGGCCAATGCTGACTATGATAGATCCGACAGAGGGCAAGCTAGGAAGACCAGTGAGGGGCCATCTCTTGAATCCAAGGCTCAGGAGAATATTACTTCTCAAATTCATAGGATAGCAACGGATGTAAAACAACTGAAAGATTCTTGCGGAAAAGGGAAGAAGCAGATTGAAAGGTAATGAAATGTGTTACCTGTGGTGAAGGAGGACATGGGGTGGATAGCTGCGTCTACACCAGACCAGACGCAGACAGTGACTCCGACTCAGAAGACGAAAAGACAGAGAATGTCTCCTACTTGAACTTCAAGAGGCCAGATCACCCTGGCTTTAATTACGATAACAAGGATGCAGTAGAAAATTCGCATCAGCTGCACACCTTGTCCAAGCCAGCGCAAACTTTTGAGAAGAGAGGAGGATCCGACCAATATACCAAGAATAGCCAATTCCAACCAGAAAAAGGCAATTTCTGAGCACCAGGAAAGTACCAAGGCCCGAACCGTGAACAGGACAAAGGAGCAAGCCAATCTGATGTGATTGGCCAGTTGTTTGATTTCGTTAAGAAGCAGGATACCATTAATAACCAACTAGCGCAAAGTGCGCTGTCCAATTCTGGCATTTTGAACTCGTTGCAGGTACAGTTGGTAGACATGCAAACACATCAGCGCCAAATCGACCAGCAGCTAGCTCAGCTCGCCGAAATCGTGAAGAACCCGTCGGGGAAGATCCCGTCCAGCACTGAACCATCCAAGAGATCGGGACAGTAACTTTGGAGAAAAAGGATGAAGAAGAAGCCAAAGACGTCCAGCTGAAGATGGAAAATGCAGCGCTTCTCGGGAGGCAACCCGAGCTGTCTTTTAAATTCCTGGAATAGGATGCTTTTACTTTTCTCTAAGAAAAACATCACAAACATTATGGACTGTAATAAGGCCCGAGTTAGTGCACGTGTCGAGCGTACCGACTCTTCTATGGGCCACCGCTATTTTTTACGAAGCTTCGAGGAGCATTACCTTCTGAGGTCGAGGACTTGACCCTTAGCCGATGATGTTTTACCCTTTACACGCTTTTTCTTCACCCAACTTTAGTTTTTGGCCGCCTGTTTTTAACCGTATCGGGCAACAGCTCAGCTGGCGCGTAGGAAGGCTTGTATCGGGCGATAGTATCTCGGGCACCACAAGGGCCGTGACGGATGGCATTCCCGGGCAGCGTGCATGTGAGTAATTTCCCTTAATAAAACTGATGTGACCGTCGTCTCGGGAATGACATGTCTCAGCGGCCGAAGCACGTCCAAAATTGCCCGTTTTACCCCCAGCTGAGTTTGCTATATAAGGTAACGAGGGTCCAACGTGTCGGGCTACTACCCTTACTCTTTCAGCCACCTGTCTGCCATGCAGTAATCCACTTTTGCTCACGTGACGGCCAGCTTGCCCTCGCCCTTGTATCGGGCGATGGCACCAAAGAGTAAAGCTATAGCCCGACAGTCTGTTTGCCCGGCACGGGTTTCGTATCGCGCGTTGCTCGACAGGTTGATGAACTTTTGCGATTTATCTTGTATCGCCCGACACTTGTGATGCACGACACGACTGTCGGTCGCGTTTGCCCAATACGCCATATCGGGCGACACGTTCTTCCCCTTAGTATCGGGTAGTAGTTTCATACAACCCTGTCGCCCGTCATACCCGTGTCGGGCAGCAGGTTGTGTCACGCGGGTCACCCCGTATCGTCCGATCCCGTATCGCCCTATATTTTCTTTTGATAGACGATGCTCGGATTTTGCAACGAGACAAGTTTTATCGAGTTTCTTTTGCTTTTCCTACCTAACATTTAAATGGTCTATGAACTTGATAAAAGGTATGAATAATGTGGAGCAAACCTCCGGTCGAGCCGACAAACAAGGCACAAGAAGCGGAGTCGCAGCTGCAGCTGAAGCAACATCTGTCGGACAGAAACGTATAGCGGGGCCACCAACAGCCAAAAATAAAGCAAGGGCAATTTTTCACGATTGGGTAGCCTCAAAAGAGGTTCATTTCCTTATCATAGTCTGTCTTCTGCGGTGGTTTAGGACCATCTCCAGAGACAGCACAAGTACTGCCCCGGTGGCCTCCGGATTGAATGCGGGCATTCCGATTCCACCTTCGTAAAAGGGGGAAGTATCCACAAGTGTTTTCAAAAGCTCTCTGTGCACCTCAAGCTTCCTTTTTGAGAGCTTTGCACTTATTCCGGGTGCGACTAGCCGGGAGAATAAAATGGAGACTGCAGTAAAGAAGCATATTGCAGCTTCTCCAAGGCACAAGCGAACCCGCTACATAACCTTCACTGAGCTAACATGACCTCACCCTGCCTTTTTCATTACTCTGGGACAGAGTGTGGAATAGGTTTGGGGGAGGTACCCATGTACCAGTGGAGGAGGTATAAAAAAATCTTCTCCACCCTTTGGGTTCCTTTGTGCCATTTCGCCCTTCCCGTTGGGTTCCTTTATGTCATTTCATTTCTTATGCTTATAAAAATTTTGAAAATTTTGCTTATTTTGTTCCCATGCACATTTGTACAAAGTCAATATATATATTAGTAAAAACCTAATGTAACTTCTTGCCAAGTTTGTTTTTCTATATGCTTAACGAAATGCAAGTTTTGTTTTATCTTTCAGATAACGCTGTCTCAAACAACAAAAGATTACGTTTTTCCATGCCAAAAATTTCGAAAAACATATATAATAATCTCACAAACAACTAAAAGATGAGTATGGAGAAGGAAAAAGCTGCCCAAACAGTAGAAATCTCTTTTGTTTTCCCTTACCCAACAAAAATCCCAAAAAGAGAGAAAAGCCTTACGAGAGTGAATAAAAGCATGAGAGTTGTGCCGAATAAAAGAAAAAGAAAAAAATATATATATATACACACTTGTTTTCCAAAAGTACCTATCTTTAGGCATGGTAGATCTGGGGCAGTGGTACGTAGGATGTGAAATCACTACTCTAAAGCCAACTGGCTTGGACTGCAGGGACCACTTGCCCGTTAACGGACCCGTACCTGGATGGACCAATGGGAAACAAGAAGAAAAACCCAAAAATCCTTAGCCTACCCAATACACAACTTTCTGCCCCTAAAATAAAGTTGTTTAGTGTGGAAGCTAACTTCGGAATCATGCACTAAAGTCTCGCTGAAGCTGTAGAGAAAATTTTTACTGAAATAATAAGGCAGGAAACGTAAGATCTTTTGTTCGTGATGGAGCAACATTATCTCTAAAGGCATTACGACACTTGTTTTTACCTATTGGCCTGAAAGCTATACTGGGCAAGAAGAAGCGTCACAAAATAAAGATTAAATATTGATTAAGGACAATCAAAAAGCTAAGTTTGGGGGAGTTGATAATACCAATTTTTGTGATGATTTTGCCCTTTATTCTGTTATCAAAACTGCCCTTTTCTGCTATTTTCCTCTCTTTTATAAGCACTTTTGCAATAATTGGCCAAACGACGCTCTTAATCCAATATTTCCATCTTTTGCAGAGTTTTTCCTCATTTTAGTACATTTTATCATCCATAAAGCCATCCCGGCCCACAAATAAGCTCGAGTCTGCATCGGCCTTCCTGACGACCGATACGACCTCTGCCCGACAGGGTAGAGCGACACAACGACGCACGATAAAGGGATGTCGTGCAAGATGAAACTGACGAACGACACGCCCTTTACCCGACAGGGAGCCGAGTGTGCCATGACAACCTAAGCTTGTCGCGCAACACATGCCACCCACCGGTAGGCGTCGCCCGTCACGTGACCGACAACCGATATCTTTGCACTGGGCGACACAAGTATCGGCCGTCTATTGACTCGCGAAGAAGGAGGACACGTGGCGCTTCGAGCACCATAACTTCCCCCAACCGCTTCCTATAAATAGCAGCTACAGGAAGCCGAATAGACAGTTCAGACAGTTCAGACGGATTGGATAAGTCGAAAATCTTCGGAGGAAGCTGCGAGAGCAGAAGTATCGCGCCTAAGTGATCGTGTCGGGAAACTCTAGGTGAGCTCTTCCCCGTCCTGAGAGGGAGGGGATGGTTCACTTAGGACCGTCCCGGGCGACACTGCAGGCCGATATCGGCCGACGTGGATGAGCGACACAAGTGCCCGACATTAGATGCGGCACTCCCAGCCTGACACGATATCGAACCCGATACGCTTAGCCCGTCATGGCATGCCACCCGAGAGGGTGCCGTCCGACTTGAGCGTATCGGCCAGGGTCCTTGAACGATGCAATCGGCTGTCACGGTGTGTCGCCCGAGAGGGTGTGCCACCCGACACGGTTGTATCGGGCTAGGCCCCTGACCAGTATCGGGCTAGAGAGCCGCTGTAGTCTTTCGTCCTTCTACATCAAGAAGGCGACATCTATCTTTATTTCTGTTATTTAATTCTTTACTTACGCACTATAATTAAGACCTTTATTGTTTATGGAAGTGGAAAAGTTTAATTACTTGTTGTTGTATGTTTGGTGCAATTGTTGGATGACTGCTATGTTTAATATCTAAACTCTAGCTTGCATGTTTGGATCGCGTTTCGCTTAGCTACCGAATCGTGTTTTCCCGTCGCAACAACTTCGAGAGATGTGTTGTGGCTGTAGTGTTTGGGCTGATTCTGGAGTACGAGAGTGTCCGGAATCAGAGTTGCTTCAGTAACATTTCACTCTAACTTAAGTCCAGCAACCTCGAGAGGGGTGTTGATGCTTGGTTAGAGGTACCCGCTCTGAGAGGAGGGGTACATGATGTTACTGTTGGCGCTTGTTTTACTGTAGTCTTATCCTTCACACCTTACTTTGGCTCTAGTTTTATCTTTCTGTTTCTGTTGCATGAAAACCCCTAAAAACTGCTAAAAGACTAAAACCTTAAATCCTTCTTGTAACTCCAGTTGGAGATAGTTTTCTTTGTTTTGTTTGTGACATCTTGTTGTTTCCCCTTGGGGAATTTACTATCTCTTTGTACCTGCCGGAGTGTAGCGTGTCGATTCAGAGTTCTCAACACTACCACCCTTGTCCTTGTGTTCGACCCCGTAAGCAAAGTTGCGGGGGCCTAGAAGGATTCGGGTTATAAATGTAAAAGCTCGACTACCTCAAATCCGCCTCCAATTTTGGACGCGCGATTTAGGCCGGTCACATATTCTATGTGTTATTAATAGAAATATAAAATTTAAAAAAATATTGAAGTTATAAAATTGGAAAGATGGTGGAAAGATATACATCATGATTATAGCTCATCTCACACCCTTCTTGCTAGGGTGGGACATGAGCCAGAGCATCATGAAAAATAGGTTAATGAAATATTTGGTAGATTTGCAAACTTAAATATCATATCTTGATAAATAAGAACACTTAAAAAATGATCTATCAGATGCATATGAGATGTCAACACCATTTTGAAAGAGAAAGGAGAAATTAATGTGGTAAATATCGCATTTTAGTACTGTACATATACATGTTAACAATTTTTAATGGGACTATATTATG